>JBBHKE010000409.1:177615-234050 GCA_037447655.1 Zygnema cylindricum | reverse complement strand
TCCCTCCCTCCCTCCCTCTCCCTCTGTATTTTTTAATGTTGACATTCTATTTTTTTTTTTTTTTCAAAATGTTAATGTCATTTTCTCTTTGACTCAAATCTGGTTGCGTGCCTTCATGCTTTCTTGTCTATTTTTAAATTTTGCAAATGTAAATAAGTTCTTACAGGAAAAGACAACGGAGTATAGGAAGACATTTATCTTTCTCTTTTTCCCTCTCCCTCTCTCCCTCTCCCTCTCGTCTTTACAGGGGAGCTTATTGGGCTGGAGTGAGAAGTGCTCTCACTCCTTTATTCCATTCGATAAATCTTCGCTCCTTTATTCCTTCCTTGCACTCGGCAATCTCAGAATTTGAGGAGATTTTGGGAGCCATAGCTGACAACAACGAAGGAAAAGTAGAGAAAATTGGAGATTTGCAGAAACTCGCAGAGGAAATGAGTTTGGATGTCATGGGAAGAGCAACTCTTGCCATGGATTTCGGGCTTCAGGTTTGCAATTTACTTCGTTAAAACGTTTTATCACTGTCTTCTCTTTTCTTCTCTCATACTTTTTTGTCTTAAGTTTCTTCTGTCAGTCTTTGTCTTCTTAAGTTTTTTATCTCATACTTTGTCCTCTTCTGTTCCTTCTCCCCTTCTTTGCCTTCTGTTTCTTCTCCCACATGGAGGGGAAAGAGAGGGGAGAGGGAGAAGGGGAGATCTGCAGATAAAGAGGGAGAGAGAGGTGGAAAGAGAGGGGGTAGGGGAGGGTGTGGGGGAGGCGTAGGAGGGTGTGAAAGTGAGAAGGTGAGAGGCGAAGCGGAAAAGAGGGAGAGGAGGGGGGGAGAGTGGAGAGGAAGAGGGGAAAAGGAGATGGAAAACAAGGGTGGATAGGGCGGGAGAGCTTATTCTATTTCTTTTTCCATTCTTTATTCGTTTCTGTTTTCCGCTTCTTCTCTCATTCTTTGTCTTCTTCGGTTTCTTCTCTCGTTCTTTTCCCTCTTATCTTCAGAAACAGGGATTCGAATCTCCATAAAAATAAATCTTCTCCTTTCTTCTCTCATTCTTTGTCGCCCTCTCTGCAGAAAAAGGGTTCCAAATCTTTGTAAAAAGACAAACCTTTTTCTGTTTCTGCTCTCGTTCGTTTTTTGTTCGTTTTTTGTCTTCAGAAAAAGGGATCCGTTTCTTCATTTGCACTTGCTTATGCTGAAAACGAACGCTCGTCTGGAAAGCCCACTCTAAGCTTTGTTTTTGTCCTTTTGTTCCCATCTCTACGACCTTTCCTCCAATGGTTACTCCCTCGATTACCCTTCCTCCCCGAATACAAAATCCGAAAGAACCAGCTGTCCCTTCTTCGTGAAAGCCAAGTAGGTAATGATTTCACAAGAATATAATTGTCATACATCAACCAATCATATAGGTTCTTTTTTGTATTTTCCTTTTTTTTCCATTTTGATTTAAAGGCTTTTCTTGATTTGAAGGTTTTTCTTGATTTGAAGATGTCTGGAGTCTTTTTGCCTCCTTTCGGATCAGTCACTTTAATCTCTTAACTGTTCTCTGAGGCAGATTTTATCAAATTCATGGACAAAGATTTACAAAAAAAGAGAGGGAGGAAAGGGTTGTTTTTTTTGTTGGACGAGGGGTTACATGTTGGTTAAAAGAATGTTATGAAATAATTACGGAAAGACGAGAAAGCTGAAATGTAGATTTTTTTGCAGGCCATTATTGATAAGTGGAGGCGAATTAATAAACCTGAAATAATGCGAAAAAGTACAAATGACCTTTTGTCGGCTCTTTTGAGGTATGTCCCGCACTAAGTCTTTAACATTTAAAAAAAAAAAATGTTTGTTAACACATTTGAAAATCAAATTCACACCCTTTAATTGTGGTAAAGGACAAGAGAGGATAAGAGTAAGAGAGAGAAAAAGTAAGAGTGGGAGAAAAAGAGAGACAAAAAGGGAAAAAAATATAGAGGGGGAGATGATAGGTATCATGTATCGCTATTAGCGTTTATGTTTTTTTCACTCTATGTTTTCTGTAAAACTTAGCGCCGTAGCGCGTAAGTTGCAGCCGTACAAAGAAATCGAAAAAAGTAGAAGTACATTGTGCGTCATAGTCAAACTTAGAATGTACTACATGTTGTCGTCTTGTGTTATTAAACCGACAGCCACGTGAAGAAACATCATCTTCAAACTTTTCTTTAAACGATGTGTTTTAAAGAAAAGTATTTTCGATAAACAAATAGGAACACATATTTCTCACGTGTAGATTTTTTTTTAAATTTTCAAACGATTTCAAGCGACAAGAAAAAGTACATTGTTCGCTATGTTTTGTCCGTTTGCGTTTCGTAAGACAAAGAAAAGTACACAATTTGTTTTGTTTTGTCCATTTTCGTCCGGTACAGATTTTTTTTTTCAAGGGTCTGAAGAATCTAATGCCATTTCACGTCGACCGGACAAGAGGGTCAAAGGCAAAACGCATCTCCTTCAACCATGAAATGGCACACGTTGGAAGGCGGTACGTCTACAATGTCGCGGTAAGAAATGCGACGTTGCGAGCAATTACAAATAATAACGTGCGTCATCACATATTTTAGACAGTGACAGCCGTCACGGGCATTGTCGACGTATACAATCGTTACACCTGTAAGTAACAATTTCGGTGTTACACATAGGGACACCTAAAATCCGGGTCCGCCGGATCTGCGCTAAAAAACAAAGTACTTTCCCTAAGTTTCAAGTATTTAGGGTGCGTCTCCATGTGTTTGAAACTTAGCGAAATTAGTTTGTTTTTTAGCGCACATCTGGCGGACCTTGATTTCAGGTATTCTGCATTGTCGATGTATACAATCGTTACACTTGTAAGTAACAATTTCGGCACCTGAAATCCGGGTCCGCCGGATCTACGCTAAAAAACAAAGTACTTTCGCTAAGTTTCAAGTACTTAGGGTGCGTCTCCATGTGCTTGAAACTTAGCGAAATTAGTTTGTTTTTTAGCGCAGATCTGGCAAACCTTGATTTCAGGTGTTCTAACACCGAAATTGTTATTGTTAATTACAAGTGTAACGATTGTATACGTCGACAATGCCCATGACGGCTGTCACTGTCTGCAATCTGTGATGACGTACGTTATTTTGCGTAGCTACTTGTGACACCGCATGACTTTCCGTGACATTGTACACGTACCGCCTTCAAGCTGTGCAGTTTCATTGTTTAAGGAGATGCGCTTTGCCTTTGCGTCTCCTGTCCGGTCGGCGTGAAATGGCATCGAAATCTTGTCCGGTCGGCGTGAAATGGCATCGAAATCTTGAGACTCTTGCAATAAAAAAACCGTAACAACGGACAAAATAAAACAAATTATGTACTTTTCATCGTCGTATTGAACGCGAACGGACAAAACATAACGAATAGTGTACTTTTCGTCGTCACTTGTATTCGTTTAAATTTTTTGAAATATTTATACACGTGCGAATACGTGGTCCTATTTGTTTATTGAAAATACTTTGTTTTAAAACACATCGCCCATGTTTTTTAAAGAAAAGCTTGAAGATGACGTTTTTTGGCGTGGTCGTGGGTCGAAGTACATAAGACGACAACATGTAGTACATCCTAAATGTGACGATGACGCAAAATGTACTTCTCATTTTTTCTATTATTTTGTACGGTTGAAACTTACGCGGTACGGCTCTAGTTTTACAGGAAAATGACAAAAAAAAATCTTTACTTGGGCACATGGAGTAGCACCATTAGTCAACCTTTATCCATTCACACTTGTCTTATTTTAATTTGGAGACATCCAATGGGTTGGTAACGCGGTGCGCCCATGTTACCGAAACTTTAGAATGTTACTTTGGAATTTAGCGCAGATTTTACGGTGTACTTTTCAAAGTGTTCCTGTGTCAATCGTTATTTGGGTCTTTGGTATTTTAAATATGTCACAGTTGTAGACGTCTACATAATGTGTTCGGTACTTAAAATATGTTTCAGTTGTAGACGTCTACAAATGTTTTGTGCGACAGCCTACGAAACAAAATGTAGACGACTACGAAACTTACTAAAACTACACCGCCCATCGATATTAGTGTTAATAACACTAATTCTGTCGCGACACTTTTTTTGGCTAAAAATCACGAAATAGAGTTAACAACATTATTTAAGGAAGTGGACCAAAATCCGCCACGTCACCTTGCACTAAATTAGTATTATTAATTCTAATTTCGCATTTACACTAATTTTTTTTAACACTAATAACGATGGGCGGTGTAGTGACGTCTACAAAAACGGCGACGGTTGTAGACGTCGAGTTTTTTGTGACATTGTAGATGTTTAGGGTTTTGTGACATTGCGAAGTCATGCTACCTTGTGACGTCATTAGTATGTATATTTTACGCCATGGCTTCCCGATTTCTTTTACTTATCTTTTATCATTCGATATGCCATCAAACTACGACCAAAGATATTCGAAAAAAAAAAAAAGGCTCTTTCATTTGATACCATTGTTGCTGTATTTCATTTAGAGAAGAGAGAAAGAGGAGCGGTCGATTGAGAAAGAGGGGGAGAGACGAGGACGACGTTAACTTTTGCAGAGGACCCATGAATGAAAGTGGAGGTCCGAGACCCTTGCGATTTTTTATCCGTACATGCTCGTCATTTTCCTTTGTACATGCGCGTGATGAGCAGTGATTTAAATAGCGTGTACTCTCCCTCGTGCAAAAGCTTTTGAAGACGTTTGATGCGTGCAATAGCGTTTTACTATTCGTCAATCGGCAATTACTTCTATTAAAATCAACTCGCGAGTCGTTTTTTTAAAAGTGTGAAGATGAGTTGGAAGTGGGTCGAAAGGATAATAACGCCAAATTGGTGTATTTTCAAAGTTTAAAAAGGATGCGAAATGTACTTTGGTTTTTGCCCATTTTTCGTACGGCGTAAGATTTTCTCGTTGCATGTCTCATTTTTTTTGAAAACAACAGAAAAAACCTTTACTTTAACACATGGGCACATCGCCTAAGAATCGTACCTTTCCATCGCAATATTTGGAATAATAATTTGGCAAGTGTGCACAGAGAATATTGTGGTTCTAAAAAAAAATGAAATTCAACAACGCTAATAGCGATACAATATGTTGTGGGATGCCCTTCTTTGCCAGTATCAATACTATTCAGAATTACGCTTTGGAGAAAAATTAATATATATATATATATATATATATATATATATATATATATATATATATATATATATATATATATATATATATATATATATATATATATATATATATATATATATATATCATCATTATGTGTCATGTATCGTTTGTTTTGTATGTTTTGTTTATGTTTTGTTTTGTTATGTTTTGTTATGTTTTGTTTGGTTTTGTTTTTTGTTTTTTTTTTTTTTTGTTTGTGTTTGTTTGTTTGTTTGTTTGTTTTTTTTTTTGTTTATTTATTTTATGTTTGTATATGTTTGTTTGTATGTTTGTTGTTGTATGTTTGTTGTTGTTTATTTGTTTGTTCAAAAACATCATTATTCTTTTACAAGCTTAGAATACCTTTTTTTCTATTGAAAAATGTTTTTATCTGGGAAAACATCATTATTCTTTTACAAGCTTAGAATACTTCTGTGGAAAATGTTTTTATCTGGGAGAAACATCATTTTTTTTTTACCAACTTATGCCAATACTGAACAAGTAAAAGCAATTTCCTTATATCCTTCTTCCTAGTTTCATTACTTTCGGTATTTTCAGTTTTTCGCATCATTTACAAAATCACTCGTGCATTTTTCCTGCGAGGCTCTAATGCTTTCATAATAACAATTTGAAAACATATGGTATTAACCTTTCTGTTTCACTTTTTGCACTCGCCCTTTCCCAATCCCTCTTCAACTCCCTCTCCCTCTCTTCCCTCTCCCGCCACTGCGTCATTCTCTCCCTCTTCCACGCCTTAATCTTTCCTCCCTCTCCCTCTCCCTCTCCCTCTCCTCCTCATCTCCTTGTCTTCGTTATGACTTTGTGGACTCACTTCTATTCCCTCTCCCTCTCGCCCCTTTCCCTCTCCTTCCTCTCCCCCTTCCTCTCCCTCTCCTCATCTCCTTCCTCGTCTTCGTCTTGACTTTATGGACTCACTATTAACTCACTGTTATGCCTTACAGAGCCCGACCGAAAGGAAGTGGGGAACCTCTGAGCGATAAAGAAGTAAGAACTATTTTATTCTCATTTTTAGGAGCTGGTTCAAGTACTACGGCGACTACTATTGCATGTTCTCTTCACCTTCTCGCGGGAAATTTAGAGTCTCAGAGGCGACTTCAAGAGGAAGTGGATGATTTCTTTATGCGTTTGGAGGGAGAGAAGACAGTCGGTGGAGAGGGAAGGGAGGAGGGAAGGGAGGAGGGACAAGAGGGAGGTCTCCGACCGAATATGGAGGAGCTTGAGTGCGGGTTTCTGTATACAGAACAGGTGAGAATTATGTTTGGAAATAGGTTCTTTTTGATTTTCCGTACAGATAACAGGTGAAGATAGTGTTTGAATATATGTAGGGTTTATATGAGCATAAGTTTCCGCGTGAGAACTTTGTGTTTTAACATAGCGTTGTTTTTGTGATTTTGCTTTGGCATCTGATTTATACTCTCGATTTTAGCTGAGTGTGTTATATTATTTTGTCACCATGCGAAACTTCACCGTGAATCGCTATTAGCGTTAATAATTTTTTAGCCACTTAAAACACCTTTTCTCCGTACATATTTGTCCGATTTTCACATGGAGGCCGCCAATCGAAAGATGAGAATTTTAGATTTCAATCGCAACCGTCAGATCCACAATCCGACAAGCGTGTACGGAGAAAATATGTTTTACGTGGCAAAAAAGACATTAACAATAATAGCGATTCAAGGTGTACTATATGCTATGGTCTTAGTAAATTAAACATATTGTAGAATTCGCTACTTACTAAATTACTGAATTACTTACTTTCTCACTTGCACACGTCTATTGACTTTAAAGCAGGTTGTTAAGGAGACGTTGAGGCTTTATCCTACGGGGGCCCTAATAGCTCGACAAGCCAATGAGGATGTAAGGATCCATGGCCATCTTTTCCGTCGAAACGCGAATGTGCTTATTCCTGTCTATGCGGTACATCGTTGGGAGAAACTTTACCCTTTCCCTCATCTATTCCGTCCCGAACGTTTCGAGAAAAACGGTACGGAATCCATGGAAAGACCTGCTTGTGCATATATGCCATTTGGACTCGGGCCTCGAATGTGTATAGGACATCGGTTTGCAACAATGGAAGTAATGCTGGTTCTTATTCGACTCATTCGGCGTTTTGAATTTAGTTTACCAGATGGAGCTCCAAAAGAGCTTCCTCTTAACGCAGGATTGAATTTGAAGCCTAAGTATGGGGTTCCCCTCTTAGTCCATAGGCGAAGATAGGTGAAGATTTTCGGAGAAAAATATGATATGAGCGTAGGATTCATTTCAGTGCACGCATAGGACTTAATAGTTTTGGGATTTGTATAGAGTAAAGTTGCAAAATTTAGCATTTAATGGCCCGTTGATGTCGTTGTTAGTAAACGATAAGGCATTTAGTGCCTCGTGGATGTTTCTTTTAAAAAATAATAAAGCAATTACATGTTGCATAAGTGGTTAAGCTGCCATGCCAGATGTTGGTAAAATTGTCTTATGTTTTTGAAATGTTCAGCCATTGGCTATGCAAAAGTGGAGGAGCTGTGGAAATACAACATTTCTTTCTTTTGTGTGCTAAAATGCATTTCATCATATTCTGAAGAGCAATGTAGTGAAAAAGAGAAAGCAATGGATTTGTTTTGCAATGGAAAGTACACTGCCAGTTGTCATTAGATTTAAACATATTTCGGGCAGTCTTAAGGTGTTAAGCTTTGTAGTCTACTGTTGGAATTTTTTCCTTCGGCGAGCAATGGAAAGGTCTTATCTTTCAAACGTGGTGTCACGATTGAAAATAGGAAACCTGTGTGAAAAAGTACTTCCGACTGTCTGATATTTTTTTCGATGGGTACTAAAGTATCGTCGATATATTAAGTTTATCTACTTGCTGTAAATACGCCATTAGTTTGTGAGCGTGATAGAAGAACACCAGAAAAATCTCCTGCACAAATTCAATAAGAAACGCACAGCTCACCAGTCCACTCACCAGTGAGTGATAAAACTCATAATTTTTCCTTGGTTTTGTCTTTACAGCTCTGATGAAAAACAATGCAAAAAAACCTTGCAGAGGTGCAAATGAATACCAAAACACTGAAATAATAAGTCAGAGTAATCGTACATACAGTTACATAACCCGTACAATTACTCACAAAAAGTGTCAGAATTTCCAATACTGAAGGAACATCCCCCGTGACAAACATAATAATGGCCTACCAAAAGCACCAGAGCACAGGATATGAAACACACAGTGAAAAAAAACACTTTATTCCGGGGAACGTTGTTCACAAATAATTTCGCCTAAGCAGACTTGCTGCCACAAAGGACTTGCATGGACCTCTAAGTGCCAGGAACCCAGGCCTCAATTTCTTAGAAATGATTTCAAAAATAGCCGACGAGAAAATCTCATGGGACTGTAAAGGTGATGTAAAACTTGGGAAGGGGATGGAGGGTAAAAGAGGTCTGGAGAAGCTAAAATCTGCTCTTTGACTTTCTACACCTATTTCAACGCAGATTCAATCTCTGCTGTAACCTTGGGAGGTGGCTTCTCTGCATGGAGATTCACAACCAATCCTTTCTTGCTATAGTAATCGATAACCTGCAATCAAGAAGCATTTACCAAAATTAGAATGGAGAAATAAAAAAATTGAAAGCGTCTTGTACTGACCCAAAATCATCATTTACTGTTATAAAACTCTAGCCAAATGGCCCATAATGAGCCACGTGGCAAAACATGACTTAGTGTAGTTAATTCCAATAAAGTGTCAACACTAATAGTTCACTAACTCTAATAGTGAAGGGCAGTGTCATTCACGAGACAATGTAACTACAGGAATTCCTGTTTCAAGCTACAATGTGGAAAAATTGCTAGACAACTCAAACGGGAAAAACATGACAAATAATAACTATTTGTTAAAGGATAAGGGTGGCAAATAGAGTTGACTTGACACTACAAGAGAAGATTATTCCTCCAATTACAAAAAAATACTGAAAGATTTCCCAAACTGTCACTTCCCATACCTCTCCCTACCGAATAGAAATTTGGGTCCGCTACAGTCACTTAGAAAGCCTTTCTAAAAAAATTGTTCAATTCCCAAACTGAACCAAAGATCAAAATTCCTCATAAGTTATTTTATATACAATGGCTGAGGCCAGCTTGTAACAACTCAGCCTTCGTGTCTAGAAAGAAGTTTATCCTAATCTTAAAGAGACAGATTAGAAAAAATTCAAATTACCAGTAGAGATAGATAGAAAATAAGAACAACTGCCATTTGCAAGGTCTAATCACAGTCTCCAGATCCTCCTTAGTTCCACTACTTGCCAAAAAAAACTACTCTTCAATATCCGCAATGGCAAGGTACAAAAGAACTGATCCACTCACTGGCTGAGTTTGGTTGTGAAATGCATTTAAACGGCTTCTTAACGTGTCGACATTATCGTCTTTTCGTTGAATTAGGGGCTCTCCTGTGATCTGCAATAAAGAGAACAGAAAATGTCCAATTTAAGTTTGTTTCATCTGTCTGTGTGCTCAATAATACAAGATGAAACTGCACAAAAGTGAACCATGTCTGTCTTGGGTCTGCCAAAAGAACAATCCCCATTCAGCCGTGCTTTTAGCACTGAAGATTGCCAGAAAATGTTCTCATCTCTTGCCAATTTTATCACATCAAGAGATGCTTTACATGCCATGGATGCCCATCAGCAGCTCTACGAAAGGAGAGTAAGAGACAAAAGGAGAGTCGAAACTAAATGAGAGTGGAGACTAGAGACTAAAGGAGAGTACAGAAGGAGAGTCTGAAACAGCATACGTCATCTTTGCCCGGGACCTTCGGTGGCGCAAATTTTGTATGGTAAGATCGTCCACTTGCAGGATGGATCCAACGACCTGTGATTCGTTCCTCAAGAACTGAATCTTGGATTTCAAAGTTCAGCACTTTGTCCAATTTAGTTCCCCCCTTCTCCAGCATAGCGTCAAGCTGCGCAACAACAACCTTGTATGTTACAAAAGATAGACAACTCATAAATATCAATAAACAGTTAACAATTATTTTATACAAATGAATATAAAACGTGAAAATTATATGAATTCAATGATATCCCAGTCGTATGCGATGAGGGTCGCTGCCATCACTGTTGGAGTTACTTACTCTAATTCCAGTGAGAGCTTTTCTTACCCTAACTCATAAATTGGTGTTAATAATAATAATTAGCTAAGCGGTCCATAATGAGCCATGTGGCAAAACATAACTTAGTTTAGTTAATTCTAATAAAGTGTTAACGCTAATAATTCATTAACTCTAACAGTGCGAATTCAAAAAGCAAAGAAAAAGAAAAAAGTTATTGCCAAGAAACTAAGTGACTTGACTCAATCCGAACTAGACAGGAGGCAAGAAGGACACCTTCTCTGCCTGAACAACAGTTCGAGGAAAACCATCCAAAATGAAGCCCTTTTGGCAGGATGGCCTTGCAATAGCTTCGTCAATAATGCCAACAACAAGATCATCCGTCACAAGCTCACCCTGTACAAAAAAGGAAAAAAAAGTACAATGAAAATTAACACAGCAAACAATAGTAAAGTGTAAAGTAAAACACAGCAAAAGATGCCCATACAAACCGCTTTAGTTGATCACCAAGATGCTAGCATGATAAACAATTAAACCGTGAATCGTTATTAGCGTTAATAACACTGATTTAGTCCTAGTTTTTTCTGAAAACAAAATAACGGTAATAATACCGATTGTTTTCCCAATACCACTAATTCATTTTGTGGTTCATAATTGCCCAAGTCATTTGGACCAGAATAAAATTATCATCACTACAAGAATCCTCATACTAATTATCTCTGAATGCTAATAGCAATTAACAGTGCAGTCTGGTATCAGGTACCACCAAATGATCACAATAACATGAACTGGGCATAACCCTGGTCTACCTTGGTTGACTAAAGAATCGTAAAGGTAAAATAAACTCCACACATTTGACAGGAATGTCACAGATAATACCGAGCATCCACAAGCTTCACCAACAATTATTTAATAGAAAGACATAATCAAGCAGTGAAACTTTAGCATGTGCACAGCAAGGAATGAGAAAAGACCATGCCAAAAATTAAGCGGGTTTTTGAACGATCAATGAAAAAATAGAAACGGTTTTGCGAGTAGTCAACATCCCCCTATTGATTTCAGAAACGCGTTCAACAAGAGACACTGCCAAAGCCACCAATTCTCAAATGGAAAACTCAAAAAGGATTGGCGAATTTGAAAAGTGATGTCGGCAAATTTGAAGCCTAATATACATCCGCCCAATAAAAACCCCAAAAGACATGCATTACCTGAATAACTCTCAGATAATGTGGGGTCACTTCTGACCACTACAACAGCATACAACCACGAACAAAACAATCTACTTGTAAGCCTCATTCTTTAAAAAAACACAGAATCCGCTTATTCTCTAAATGCCAAACGATTCAGCTCAAGGCCAGCAGCGTAAAAGATGCAATAAAATGACGAGGCAATGACATAGGCTGATGCTTACTTTCCTATCCTCTCCATTTCTTCCCTATCTTGTCCATTTCTTCCGTACCTTGTCTATTTCTTCCTTACCTCCCTTCCACACCTTGTCCATTTCTTCACGACCTTGTCCATTTCTCCCTTACCTTGTCCACTTCTTCCTTACCTTGTCCATTGCTTCCTTTGCCTTCACCCCAAGGGGAGTCTTTGCGGCCACAGCTGCTCTGAGCATGTCTCCAGTCGCCAGATGGCATAAACAGTGTTCCTCTTTAATAATTGGTGACTGTGTGCCCTTACCACAACCAGGAGGTCCTGCTCCGAATCCACACTTGCAAGTTCAATAAATGAAAGAAAAGTTCAAGATTTGAAATAAAATTTTACTTAACAGTGATCTGAATAAAAAAATACTGAACAGAATGATCTGAAAGAAAATTTCACTGAACAGTAAGCACTGAAAAATTAGAATCAAGTGTGTTTACACGGCCATTCCAGATTGTGATATGTAACATAATACATTCATGGACTCAGAACCAGTGAACCATATGCAAACAATCAATGCAAAGTAGCTTTGGTGACAAGTCAATAAATTTATGAGATCTTGAAAAAAGAAAAAAAACGTCAATTCTTGTGCTGACGGATTCAATGGATATGGAAAAATTGAAGAATAGATAAATTCCTCAAGCTTGAAATGAATGAAGGAAAATTAGCATTTTCTTGAAAAGATATTTGCACCTCCAACGTTAAGAGAACAAGCATTGCTGATCTGTACCGAAAAGTCTTACTTCCTTACCAATCATAATCAGTCGCTTCTCAGGCTTTGGTGCACACGTCATTCTTCGCAATAGTTCATGAAAGATGTCTGCTGCAGGAACATCGGCAAGATTCACTGATGAAGCCATTGCAAGTAAAGCAAAGAGTCAGTCAAGCTCTACGCGCTTCTCTCAAAATAGCTTCTGTGCAATAGTGATTTGCCCTGTTGCTGTAGCTAACAAGCTTCCCTGACTGCAACTTTGCAATTCTGCAAATTTGTAACCTTGCTTCTTTGGCTGATAAAATTCTTCTGAGGCGACGGCAACAGCTGCTGGACAGTATACGCAAAAAAAGGATCCACTGCGGCAGCAGCTGCTGGACAGGATACGCGAGAATAAGTTCCACCAAGATCAACTGCGGTTTAACTTCCGCTTCAGGTCAACAATTTTGCCAAATTTGTAGTTATCCCGTACGCGATTGTTGGCAATACAAGCAAATTTGTAGTTATCCCGTACGTGATAGCTGTCCTTACTGGCCAGTAAATCAGTAATTGTATGAATGTGTAAGAAAGCTGTACGAGTCGGACAGTTCTCTGTACGATTATGAGGATTAGTGGCGAGTGCGAGGCGTGCCGACAAGTCATTAATTAAAGTAACTATCAACCCTTTTTTTGAATGTGTGAGCATAATTTAAAATGGATTTTTATGTAACAATAAGCGGATGATGTACGTCCATGGAGGCTCTTTTCAAACAATACCGGCGATGGCTAACCGCTAAAAGTCTGCCACTCTTTCGTGCGTACATTTTGTGCGGAAATTCAGTGCGGACTCCGCAGACCGTGCGGAAATCCCCAAATACGGTACGGCTCCGCACGAATAACTGCGATTGCAGTAGTTTGAATTTCTGCACGAACCTTCGTTCTTTGGGAACAATTCTGGAGGGATTCATTCCCTTCCTTTTTCAGTTGTGCCAGTCATTAGTGTTGGGTATCGGGTAAATTCTTATCGTGATAATATATATATTCGATATATCGAATATCGTTTTAGAAGAATCCTCGATATATCGTACCGATACCAACATAAACCATCGCGATATATATCGCGATGTATAGTATTTTTTAAATTTAATATTTTTATTTTTTTTATAATATGTTATTTTAGCGAAAAAGTCAAATTGTCTACTACGCCACGTACGCCGTGATTTTCGTTCCGTGACTTAAAGGTAGACGCCGCAAAATGTAACCGACAAAAAGTACTAATTCTATAATTCTAATGATTACTTATTTGGGGTATGGTTACACGAGGAGGTCACTGTAATAGTACGGACAACCAAATTTATGTATTACAGAGGCCTCGGGTACATCAAGTATCGTTTGTAAATAAGTTTTACATACGTGTTCTAATATGAGTGGCTCCACGTAAGCTGACTATCGAATCTAAAAAATCATCAAATATCTGGAAACCGACCTTTTTCGTCTGGAAAATCGTACTTGCGTATGACATACGTGTACTTCACAAGTGTACCTCATCAATGTACCTCATAGATCTCCTTCAATCTGCTGACTTTCAGGAAAAACCGTATTTCTTTCCGGCAAAGATTTTACCGTCACTTTGTCAGAAGTCACGTGACTTTGATAACCTGTGAGATTTTTTATTTTTTTATTTTTACAGCTTCGATATATTGACGATACGATATATTACCGCTATACCGGCAATGCATCGCGATAACTTGAAATTCGATATATCCAAGCGATATATCGATTATCGGGTACCTGAAATTCGATATATGCGTTTAGTCGCGTCAAACGTGTAACGATCATTTTTTTAGGATAATGGTTATTTGTAATTGAGGGTTCAACATATAACAACCTCATTTAGGATACATTTTAATTATAATTGGAGGTAAAATGCCGACGACAGCTGGTCAACCGCCGTCGGAAGATAATCATTGGTTGTTGACGAAAAACGTGGCATGTTTAATGTCCACGTATTTGTAAAGTTGGTCAGTGATCGAAGACGGCGATGGAAAAACCTTGTACCGGTGTTACAACCATCGAATGCCATCTAATCTAATATTAGCCGTACAACATGTAATATGGAGGTGTTCCATGGCGCCGTCAATTTTTTCGGCGACGACGTGATTTTTGAAATATTTAGCCAAATTGCTCCAAATTATATTTTTTCCCGCTTTTATTCTCTCGTTTTTTAATATTTACAATAGTGAGGATTCAAAAAACGTTCAAATTTTGAATTTTTGAAAGTGATGGCGTTTCCCTCCATTCTTTCCGCGCAAATTTAATTTCGCGAGCATCTCTTCTTCTATATAAGTGCACGTGTGAAAATGAGAAGCACACTATCAACTCTCTGTCTACATTTTCTTTGGTTGCCATTTTTTACTTTTACGGCTGCTCTTTCAACTTGTTCATTTAATGATATTCGGAGTTTGGGAGTATGTGGACTCTCACGCAAATTTGGGGTGCAAACTCTGGCAATTACATCACTGTTCCCCGTAATCCACAAATTGAACACGATACGGAAGACGAGAGGATCAACAAGGAAAATGTTGATATTTGTGTATTTTATAGGTCTATAATAGGATAGAAAAAGGCAGAGGCAGTCTGCCTCTAACTCCCCTCTCCAAGCCCCCACACTTGTTATAGTCATTGAAGGCTGGATAGGGAGCTAGGGCCATGACTGCCTAAGCTCTCTAGAGAACACAGGGGGTAAATTAGTAAGACTTACCAAAAGGTATATGACAGACCCAGGAATTGATCCTGGTACCTACCGTCCGTCAATTCGCCGTTAGCCCGTGACTTTGGATTGCGGCGACACCGGAGATTACAGGAACAAATAGATATATGACATGTGTTGACATATCAGCCATATCGTACGATTGTCATACAGAAAGTACACCGGCATCTGTACTTATCTGTACGGTAGAGTGAAGTGATTGGTGTCGTACGTCAGTAGATAGGGTCTTAGAGTGAGAATAGGACTTATAATATTTTGAGTAGGTAGTTGCCTCTCCCAGGGAGCATCTTGTATAAATGGCTAACTTTGGGCAGCCATAACTATCAATTTACTTAACCATTTTCAGTGATTCTTTTTGCTGCAAACTCAAGGGAGTCCAAGCTACACAGGGGTGTAGTCGGTCAGAGTTTTTGTCTGCCAGGGTGGCTGCATTTCAAAGGGAAATTCAAAGTGGGTGAATGTGTCCAAATCTCATATTTTAACTTTGCATTCTGTGGTGGAACTGACCACACAGAAAGTCTTATTTCACACGGGTGAATCTATATTTGGGTTCTGATTGTCAAGGGGTCAGTCATTTGGGTTTATATCAAGTTAGGAGTCGGCACTATCTAGATTAACTTCTTTGGATCTGCTTACTCTGAGGGCCAATGGAGGTCTCAGAGTTTCAGGTTATGGGCCCACCATCTAGGGTGCCTATGTTCGATGGAACAGACTTCACTTATTGGGAGTTTACTATGGAGGGATTGCTTTTCGAGAAGCACTTATGGGGAATTGTTTCGGGACAAGTGAGATGTCCACCACCTGGCTTTGGAGGAGCTTACTATGGAGAATCATCTGAGGCTGCCCAGAATATCAACCGGAGTTCAGATGCAACGGAAGGTGAAGGGAAAAACCGTTCCGTGGATGGGGAAAAATGGGAGAAGGGAAAAGGAACACCGATGGTGAGGGGAGCTAAGCTCTCGACTATGGTTCCATTTGTAGGGATTAAAACTGAAGAAAATGACAGAAAAATATGGGAATACAAAAACACTATAGCAAAGCATCTCATACTTAGAAACGTGTCTAAGTCCGTAGCTATCACTCTTATAAACTTGGTGAAGTCTTCAGAGATATGGGAAGCACTAAGTCAGATTTATAACAGTAAGACTATTCAGTGGCAGCAATTAGTAAACTAAGAAATAGATGCCTATGTTTTTAAAGGCGGTAGCATGATAGAGTTTTGCAATGATATTGCTGCGCTATATGTTGAGCTTGCTAGTGCGGGATATGTAGAATCTGAGGAGAGGAAGATTAATACACTACTGATGAAACTCCCAGATGAGAGGAAAATTAGCATTTTCTTGAAAAGATATTTGCACCTCCAACGTTAAGAGAACAAGCATTGCTGATCTGTACCGAAAAGTCTTACTTCCTTACCAATCATAATCAGTCGCTTCTCAGGCTTTGGTGCACACGTCATTCTTCGCAATAGTTCATGAAAGATGTCTGCTGCAGGAACATCGGCAAGATTCACTGATGAAGCCATTGCAAGTAAAGCAAAGAGTCAGTCAAGCTCTACGCGCTTCTCTCAAAATAGCTTCTGTGCAATAGTGATTTGCCCTGTTGCTGTAGCTAACAAGCTTCCCTGACTGCAACTTTGCAATTCTGCAAATTTGTAACCTTGCTTCTTTGGCTGATAAAATTCTTCTGAGGCGACGGCAACAGCTGCTGGACAGTATACGCAAAAAAAGGATCCACTGCGGCAGCAGCTGCTGGACAGGATACGCGAGAATAAGTTCCACCAAGATCAACTGCGGTTTAACTTCCGCTTCAGGTCAACAATTTTGCCAAATTTGTAGTTATCCCGTACGCGATTGTTGGCAATACAAGCAAATTTGTAGTTATCCCGTACGTGATAGCTGTCCTTACTGGCCAGTAAATCAGTAATTGTATGAATGTGTAAGAAAGCTGTACGAGTCGGACAGTTCTCTGTACGATTATGAGGATTAGTGGCGAGTGCGAGGCGTGCCGACAAGTCATTAATTAAAGTAACTATCAACCCTTTTTTTGAATGTGTGAGCATAATTTAAAATGGATTTTTATGTAACAATAAGCGGATGATGTACGTCCATGGAGGCTCTTTTCAAACAATACCGGCGATGGCTAACCGCTAAAAGTCTGCCACTCTTTCGTGCGTACATTTTGTGCGGAAATTCAGTGCGGACTCCGCAGACCGTGCGGAAATCCCCAAATACGGTACGGCTCCGCACGAATAACTGCGATTGCAGTAGTTTGAATTTCTGCACGAACCTTCGTTCTTTGGGAACAATTCTGGAGGGATTCATTCCCTTCCTTTTTCAGTTGTGCCAGTCATTAGTGTTGGGTATCGGGTAAATTCTTATCGTGATAATATATATATTCGATATATCGAATATCGTTTTAGAAGAATCCTCGATATATCGTACCGATACCAACATAAACCATCGCGATATATATCGCGATGTATAGTATTTTTTAAATTTAATATTTTTATTTTTTTTATAATATGTTATTTTAGCGAAAAAGTCAAATTGTCTACTACGCCACGTACGCCGTGATTTTCGTTCCGTGACTTAAAGGTAGACGCCGCAAAATGTAACCGACAAAAAGTACTAATTCTATAATTCTAATGATTACTTATTTGGGGTATGGTTACACGAGGAGGTCACTGTAATAGTACGGACAACCAAATTTATGTATTACAGAGGCCTCGGGTACATCAAGTATCGTTTGTAAATAAGTTTTACATACGTGTTCTAATATGAGTGGCTCCACGTAAGCTGACTATCGAATCTAAAAAATCATCAAATATCTGGAAACCGACCTTTTTCGTCTGGAAAATCGTACTTGCGTATGACATACGTGTACTTCACAAGTGTACCTCATCAATGTACCTCATAGATCTCCTTCAATCTGCTGACTTTCAGGAAAAACCGTATTTCTTTCCGGCAAAGATTTTACAGTCACTTTGTCAGAAGTCACGTGACTTTGATAACCTGTGAGATTATTTTTTTTTTTTTTATACAAAATTCGATATATTGGAGATACGATATATTGGCGATATTTCGGATATACATCGCGATGATTTTAAATTCGATATATCGAAGAGATATATCGATTATCGGGTACCCGAAATTCGATATATATCGAATATTGGCAAACGGTCCTCGATACCCAACACTACACCGTGAATCGTTATTAGCGTATAGAAATTATTAGTGTATATAATGAATTAGTGTCATGTACTCTAATTTGTGTATCAATACCATTTTCAAAAAAATGTTTAATTGTAATTTCTCCATAACGCTGATTTGGGTATACATGATCCGCCTTCGTAGCATATACGGTAAAATAGGTAGAAGTACAAAATCTGACATTCCGTACGACGTGACATCCGTCCCCTGTAAAAATCCATAATTATATTTTGGGTATGCGAAAATATACAATCATTACACCGTGCATAATTATACACTAAAATAGGTATGAGTATAAATTGTCGAAATGTACTGGTATATGTACTTTCACTAAAGTTCATTCGTGACTCTAATAAGCGTTTGTTTCGCACGCGGTGAATATGATTACAGTAAAATAGGTGCGAGTACAACGTATGCGAAACGTTCATTGTCACGTCGTATAGTCGACTCTATGCATCGGGCTGTAAAAAGCAATTACGCTACAACGCTACGAAACCGTACAATTTCAATATGTCCATTCAGTTAGATTTGTATTGTACAATGAACGAAACTATAACGGGAGGTATTATATGTGTACGTTTCATTCCACATAACGTACATTGAACTCAGTGATTGATTTTCATTTCCTTATCGTTCGCGGAGAGAACGAACGTTGTGTGACGTTAAATGAGGACCCTTAATCTTAATAAGGTGCCCGGTGGGTTGCTCTATTAGAATCAATGCATTGTAATATTGGGACTTAAGACTAATAAGGATGCGTTTACTTAGATCAACGTCAAACCAACCTTTTATTAGTATCATGTTAATTCTAATTGAATGTAAAACGACCAAAAAACACATATTAGGATACATGTTAATTCTAATTGGCGGTAATCCAGCGACGAAAGCTGATCATGCGCCGTCATAAGATTATCATTGGCTATTGCCGAAAACACGTGGCATGTTCATCATCCACGCATTCCCAAAGTTGGTCGCGTTTCACACATGACGTT
Source organism: Zygnema cylindricum (assembly GCA_037447655.1). NCBI lineage: Eukaryota > Viridiplantae > Streptophyta > Zygnematophyceae > Zygnematales > Zygnemataceae > Zygnema > Zygnema cylindricum. Next base: position 214,693 of record JBBHKE010000409.1, on the reverse strand, counting down.
ATAACAACCGATTGCCGGGGTAACGACGCCGCATTTTTTCCAATCATCCTTTTGCCGTACAACTTGTAAACAGGAGGTGTTTCCATGGCGCTATGAACATTACACCGACGACATAAGTTTTTAAATATTTTGGCAATTTTGAAGCAAATTTTTACGAGATCCCGCTTCTATTTCCCGCGTATTAAAATATTTTTAAATTGAAAGCCGTGTTAAAATTCAAATTTTGGATTTTAAACGAAAAAATTAAAATGGCAAATCCCTCCATTATTACCGCGCAAAATCATTTTCATTTGCATTTCGTGTATGATATAAATGTATTTGTGATAATGGCAACAACACTATCGCTACTTCTTCCTCATGTGCTTGGGTTGCCATTTTCCTTGTTTCGGCTGCTCCTATTTTTTATTTTTTAGGTGATATTAAGTGTTTGAGAGTATGTGGACCTTAATAGAATTTGGGGTGCTAATCCGGGCAATAACAACAACAATCCTCATAACGCTCAGGTTGAACAAGATGAGGAAAATGAGAGGAACGTTGAGGAAAACGCAGTTCCGAACGAGGATGAGAGTGAGGCGGAAATCGAAACGTCGGTAGACCCGACGGCCATTGTGGAAGGTTTTTTTCCGTCCTCGGCCAATACCAGAGGACGTGTCTCCCACCGTAAAGTTCAACACGTGTCGACTAAGGCAACTCGGATGCGAGCAATACACTGGATGTTGAAGGACTGTGAAAATAACGGCTCAGCTGAACTCATTCCAAGGACCATAAGAAAGTTTCCCGAGCATTTTACCGGAGTGTACGGTACAAGTAAGCTATTTCAAGCAAACGTTTTCCCATTTATTACATGATTACGTTTCCTCCTTCCTTTTGTGTTACTATTCTCGTTCACAATGTGTTGTTATATTTTAATTTTGTTGTGCTTTTAAATGTTTTGTACAGTATTATTTTTGAACGTCGCCTTTCTCTCTCAAACTGCATACTGACTTCTCACTAACTCTCCATTAGTGCGTGTTTTTCTATGTTGTCGACTACTTTGCATTGTTTTGTTGTTTTTTAGTATTATTTCCCAAGTGTCTTGCGATTTCTTTATGGCGACAGCTTACTAGCGATGGCGTGTCTTTGTCGCGGTGGACGCGACAACATCATGTCGGCGCTTCAATGATGGATACGACAAAATGATTGAATGGATGAGGATACCTCATTAGGTCGAAAGTGCAAATGACGGACGAGAGTGGTTCGTCGTTTAGACTAAACCACCGACGACATTAATTCAAATTATCCAGCATTGGTATTCTCGAATGTAATTCGCGGACGACGACGTTGTTTCGTCGAACCAATATCGGGAAACTCGAATAGAGTCGAACGAGTGACGACATTCTGTCGTCGCTCGAATGTCAGTTTATAAGTCGCTGGGCCAACGATTCATTTTTCTAACTGTAAATATTGGACATTTTTTACGTTGGACTGTCTGAGTTTAGGTCTGAATAAAAGAGCATCTTTTAGGTTGTGTTTCACTCCCACAATTGTGTTTTTTCATTTTTTTTCGCTTAAACAATTTTTTTTTTTTAAATGGAGGGCGGCCAACGACCATTCAAACGAGCGCGCTCTACCATTCCGAGGCGATTTCGTCCACTACCAACGGCAACCGCGATGGGGGGTGACATACGTGGAGGGGAGAACTTAGAGAGAGAAAGGGGTGCAACCGAAGGACTGCTAGGGAATAGGGTGGAACCGGAAGAGGGCGGTAGGGAAAGGGTTGGAATTGAGTTGGTTTTGAGGGAGGGGGAAGAATCGAGTGTTAACATAGATGATATGGAGGAAACTGAGGCGGTGGGGAGGGAAGGGACGGGCACGGAGAGGGTAGTAAGGGGAAGTGTGTCGGAAGCGGATTTACCAAATGAAGGGATTAGAGCGAACGAAGAAGGAGTCCGCGAAGTAGAAGAGGGTAAGGAGGTAGACGAGGAATACGAACTCTCAAGAACTGTGTCGGACGAGCCTATTGAGGAAGGGGAAGAGCCTACGGAAGAGGAGGGAGAACCAGAAGAAACCGAATCGTCGGACATTCCGGTCCCAAGATACGACGACGATCCCTCAACCTCGGATCGGCAATCTTCGGAGAGCTCAGAGAGACACATGGAAGAAGAATATGGCGACGACGACGAGGTTGTTGCTTTTCCACCATCACCGAATCGTGATAGAGCTCTCGTGGCGGTAGAAGGACCTCAAATTTCGGCCAAGCGTGATGTGGTAATTCGAGAGGAATAACCCGATTGGTTTTTCCCGCCTCCAGTCGGAGATAAGGCCATGGATGGCTTCCGACCGACGGCTGCCCATTACATCCCGGTCGAGGAATGGCCGGACTATTGGCGTTACAGGGAGGCGAGGCCTATTGACCGGTGGTCGAACCCCGTCCCGGATATTCTCGACATCCATCCGGATGTCCCTGCCCACCCAACATGGCTGTACATCGCATAATACAACCATGCGTCAAATTTCCCATACATTAGGCATTTTCAGCCTAATGACGAACGTTTCACATGGATTGTACGCCGACCGATTGGATTTGAAATAGATGTCCCGGAATTAATCCGACATTATGATCTTGGGACCCACGGTTATTTACCATTCTACGTCGTGCAATTCGTACTCCGGAGCTAAACGAGTTTTTAGATGCTCGAAGTGCGGTCTTACAACGCTTCCGAAATGTGCAAGTGAGGCGTACGTATCTTTGGGAAATTCCGAGGGTCCCACATGTTGACGAGCCCCCTCCACCACCAGAAGTAGACCGATTGAGGAATGAAGTTCAAAATCTCCATCGCCATTTGGAGGCGCAAGAAATAGCGATGATAACGGTTCGTCGCTTAATTAATAATTTAACTCGAGAGCTTGCTGCCATTAGGCGACGTTGATGGGAGATGACGAGGGTCAATTTCGTGTACTTCATTCGAAGGAGAGGTACCCTGATTTAGCCCTCAGCCTACATTGGGTGCCACAATGATTTGTTTTTTTTTATTTTTTTATTCATGCAAGTGTGAATTTAAGATTTCTCTCCTTTTTTTTCACAAATTAATTTGAATTCGACTTTTAGTCGTCTATTTGGTATTTCTGATATCGCCATTTTGTTTGCTATTCAACTTTTCCGGCCTAACGACGACACAAGGTCGTCGCTGGTTCGTCGGCGAAGTGAGGAATTCTCATTGGTAGTCGGCAGCTTACTACGTATCAACGATGTTGTTAAATAAAAAAGTAATTTTGCAGATATAACGACGTGTTTCTTTCGTCGCTGAATCTGCGACGGCAAACCTTTGTCGCTGAAAATTGTCGTTTCCTCTTAGAGTCGTTTCATTTATTTATACGACTTTCCATTCAAGAAACTCATTAATACTTTTTACATTTTTAATTGTTTACAGGGTACCAAAAGGCTAAGCGATGGTGGACTGAGAGGAGGTCCACGCTTGACGGAATACGAGAGACAACCGGACGTTCTCTACTTCTAGTTTTGGGACGAGATCGGTGGCGGTTACCAAGGCTTTGCCGGGACGAGGAAGGAAGAAAGCCGCTTGGGTCACGGTTATACATGAGGAGTTACTTTCAGATTTCGAACGTTTTAAGAAAGCGGGTATGAAGATGTCCACCACAATTCTCGGGGACATCGCTAGGGACATAATAAGAAAAAGGAGGAAAGAGTACGGCCCGGAATGGTTTAACAAGGACGGGTCGGAAATACATCCAATTATAAATAAAAGGTGGGTGCAGAGGTGTCAAGAGAAGCACAACATCGTTGTGCGTGCACAAAAGGGGAAACTACAATGTAGTCCCGAGAAAGAGGAATACATTGAGCGTACCGTAGCCTTCCACATGGGCGTTCTAAAGCGGGGGTTTGAATCCGGTGAGTTTCTTTACGAATATAGTTAAATGACGTTTTCTTTTTTTAGTGTATTGTTTTCGTTTTATTCCATACTTGACGGCGTTAACCCAAAATAACTACATTTGTTTTGGCTTGGCGACGAATGTATAACAGGACTTTTCAACGAAGACCTCATGGAAAACATGGATGAAACTCACATGATAGTCAACACCGATAATGGAAAAACTTTGAGGTTTAGAGGGGACGAAGTGGTGAAATACGCTGATGTTGCCGGAGGAGGCGAGTCCATAACTCTCATGGTGCGACTAAGTGGAGGGATGAACGCTCGTATAGAGAACCCAATAATATTTTTTGCAAATCGAGCAAGAAGTTACCCGATACAAGGTTTACCGGACAACGTCCCCGATGTGTTTTTTCTCCCTCATCTAATGTTTTCATTTTATGTATTAAGTCTTCTTGGCTTTGATGGAGATTTATCTTTTTATCTCTAACCATGTTGTTGTGTTTAAATTTTTAGTGTATATCTCTTTACCTAGCTCTCGCATACCTCCTCTCCCCTTCTCCTACTACAAAATATGTGTTTTTTTCTTCTTTAACACTCTGATTTCTCTTATCTAAAGTAATGACTCATATTTTAAGGTTTCTATGGTACACGTAGCTTACTTTCCCTGTAATGCATATGTAAGCAAGCATTTAAAAATGATAATATTTTTCCCTTTGTTTGTGTATTATATATATTTGCAGGCGTTTGTTACCGGACCGGTCCGAAGAGGTGGAATGATAAAACGGTGTTCCCAGAATGGGTCGAAGAGGCAAGGTCTTACCAAGGGGATCGAGATGGACGTCAAAAAATTATATTTCTGGACAACTGCGGTGGTCACAACACATCGGACGAGTTGGAGCGAGTTCTAGAGGCCAAGAACACCATGTTACACTATTTTCCACCTAATGCAACACATCTTGTTCAACCGGCCGACTCCTTCGTGATTTCCAAAATCAAGGACGTGTGGAGTTGCATTTGGGATATTTGGAAGGCGAAAGGAATTGAGAACGGTCAATGGGCTAAACCTTCTAGTCGTGGATGGTCCGGTAAATTGGTTGGACCCGGTAAAGCGTTTTTTTTTAAATTGGCGAGAGACTCCATCCGAGAGGTCAATGCGATGAGAGACAAAAACGGAATGAGTTATGCGAGAAAAGCCATGATTCAATGTGGCTTGTCTCTACGCGACGGAAAGTGGGATGAAGACATGCTCACACAACAACTGCAAGGCATAATCATCAAATATCACAACCACTTTGAAGGCGAAGCTGTGGAACCTCCATGCCCGAGGGCAAGGGAATTCCTCCAAAATATAGAAGATGCCGACAGTCAACAAGACAACATTTTCAATGAGGGAAGGATGAGCGGCAACGAGTTTTAAATATAATACTTGATTGCGTTTTTTTTTTTATATATATATTAGTTCTGGGTTTGTAGTTTAATTATAGGGAAGGAATAGTAGTTAAATTGGTGCCAGATAAATGTAGACAGTTCAAGGAGTCCAGTATTATTTGACTTCTTAGGATAGAGCAAATTTTGTATGTGTGTATGGTCTTTTATATGGGAAAATATGTTTTTGTTTTTTATGAAGTAAAAAACCCTTGTATGTTGTGGAATTCGATATATGTTACAAAATTGTCATGTATTTGCTTTCATGTGTTGTTTTGTGGTGTTGAACATTCCGGTGTGCTTGTATTATGGAAATTTATATATTGTCGCAATTTACAACATACCCTAATCAGCGACGACTATGCTTCGTCATTTGTTGATCCTCTTTCTCGAAAAATTTTCAGTGCTTATTTTTATAAACACCATATTCTTCGAACTGAATAATGGTTGCTCTTGCAGCGACCATAATTTGTCGTCGCATGACATTAATTTAGCAGCGAAAAAACGTTATTATCATATTTGACAAAGCAAAGGCTATGTCGTCGCTAAATGGAATTTAGCGACGACACAACATCGTTATCATATTTCATAAAAAAAAAAATATTTTGTCGCTAGAAGGAATTTCAGCAACAGACACTAATATAGCGACGAAAAACATTATTATCATAGCTGACAAAGCAAAGGCTATGTCGTCGCAAATTGGAATTTAGCGACGACACAACATCGTCGTCATATTTCATAAAAAAAAAAATATTTTGTCGCTAGAAGGAATTTCAGCGACAGACACTTATATAGCGACGAAAAACATTATTATCATAGCTGACAAAGCAAAGGCTATGTCGTCGCTAATTGGAATTTAGCGACGACACAACATCGTTATAATATTTGAGAAAGTAAAGTATGTTTTGTCGCTAGAAGGAATTTCAGCGACAAAACAACCTTCTCACCATCTCCGACAAAGCAGAGTCTGTCGTCGCTGAATTCAATCATGGAACCATTTGTGGAAACCTTTCAGCGCCGAGGTTGTCTCGTCGCTCATTCATACATTTTGAGTTTTTAAATTACATGGATATTAATTTTATTGTGATCAAATAACATCCTTAATCCTATGTCGAGAATCTCATTTTCGCTAGACTGTAACCATTAATACAGTAGTGAAAATCAAACCAAAATATTTCATGCAGGAAAATCAAAGATGAATAAAAATATGCGGTATGAAGTAAAAAATACAAATAGAAATCATATTTCGAGCATATACAGATGTCCACAACAAAAATATAGAAGTTACATGAAATGTATTTTAATGCGATAATATAAACGAAACAATATGAAAGCAATTACAAAACACACAATGAATTGAAAATACACCAAAAGGTGACACAAATACGAGCATTCATTAAAACAATGGGAAAAGAAATACATCAATTTTATATTTCATGGTAAACTCTGTTTATAATATTGAACTGCAAAAAATAAATAACTAAGGCCTATTAATCTGGAGTAGTCAACAAAGGTCTAAATAGCCATGAAGTATTAGCGTTTTTGCTTGTAAGTAGGAAATCCTCTAAAAATAATTTTAAAAACCCTCATATTTTACACACACTAACTAGGCATCCCCCATTTGTGATAACAAATATAGCTCCATGGAAAGCTCCTAACGGTATACTCCATACGCTTTCGTACGGTTCAATACCATCAACATGATATTTTATTCTTCCCTATATCGCATGTTTCCGTGGGCTGCTGTACAATACAACCGGCCGTCGGATATATCCTCATCATCGATGACAATTCGTAATACATAAGAATAAAAATATATAACAGATTAGTACGGGGTAGGTGGATTTGAAAAATATTACGTGAAAAAGAAGAAGAACACAGAGTGACACAGAACGAAAAAGAGAATAACATAGGAAAAAATCCACTCTCAAAGAAAAGCAGAGAAAAGTTATGAGACAGAAAAAGGGAGAGAGAGAAACTGGAAAGAAGTGAACAAGAGAAAAGGGTAGGGAGGGTTAATGGGAAGAAATATGGGAGATGGAGAATTCGTAGAGAGAGAGATTAAAGGATAGAGAGGAAGAGAAAATGAAGGGGGAAGAACAAAGAGGTAGAGAGCGCAAGAGAGATGACTCAACATGCTGGGCTGCGCACTTACCAATGATTTCTTAATAATCTCGGAAATACATAGCGACGATGTTGGCTCGACCTTTATTGTTGCTCCTCCATATTACGTTCCAAACGCCTGCCGCTGTAAACTCTAGAGGGAGCCATAGTCTACTGGATGCCGCTAGATTAAACGAGGCGGCGGGGCGATGACACGCATCCTGCCAAAAAAATGGAGACGTCGTGTAAAAATGCATATGCGAGATTGAAAAGCATGCCGTCAAAAAATGAGGATGTGGTTGAGATTTGTCTGACCACAAAATCCATTTTTTGTGTTCTGTCCGCATATGCCGCTAGTTTGTGCCAATTCTCGTTTTCAAGACGCCGCGTTTTTTCAATTCTAAATTTTGTAAATTCACTCTAATATGTACACAATATGACACTAATTTGTTGTTGTTTTTTGAAACATAACCCATTTTAGAATAAAACATAACTCTAATATGCGTCTCGTTCGTTTAAAGGTTTGGTATTACCATTATGTACCCTCAAAAACCCTTTAATAATGTAAACATATATACTATTAACCTCGCAGGATCGGAAATAGAGTTAAAGGGGCACCGTATTAGACTTAGCTTTCTTCAACTATCAACATGTGTAAGTGTGCAACACTGCGTTTATGTATCATGGACAGTTTTTAGCATGTGCACACGTTATCAGTTCACACTGACACACACAAAAACGAACTTCTAAATGTATGCGAACGCCTATTTTGGAAACTGGATTCCGCTATTTTTCTAAGCGCAGCTCTGTATGCGACCGACATAAGTTAACCAGTATTTCCGTACGGATGTCGGTAACGAAGTACACTGCTGTACGAACAAACATTCTCTGTACACCACACTATTAATAAATACAGTACGGTCATTCCATTGACGCTATTTTACTAGAACCGTAATTAATGTCAAAGATAAATTAGATTCAATCACTGTATTTCGGGTATCAATGTCAAAATTTTGGGGTGACGATATATCGTACATAAGGCTAATAACGATTCACGGTGTACCAGTCATCACTATCTGTAAATTGCATATTTATAGCAGGAAGTTAAGTGAGGAAGAAGCTACAGTACTATACTATCTTGCCTCTTCTGATTGCCCTTTTTTTTAAACTATGGCGGTTGCTATCAGATGTCAGCCGAATCATATGAATCCGCACTCCTGTGATTTGTCTCCACCAAAAGATTCTATCCAGAACATTTCTTATCACATTCGCTCTCGGATGATGGCTCGTTCTTTTTCAAATCCTTCGTTAGGCTCTTTGTTTAACTGTAAACGAACAGTTTTTGCTAATACATCTTTCAGACCTTCTGTATTGCCCGTCAAGTACAATGTATGGTCTTGTAAAACTGTGACGTCACAAATGAATGATTCTTTTTCAGTGAAGAGCAAACCTAATGATACGCAGTTTCAGGCATCCATGGAGTCAGCTCCTTCTCCACCACGTTATTTTGAAAGCATTAAAGAAAATAATGCTGTTAACTTTCTCGGCTTCGTTGCTTGCACTGTAAGCTTTTTTTTTTTTTTTTTACTTGTATTACAAATCCTTGCACTGGCACAGGAGGTTCCATTGGAAGCTCATTAAATTTATTTCTTACATTTTGTCGTACCTCCGAAGTTTTTTCGTTTTGTTGGTTGATGTGTTTGAACCATTTGTGGTAACTTTTTGTACCTAGATTCTTCCTTTGAACGAGCTCATTGCCAAAGGACTTGAAGAATGCGGATATTTTTCCACACAGAAAGGAACTCTCTGTTTTATTTTTAGAGTGATAGACTGGTTTCACATTTTCTTGGAAAACCACACTGCCAATCGTATGTCAAACATTTTTTCAGGCGGTTAAATGCGTTTATTGGTATGTTTAACCGTTGGATTTTTTTTTGATGTAACTGATCTAAAACGCATTTGTCTTACCTGTCAATAGTGATTTCACGATTAGAAATCGCAAATATGTCTAGTGAACAAAAGCACTTTGTTTGAGTGCCTGAAAAGTGCATTCTGCATCTATTTTATTTTGTGATAAATAAAATCACAAAATAATAATAGCACTGGTGCGAAGCACCACAATTTAGCCTGAGCTCAATTGTGGCTCAATGTTAACGACTCGGTAGTATGCACCTGATGGCCAGGAAAATCAAGAATTACTGGCACATGTTGTGTTTGACCTCGAGACTTTGAGCATTATGAAGGTCGTGTGAGTTTGTGTAGCCGGAGTTTCATGTGTTCTTGGATTGTTTGGACGTTTTTTGCGCCAAAGGTTGTATAGTAAGGCTGGTTTGGTAACGCTGGCTGTAGTGTTATTGATACATTTTATTTTATTTTTTTCGTTTTGATTTGTTTTTTTGTGCTGTGAAAAGGTTGTACAGTTAGGCTGACGAGATATCACATTGTTTTGTTTGGCTGTAATGTTTAGAAATTCATTTTTTTTGTTTTGTTTTGTTTTTTTGGCGCTGTGCAGCTTACAGGTGCATTCGTTCTTCTTCTTCTGGCAGCAATTCCAACACTTCGGGTAAAATCATTGTTCCGTTGGTTTTGATGAATAAAGTACTTCCGAAGTTTTTTCTTTTTTTTTTCAAGGAAGCCTTGGTTTTCACGTATACGCCAAATATGTGACATATGTCTTTGGTCTTTGGCCAAAATTCACCTATTTTTATTTAATTAAGTTGAACTTAATAATGCGAAATGAGTTGTATTTTTTACGCTCATATTAAACACATCGCACCAGTTATATGAAGCAAAAACAAAATTATGCATATTATAATTATTTATGATTAAATCGGTTAGATTGCCCATCTAAACTTACTTGGCACTTACAACTGCTGTATGGAAATTTCTAAACCATGACAGCATGACAGAAATGAACTTTAGTGTTAATCACAATTAATCGGCCGTGAAATTTTCTTAGTCGAAAGGAGTGGTTTTAAATCGGTCGCATCACTCTGCCCTGAATTGGTACTATAGATAATAATTACGGTTTAATGGTTATAATTCCTTTGCACTCATAACGATTGGGACTATAGCTAGTAGGGAGTGCCGGGAACAGACCGAAGATCCATAAAGTATACAACTTGACCACGAAAGTCGTGTATACACTACAGAACATTCATTTTGTATTCGTGTCTGGCCAGAAGCAATTTTTACAAAAGTGTCTTACTGTATTGATTCTGTTGTGCCCCTCTACGTCACTTTGATAAATTAGTCCCCAGTTTTCACTGGCCAGGAACTCTTCCATAGGAGTGCCAGATTAGAGTTTCTTATGTTCTTAAACCATACTAGCGTTTTTATTGTTCACAAGCCATGCTAGAGTTTTCCATTTTACAAGCCATACTAAAGTTTTTCTTTTTCGCATCATACTAGAAATTCAATTGTTTACAAGTCATACTATTCTTTCTCTTGTTGACGAGCCATACTAGAGTTTCAATTGTTTACAAACCACACTAGATTGTCTCTTGTTTACTGGCCATACTACAGTTACTCTTGTTGACAAGCCATACCAGAGCTTCAATTGTTTACAAACTATACTCGAGTGTTGCGTGTTCACAAACCATACTAGAGATTCCTTTGTTTACAAGCCAGACTATAGTCTCTCTTGTTCATAAACCATACTAAAGTTTCCCCTTTCACAAGCCATACTGGTCTTTCTATTGCTCACAAGACAAGCCATATTATGTTTCTATGGTTGATGATTGATGCATGCTAAATGGCATGCCATAAAGAAGGTCATATTACAGTTTCTCTTCTTTACAAGACATACTAGAGTTTTATTTTTTTACAAAACAATACTAGAGTGTCTTGTTTACTAGCCATACTAGAGTTTTTATTGTGCAGAAACCATACTAGAGTGTCTCTTGTTTACAGGCCATACTACAGTTTCCATGGTTGACAATTAATGAATGCTGTATGACAGGCCATCAAGAAAGCAGCTGAGGCCATGGAAAGGTTGGCTGAGACGGCACGTGAAGAGCTACCTAGCACTATGGCAGCTGTACGGCTATCCGGAATGGAGATTAGTGATCTTACAATGGAGCTCAGCGATCTCAGGTGCGTTGGCTTTGTACTTGACCTTAACGGCGATATGAGGGATACTCTGGCCTTTTTTTTTGTTTGGCTCTTTCACCGATTATGCTTGTACCTATTCGCCAGAACGGAACGCCAATGTCGCCAGTATCCTCAGCTGCGGAAGCAAGCTTGCTTAACACGGGAATTTGTGGTTTTGTACGAATACAGAATTTGTGGTTTGTATGCATACGGGAATTTGTTCTTTGTTGGAATACGGGAATTTGTTCTTTGTTGGAATACAGGAATTTGTGATTTTGTACAAATACATAAGTTTGTGGTTTGTATGAATACGCAAATTTGTGGTTCGTATGATGCAGTCAGGAGATATCGGAGGGTGTGAGAAGCTCAGCAAGGGCAGTCCAGGCGGCTGAAGATGGGTTGAGGAGAGTGGGCACTATGGCATCCGCCCAAACTTTAGGTGCACACCAGTTCTCTATGTCTCCTATTCACATTGCATCTTGAAACGGTTTGACAAAGGGCCCTGCCCCTATGATATCTATTACCTTATTTGGCATTGATAACCAGAGTAAGTGGTCTTTCATGTACAGAATTGGGAAGGCTTGAGGTTGATGTCACTTTGCCGTTACTCATTTACCCTCCTTTCCATTGATGTATGTCTATGCCATTATTGATTTCTGGTGTTGTATAAAGTGACGTTATAAAGTATGGAAGTTTGCGTCCTTTACCAAGTCCATGGACTATGTACATCCCTCTATGTCATTTTGAAATATTGTTTTTTTCCTCTTTTTCTAATCCTCAGACTCTAAGGTAGCTCTCTCTGACTGGGGGCCTTGTCCATAGCCATTTTGTTTTATGTTGCTGTTTTCTTTTCTAATCCATGGACTCTTGTTCATAGCCGTTTTGATTTTATTTTTTCCCTCTCTTTTGCTAATCCACGGACTCTAAGATAGCTCCCTGTGACTGCGGACCTTATCCATAGCCATTTTGATTATACACATATATAAATATATTAAAAGACTGTTGGTTATCGCCATTTTCAACTGTTTTCTTTTTTTCCCCTAATCCACAGACTCTTGTCCATAGCCATTTTGCAGGAGCGCGCCGCGGTGCCCGTGGGAGCAGTTAAGCCGGCGGTCGCCATGGCAGCTCGCCATACTAAACATGCTGTAGTTAAGGCTCGGAAACTTCTGGGCCAGGTATCCTTACTTCGTCGTTTTTACGACTGGGTTATGCGAATACGTCAATCACAATCACAAACACAAACACGTAAGTCTCCTGAGGCTCCAAACGCAGTATTAACTTCGAAATCGCCACTTCTCCCGAGTTCCCGTGATAGTTAAGATCAATTAAACTATGGTCGAGACAGAGTGTACCATTGTTGTAAAGGAGGCATAAGGTCAAGGTGAACTGCAGTCAAGATGGACGTATTTATAGTGCCCATTTGGATTGTAAAATGGACTTCCTTTAAAGGTGGCGTAATATTTTCAATGTCATTGGAAGGTCGTTGTTTGCAAATTTTTACCTTCGACATAAATCATTTTTTGACTGTGCATATTCTTAGTCACTTGTAGGACAACCAGGATTATGATTTTTTTATGCTAGTGCCATTTTGTATAGAAGGTTAAAATGTTTTCTTTACGGGTCATATATAGAAAGGATAGCCATTAGTTCCTAGATTTTTACACAAAAGTTTATCAACTGTTCTATTTGTTTTGGCCACAAAGAGGGCTATAATTTCAATATATAGTCACTGTGTTTTTCATCCACTATGGATGGAAAAACTCGATTGGTCACAGTTTTCAGTTACACAAGCTGCTGTGTTTGTTGAAAATCTTGTTGTCTATTGGTGTGTCCACTTCTAACTATTGCAATTTTTTGTGGAGATTATTGATGTTGTGTGTTTTTTTGTAAGCATATGCTTGTTTTGGAGATGTGTGTTCTTTTTATTATAATTTCTTCCTACGCTTTTTGAAGCTTGCTTGGCTGGAAATTTACCCCGTTATTGAAGGTTATCAATTGGTAGTATTGTAATGGACCTCTGCATTTCTTATAAGATAGCATGTGATATATTATATAAATATGATGCCCACTTCATTGATCTTTATTGGTCGTACAAATGTACTTCAGTCAGATGTGGTCTTACGAAGGATAATGAAGGGCTATGCAAAATCCCATTAAAAAATTGACATGTCATCACTGTGTTTGTTAACTTAAAATTTATTTCACGAACTGTGGATCTTTGTCTGTTACTCTCGTTGTTTAGTAACCATATTATCAAATTATGCTCTTTTCCTACAATTTCTGTTCCATATCGTAAGACAACCTGACAACCCCCATTTAATAGTGAATTGTAAAATTCAACACAAATTTCCTTCATAAATTGATATCACCTGAAAACTACTTAAATTCTTAGCCATTCTCCAGTTTCAAAATTTAACATCATTTAACATTACAGATTCAGAAATCCTATTTTTTTTTCAAGTTTTGAGTAACTATGTGTGTCTTTCCTCAAAAGCTTGCACAGTCATCCATAAAACAAGGGCAAGTTCCGTTTGCCTGACCAAATTACATATATTCCGGTAGTGTTTTACATTCTTACGCCAGCAAAAAGAAAGAGTTGAACATTATTGAAGAGAATTTTTTAATCAAATTCATTGCAACTTCATTTCCAGTTTTTTTTTTTTTTTTTTTATCGTTTTAGTGTTGGTATTTCATGTTCTATGTAACCTAGAACCTGTCATCCCAAAGTATGCAAGTTAAACAAAGGATTTCTCCCATCAAATACACAAAAGCAAAATAAAGGACCAGAATTGAGACATAAACCATCTGTCAACTTTAGAGTACACAATATAAATCACAAAGTTATATTGACTGTAGAAACTGGATCAAACACTAACACTATTTTTTTCCTCTTTACATTTTCCATTTTTTTGCAGTTTTCCTACTCTGCCGAAAACTGCGTTTAACAATAAAATTGATGATCCTATCAAATTGTGCTCTTCCTTTGTCTCATAAAAGTTCCTACTATGTTTAAATACCAACCTCACCAACATTAAATCGTTCCTGGACCATTTTTTTCAAAAAAAATCACAACACCTTCGTACGAACATTTTTCAGCCACGTTTTTTTAGTCACGTTTTCTAGTCACGTTTTTCTAGTCCCGTTTTCTAAAGCCCGTCTTTATAGTCATGCCTTCAAAGCAATTGCCACTCCTTCACTTTTCAAAACCTCGAGACTCGGAGCAGCAGGTTGTTCTTTCGCGATTTTTGCAATGGCGTTATTTTCCTCCGGTGAACCACCTTCGAGGAAAGCTCCAAAAATTTTCCCGTCCTTTACCCAATATCCTCCAAATTTTGCTCCGCTTTCCACTGGAGAGTCGACTTCTCGCCCAAATGTTACCGTTTCTCCGACATTATCTCCATAAAATTGCCACGAAAGGTCGAAGGAACGGGAGTAAAAGTACGGCAAATAATCGTATTCGGGAATCGTTTCACCGACTTCCGCAGCTTTGATTGCCTGAAAAAGAGAGCATTAAATTGATTAGAAAAAGAAGGGAGGGAGGGAGGGCTGAAAACAGAGGTTGCCTGAGGGAGCATGAAACTGATTAGAAAATGAGGGAGGGAGCGAGGGAGAGAGGGAGCGCGGGAGGGAGTGTGGGAGAGAGGGAGAGAGGGAGGGGGGGGGGAGCTAAAAACGGAGGACTTTGTTTGCCTGGAAAAAAAGAGCAATTGATTCATAATAAGAGGGAGGGATGGAGGGGGGAAGAGGGAGGGAGAGGGAGGGAGAGAGAGGGCAGAAAAGAGAGGTCAGAAAAAGGACTTTGACTGTCTGAAAAGGAGAAATTAATTAATTATAAAAGGGAGGTTAGAGAAGGGTCGTCCCTTAACGCATGTAAGAGTGAGAAAATGAGACCCTTTTGATGCAAATTATAAATCTACATATAAATTTATCTCTCCGAGGTCATTTAATTTGCAAAACATGTGAGACTCCCAGAATGATTTATCAAGTTCTTCAAGAATGTACATCGTTCTTCGTTATTAGAGTTGATAGGCTTAAGTTTTTTTGACCAAATCACATAAAATAGTGTTAAAAACACAAAGAAGACATGAGTTGAAATGGGCCACGTCGTTATGACTTCAATCAATGTTATTGACACTAAAAGTCAAACATCCGTTGTCACAGGGAGCCCTTCGTTTGGCTGTCACATGTAACAATAGTAACAAAGAATAAAATTATATTGGTCGATTGTTTTGTATGGGAAGACAAATGTTCGCAGATCTATTAACTTTTGGCACTAACAAATAGTTCTCTGTTACAATGGACATTTGCTCTAAATCCATATTGACACTGATAATTCCCTAAGTCCTGGGGTTATGTTTCATTAAAAAATATGGTTTTAGGGAATATTTGTTACCAAATCAAATAGGGACATTTAAGGAAGTAACAAATGTAAAGCAGCATTGTTTGCCCAATCACAAAAGGTATGTAGAAAGGAAAGAAGGATGAAAGTCGGATAGGTTTCCCATACTAGAGAATGGACAAGAAAAAAGCCTATTGAAAAGGATTGCCAACTCAAAGAAAAATATTGCGCAGGAAACAAGTATGACATGTGGCTTTCTCGAATTAAAGGGAAAAACTGAGTTAGAATGAAGAAAGAAGCCATGACCTATACTGCCCATTTCTATTAATGTTAATAACAATAATCCAGTCGAGGCTTTTTCTAACCAAAAAATCACAGAACCGTGCATGTCTCCCTCCACTGAATTCGTATTATACATCCTAATCCTGTACTTCCACTAGTAGCAATGGGCAGTCTACTTTCCCACCTGAACAAAAATGTGGCTTTGTTAAATTAAAAGGAAAAACTGAGAAAGAGACGGGAAGTCATGATCTACAACCTTACCTGAAAATGTTACTTTGTCGAATCAAAACGAAAAATTGACAGAAAGAATGGAATTCAGAGAGAAAAGAAGTCATGAGTTACTTCCTTACCTGAACGGCTTGCTGTGCTGATTTTCGAGCGTGGCTCACATGCTCGACTCGTCTCACTTCTCCATACATCTTCAAAGGGAAGGCTGCCACGTCACCCACGGCATATACATTGGGAGCACTTGTTTGGAACCAGGCATCAACCTGTGAACAAAGTAATTAACATCTTAGCTCAGTAAAAAGCTAGTGAATTGATAAACCGTGTATCTATAGTTGATATAAACAACAAAGATGAAAGACATGCTACACTTGGAAAGTTACTTCACAAAATAGTTTTGCCAATGACACGCATCTGTTCAGATACACCATGAATACACTTAGTATTAAACCCTTAATCTTAGTGTTAAATACACAAATTCAGTCCCGTATTTGTTTTTTTTTTTAACCCTCCGAACACAAAACTAATTGTTTTAGGTTCGCAATCGCCCATGCCATTCAGACCAGTAAAAGAATTAATAACACTAAAACAGTCCTCGATATCAATTCACGGTGCAGTATTACCTTGAAGCTGTCTTTTCCCAGAGCTAGTTGAAGTTGATCCTACACAAACCTAAGCGAAGGAAAACACACACGTGGAAAATTACTTAACAAAAATAGCTTTGAAGCAAGACAATTGTGTTCAGATAATAGAGAGTATTACCTTGAAGCCTCCTTTTTCCAGAACTAATTGATCCTTAAATAGTCCAATGTTAGGTCGCGCTCCAACACCCACCACCACTATTTCCGCTGGAAGGACCCTTCCATCTTTGAGCTTCACAATCTTAACCTGCACAAATCATTTTCCCAGAGGATTCAATATGTAAAAGCCAAAATGGATCAAATTATCAAAACTCAAAATAATTTAATTTCTCTGCTAATCAAGTCCATTACGAGATTAGATAAAGAAGTTCAGCTTGAATGGAACAGTGATCAATATCACCATGGCTTCAAACCATATAGAACATTCATATCACCATTGCTTAAAAAACATTCACTTTTGACCATAAACTCATTCTAGAAGCTGCAAAGAGATAAACCTCGGAATACTCCGATAAGGTCCACATGCCCAAACCGTGATAACACCAAGATGTTTTACACTCTTCGACCCTCCATATAAAAATTATACATTTACACTAAACTCAAGTAATACTGAATAGTAAGCAAAACTTCAAAATACTTTTTATACATGCATAGACCAACTAAGCCCTGTTAACAGCAAAAGACAAGGAAACTTTGGAAGTGACAAGCAATGGGAAGACTTGACAGGTGCTTACCTCACCAGCCTCATTGGTTTCAAAACCTGAGACAACTGTGCCCTTTACTATGGTAACTCCCTTTGACTGGTAATACTTTTCATAGAAAGCCGCGATCTCGGGAGTAAACAGACGGGGCACTGCCAGGCATCAAAACACCAAGCCAAGGTTAAGATCTAAACAGTGATGTTGAGATAAATTTTAAGACAAAAGCTTCTCTGTATGTGCTGTAACACAAGTAAACCTACCTAGGATAATATTAACAAAGACCTATAGATCTTCCACTTGAACCTTCAATGACCACTAGATGTTTTACTACTTTTACATCCTTGCAAAAATGTACTAGCCAGCTTCAGCCATGCTGTACCAACTACCCTTATGTTTAAATAACAACGAGTTAATTTTTTCTAACATTGTTGTGTTGAGTTCAAAAATTCGAAAAATACACATCAAATTTGCTCTACGGCGACACAACACTACTGCTCGTCCATATAAAGCTTTGAACCCGTACCCGTCGTAGACAACAATATGACTCAACAGTTCAAATCCATCAAATACCAGTTGCCAAAAGTTCAATGTTCAGAATGCAAAATAATAAACATTGAACCACCTTCAAGTTCAAAAGGCTGGGCGTCTCCCAACTACAATTTTGTGGTTTTCCCACCAGGAAGCCCTTCGGAATGAGCGAAACTCAAAATTTGGAAAATGACAAGATTCTCTTCTAAAAAGGTTGGCTGTTACGAAACACCGTGAATAATTATTAGATATAATAACGCAAACTCAGTGCCGGTTTCTTTTGCCTTCTGACCACAAAATAGCGTTAGTTTTACTCTTTGCTTTTTTTCTGACACCTATTCTTTAAACGGTTCAAAAACAATGACGTCATTTGAAACTGAATTAGAACTAACAACACTAAAATAAACCCCATGATAATAATTTCTTTACTCTAATAACAATTCCCGGCATACACCGCCCAGTTTTCTGTTTTAGTGAATAACTAATGTTATCGACTGTATTTGATTATGTTTTGCCAATGGCTGATTACGGGCCACTCAAGTAAAGTGTTATTAACTCTAAAATATAATGTTGGGCCAAAAAAACACACACTTATATTAGAGATGTGAACTCTAATAGAGATGGACAGTATACTAGGCAAAGCATGACGCCAGGAAATACATCACCTATTGCTATTAGAGTTAGCGATTTATGAATGTTAAAGCGGATTTAGTGTAAAGTAACACTAAATTAGTTTTAAATAGAGGTTTGTTGTCAACCGCAAAAATAAACACATTAATTCATCCCTTCGGGTCAAAAACACGCACTCCAATGAGACTTAAGACTCTAAAAGCGATGGGCCAGGAAAGGGGAAAAAAGGGGTGAAATATGAAGCCAGGAAGTAGTACTCACTGCAGTATGGCTCTGGGTAAACCATAGTTGCTTGAATGTTATTTTTGGCAAGAACTGCCGCCATCTCCATTCCAATATAGCCTCCACCGACCACCACCGCTTTGCTATTGGGCTTCGCCTTGAAAGCCTCAATCATTGCATCAGCCTCATCAATTTCTCGCAAATAAAAGATATTTTTTGCACTTGCCCCGGGAGTTCCAAAATCTGCCAGATTGATGGTCTGCAATTATTCAAAAAAGTCGGTATTATAAAATTGTCGGGATTCAAAAAATGTCGGTATTCAAAAGATGTCGGTATTCAAAAATTGTCGGCATTCAGAAAAGTCTCGTGAAGTGCTGAAATTTATCTACTAGTGAGCATATGTAGGGTATCCATATTCACTCTCTCCGCAAAAAACAAAAGAGGGTCATAAATTCCATCATGAACTTTACGCTCATGATAGACTATTTGCTTCGATCATGTTTCATACCCAAGCCCCCATTAATATGAAAATTTCCCCACTATCAGTAGTTCTCATGCAACAGATCTGTCTAATACATACTTGGTGGACATAATATCTACATCTACTTCTCCTTCAGATGCCCATAAAAAAAAATATATCCCACCAATTGTCAATTTCTCCCACTCAAAATTCTCATGCAACATATCTGATTCATACTTAATGAGCAAATAAAGTAAGTACTTCAAATCTACGTCTTCTAATTTCTACCACCAAAAGTAAATTCTCCCACCAAAAGTAGTTCTCATGCAACAGATCTAATTCACACTTATGGGCAAACCATATATTTACTTCGGATGCCTATAAATAAGAAACAGGAAAATGCAGAGAGGCAAGAATTCCAAACGAAATATCTTATTTGTATGCCTGTAAATACAGAAACTGGAAAATGCAGAGAGGCAAAGTGGTAAACAAAAAATCTACTCCATATGCCTGTATATAAAACAAACTAGAGAATGCAGAAGGCAGAAGGCAAAGTTATGAACAAATTATCTTATTCATGTGCCTGGAAGTACATATTCCAGTTCCTTCGGAACTGAATAATGCAGAGAGGCAAAGAGACAAACAAGTGCAGAAGGCAAAATTGTCAATAAAACATCTTATTCATATGCCTGTAAGAACGTTTTTTAAGTTCCTTTGGAACTGGAGAATGCAGAGAGGCAAAGTGACAAGCTACTTCATACACCTGTTTCAAAAAAAAAACCTGGAGAATGCACAAACCAAAATTGTGAATATAACATCTTATTCATATCATATGCCTGTAAGAAAGTTCCTTGGGAACTGGAGAATGGAGAGAGGCAAAGTGACATACAGTTGCTCCAGTTGCAATAATGAGAGTCTCATATTTGACAGTTTCTCCAGTAGAGAGAGTAAGGGTCTTGGTTGCCACATCAGCCCCAGTTACAGTTGTACTAAGGAGAAGCTCAACACCTGCATCCACACCAATTTTTCACTCCAATTTAGTTATTTACGTCAATTTAGTTACCATTTTTTAACACCAGTTTTCTGTACCAATTTTTATACCAGCTTTTACCACTACACCGCCAATCGTTATTAGCGTGGGAGTTTGATTAGCGTATAATAATAATTACAGTGGTGTACGCTATTTAAGAATTTGAAAATTTTGGAAAAAATCATACATTCTAATTGTTTGATTATGGTGATTTGGATTTTTGAAAAAAAAAATGTCGGTCGCAAACATGCTTACACTAATATAGGTATCCGTACAAAATCTGACAAATCGTACACAAATCGTACATTTACATGGTCGAAACGCGGCTGTCGGACGAATTTGTGGGAACGGGATTTTTAACGACCTGGTTTTTTTTCCTTTTAGAACACACATTCTCATGCGTCTGCAGTTACTAAAACTAATTTATTGTGATTTTTAACTTAAAAAGGTGCATTTATGTACGGTCTGACACTGACCGTACACAACTCTATTTAAGAGACAACGCACTGAAAATAACCCTAAATAGAATAAAGAAAAAAATAGAATGAACTACACTAAAGGAGAATAAACAAAAAAAAAAGTGGGACGGAATTAGCGTACACAACGCTAATAACGATTGGCGGTGTAGTTTAATCATTGAAAAATGGACTAAAGTGAACTTAAATGTTTTTTTTTTTTGTTTTTTTTTTTTTTTGCAGATAATATCACAAGGACACTCACCAAACTCAAACACCAGAGTCAAAATGGACCATATATCAGTAAGAAGGATGGTAAGAACTTCGTTAAATCACAGAGTAAAACCAACTTGAATATAACATTATAATATTTAACTTCAAATTTAACAATACTAATTAGTATTATTATTATAATTAATAATAATAATTTGAAAACAGCAATTCTTCAGTTCATTCATTCCAGCTGCCTCAGATAAATCATCAAAAGAACATTGATAAATCTTTTCTTTTTTTTGTTATTTTATTTTTTTATTCCAGGCATATTCTATTCTTAGTCAACTGCTTTGAGGAGTATCAGAACACTGATATATCACCGAAGAAAAAAAATGCATCTAAACCTTAAACCCTAAAACATGTCATTAGGGTAACAGACACATCCTTTTTACCATGTACCACAACAAATCACATTATCCAAATCCTACAATATCCAAATAATTAATATATAAATATGCACATATATCAATATATAATTTGTAAAATGTAAACAGAAAATATCTGAATAGGGGAAAAAAACAGACAATGACCTTTTCCATGTACCATTTTGACAAAAGTAACAAACCACAATATCTGAATCCTAAAACATATAGATACAGAAATATATAAATATTTCAGTACAGAATAAGGGAGATACAACAAACACTTGCCCTTTTCCGTGTACCATTTTGGAAAAAGTAACAAACCAGTATACCAAAACGTAACAACCACAATATCTAAATATATCCTATATAAATATATGAATACCTAAATATACCCTATATAAATAAATCCTACATAAATATATCTAATATACATATATGAATATCTAATTATATAAACATTTGAAGATATAAATAAAGGACAAAACAGAGACACTTACCCTTTTCCATGTACCATTCTGGCAGAAGCCTCGCTCCACCCCCTCCCACACACGTGTGGAACCCGGGGAGTCGTGCAGCCCCTGAAAAAAAAAAAAAACATTTCAGTGCAAAATGAGCATCATTAAAAAAAAACAGAGTAAGCAATTTTCGTTAACATGAGAATATACCATACCTCTTGAAAAGCAAAATTAATCATTTCAATGCAAAGTGAGTGTCACTCAAAAAATCAAAAAAAGGCAAAAAGAAAAACAAGCATAAATAAACTAGTGTTTACGTGAAATCATACCATACAGCTTCAGAACAATAAACCCCTTTTGTCACAAGAGTTATCCAGTTAGTCAGTAGGCACATTCTCACCTACTATTCATTTTTTGGTCATCTTTGGTCAAGTTTTGGTTAAGTTTTGGTCAAATTTTGGTCATTTTTGAGTCAGATTTTGGTGAAGTTTTAGACATGTTATGATCATCTTTTGGTTTCAGTCACCTTTTGGTCATGTATTGGTCATGTTAAGCAACTTAAGCCAAATACTAGGTAACATAACCAAAAGATGACTAAAAAATGATCAACAAATTACCAGAAAATGATCAGAAAATGACCAGAAAATGACCAAAAAATGATCCTATGTATACATACATATATAGGCTAAGAAAACACACAACGGCTCAAATTTATGAATGTAGAAAAAAAAACTATATGATAAATCAACCAAAACGGACCTTTTTTATTGAATGAAAAGGAAAATAAATCAAAAAATAATAATAAACAACATATGGTAAAGGAATAGTTTTTAGTTTTTTTTCATGTTTATCATTTACCTTCAGGAAAAAGGTAAGCCTTGCTCAATGCTGGCCTTTCATATGGAGCCACCTGCATCCAGACACCAGGGGAAGAGAGGATGTGAGGGGAGAGGGGAGAGGCGAAACGAGGAGAGGGAATAGGTGAGAGGGGAGAGGGGAGAGGGGAGAGGAGGAGAGCCGGAGAGGGAGAGCCGAAAGGAGAGAGGATAGAGCTGAGGGGTTAAAGGTAGGAGACGAGGTTGGAGAGAAGATAGAGGTTAAGCAGTTAGAAAGATGATAGAGGTTACGAAGTCAGAGAGAGGAGTGAGGTTAGAGAAAGGCGAGCAGAAAGGAGAGAGGATGAGAGAGGAGACAAATTAGAGAGACGTTAGAGAGAGGATAGAGGAGAAGTTAAAAAGGAGAGAGGTTAGGCAGAGGAGAAAAGCTAGAGAGAAGAGAGGTTAGAGAGAGCCAAGAGGTTAGAGAGAGGAGAGAAGTTCGAGAAAGGAGAGAGGTTAAGTAACAAGAGGAGAGACATTAGAGAGAGGAGAGAGGTTCAAGAGAGGAGAGAAGTAAGAGGAGAGGAAATGAAAAGAGGAAAGAAGTTAACAAGAAGGGAGAGCTTAGAGAGAGGAGCGAAGTTAGAGAGAGGAAAGAGGTTAGAGAGATGAGAAAGGTTAGAGAGAGGAGAGAAGTTAGAGAGAGGAGTGAGGAAAGAGGAAAGAGGAGAGAAGAGAGAGAGCAGTGAAAGAAAGCTGTGCGAACAGATAGAGGAAAGCTATTATAAAAAAAAAAACTCCCAGCTTCTTTTGAGATGGTTAACTGTCATCCAAAAATTAAGTTCGAAGCTATATTCTTAGCGTAAAAAATAAAAAATAAAAAATAAACAAATAAATCTCACAGCTTCTTTTGAGATGATGCAAAGCTCTCCAGGCTTCAAACCAAGCTTGTCGAATTCAGCTGCTCCATATCCCTGCATTGCAACATGAGGAAAAAAACTAAGAGTCACAACAAGAGTGAAAAACTGAGAGTTGCCGCAAAGTTACAACAAGAGTAAAAAACTAAGTGTTACAAAAAGAGAAAAAAAAGTCCGAGCTACAACTAGAGAAAAAAAGCTAAGAATTACAGCAAGAGTAAAAACCAAGAGTTACAAAAAGAGTCAGCGATTTAGACTTATTGACAAAAATTCCATAAGATTTTACATTCGAGTATCATACAGACAAACCAGTTGCAATTATCCAAACCGTACAGAAAACGACTAAAACAACAAAAAAACCAAAAAAAACTTGCATTATAAGAAAATGCAGCTTAAATACCAGCGGAAAATTTACAAGTTAACAAGCAAACTGAGTATCAGCATATTCATAAAAAATAAGACATATAAGAGATGTGACTATTTTTCGCAGTAAAGGATAGAACAACTTACAGCAGCAACACCACCGCCAACAATCACATACTTAAAGCTCTTTTCCGCCATGGTTTCTAATAGAAATACTGGAAAAGAAAGTCAAACTCTTGTTGTAAATCTCTTTCCAGAAAGTTTGTAAAGTCTATAACTCTATATTTGCTTTTGTTCTCCCTTATCTTCTCTCTTCTCTGTATATCTCTCGACTCAGAAGGCTCTGTGAAGTTGCCAGCAAGCTTGGGAGCAAACGCACACTTTCCTGATCTCCAGTAACTCTAAAGGTACAATATTCTGGTACGGAATAATTGTTACAGAAATATTCCTTTTTGATTAAGTGGATTCTCGACTTTACTTCGCCCACCTATCAATAATTGAACGCGGCTCCAGCGCAAGGAAACTTTTCAAAAGTCCAGTGTTAAGATTTTAAAACGGTTCAGATTGTACGCAGAGGTACATATAATTGTACATAAATAGTACATTTTTTTACGATATGGCAGCCTAATTTGTTCTCGGGTTCCAAAAAGTTCGCCAAAAAAACAAATAAAGTTTAGTCAAGAACTGTATGGCAAACCTGTACGGCACAGTACTGTTTGGTACTGTACAGTCCTATTCACTATTCAGTGCTTGAAATTTTGCCAAATAAATATCTTACACGTAGGCGTTTGCGCAGCAGGGACCCAGCAGCCTTATATCTAGCGAGGTACTGACGTTAGTTTTACCGTGGACAATAAAATTTGGACAAAGCTGTGCGATAGGCTGATAGTTGCTTGGTATCTTTGAAGTACTTTTATGAAGTACTCGAGACTTCTGCTACGCTTCAATCACTGCAGCCAATCACTCGTGTGAAGGCGTATCAATAAGTGACCGTACACTCCAGAAAGTGCAGTTGAGTCATCGACGTGAAGAACTTCTGACCACATTCAATTTCCCTAAACCTCTCAAAAATAGCCCAGTTAATCACGCAGTTTCATCCTACGTGGATCTCATTCTGCCTCTAGAATCGCTACTGTACTTTGTTAGAGCAGCTACACACATTCCTATTTTCCACTAAAACAAATGATCAGATACGTGTAAACGACAAAGTACAGATCTCCAGCCACTCCATGCATCGTGGTACATTGCCCTATGACGTATCTCAGAAATTTCGGTCAGCTCAAATCTGCGTAAATAAAAGGATATGAGTGGTTCACCTTCCAAACATGCAGGAGATTCCAAATGCACTACTCTTTCATTGGACCACAAAAATTTAGTAGCATTTTTTCTGGGTACTGGATGTTTTTCTGGATGGGCGGTAATATTTCGGAGCGAAAATGTACGGATTGTACCTGTCATTAATCGATGAACGAAGCTGACTGCATAGACCGTATTATTGTACTGTACAGCAAGGGTATCGAACAAGGCCCCATACAAGTGTGGGACCTTCGGCACCTCGCGGCACCTCGCGCCGACATTCTGCACCTCTTGGGATCGGGTACGAGAAATAGGGTTTTGGGGTTTGGGTTGTTTTTTTAATAAAAAAAAAACAAAAACAGAAAAAATAACCCTAAACGAGCGGGTCGCGGACGTCTTCGGCACCCCGGAGGGCGCCAAAAAGTTGCAAGATTCAGTAAAGTACAGCAAAGGGTATTCGAACAAGGCCCCCATACAAGTGTGGGACCTTCGGCACCTCGCGGCACCTCGCGCCGACATTCGACACCTCTTGGGATCGGTTTTGGGGTTTGGGTTGTTTTTTTAAGATAAAAAAAAAACAAAAACAGAAAAAAATAAACCCTAAACGAGCGGTTCGCGGACGTCTTCGGCACCCCGGAGGGCCAAAAAAGTTGCAAGATTCAGTAAAGGTACAGACTAGGTTCGTTTAAATTTTGGCAGGCGGAGTGGACCGTGTGGACATGTTGACACTCACCCAAATAAGGCATTAGTCCCACACTTCGCAAGATACCTACCAGGTACCTAATCTTTAAAAAAAAAAAAATTGGACGTTAAAACTGACCGGGTGAGATGTATACGGATTTTTTATTTTACGTAAAATATTAGTACGCTAACTCTACTATTTCCCGTATTAATGAATTCATTTTAAGTCCTTTTGTCGACCAGAGCGGGTGTATGTCGCGTAACTGTTCGTATTTCAATATTACTTCGTCTATAATTGTTATCGTCAATAACACATTCGAACGCTGTTCAGTTGGCCCCGAAATCATAAACTGAATCGCTCGCCGCCCAGTTTGCATTAATTCATGAACTGAAAGTCAGGAACTGTATTTTAGATATCAGTTGATTCTAAGTCGATTCCAGTTTTCCACGTCTCCTTACACCAAACTATTAATAGAGGTTATAATTTCGCGTTTACATTAATATAGGGTTTCCCTTCGTAACGAGTGTCGAATGCAAACCCATGTTTATGACTTTAAGTTGAAGGTTTGTTAACAGTTGATGGATAATGTTATTAGCAATAAATAAAAGCGTGGACATCCCTAAATAATTTAGTTTGGAGTGTGTTATTTTTTGTAATTTTTCTCTATCTTGACACGAATTTGTATTATGTAAACAAACTTATTTATCAACGCTCTTAGTAGGGTTAACGGTGCCATCCCAGGGACATATGTTTCATTAAAAATATTATTTCATAACTTCGTTTTAAAAAATTTGTTTATACAAGCTGCACTTTATGACCTGATTGTTAAACTTCTTAATCTTATAGAAAACTTTGTTATATAATGCGCCCAATAGTATATTGTTGCGATTAAACATTGTTCAAATGATTGTTTACTTTGTTTATAACAACTAACGTTATGCTGTTGTGTTTTGTATATGCATTACAATAAACATCCTTTTAAAAAAAGTAGTTACTTTCGCTTTATGCTTAGTGGATGTTGTAGTGTGTGATTTGTTATGTATAAGTAATTCCAAAGTGTTTCCAGTTATACTTGTTTGGGTTTCAATATCGTATGCTTACACCTGGTTGAATAATAATCCTTGAAGTTCATGGTTGAATAATAATCCAAGAATTTATGACCTTCGACTAAGATTTACACACAAAGCATGTTTAAACCCTTGTTTCCGATAACAAACCTGCTTTGTGCAAGAACGTACACCATAGCAAGCACAAAGCACCACAATAACCCGTTTTTGGGTTGAACCAACAAGAAATCGACGGGGGCACACAATCGCCCATTTAAACGTGCGTCGGTAGTTACTTCATGTTTTGAAACGATACGCATTACACCAAATATTGGAAACGTAAAACCACGTGTTATCGGGCTTAAAAGTATATGAATTAATGTAAAGGCGTAAAAACCATACGTTTGGTCGATATGATTAAGACCTTCGACAAGATTTACACACAAAGCATGTTTAAACCCTTGTTTCCGATAACAAACCTGCTTTGTGCGAGAACGTACACCATAGCAAGCACAAAGCACCACAATAACCCGTTTTTGGGTTGAACCAACAAGAAATCGACGGGGGCACACAATCGCCCATTTAAACGTGCGTCGGTAGTTACTTCAAGTTTTGAAACGATACGTATTACACCAAATAATTTGGAAACGTAAAAACCACGTGTTATCGGGCTTTAAAAGTATATGAATTAATGTAAAGGCGTAAAAACCATACGTTTGGTCGATATGTTTAAGACCTTCGACAAGATTTACACACAAAGCATGTTTAAACCCTTGTTTCCGATAACAAACCTGCTTTGTGCGAGAACGTACACCATAGCAAGCACAAAAGCACCACAATAACCCGTTTTTGGGTTGAACCAACAAGAAATCGACCGGGGGCACACAATCGCCCATTTAAACGTGCGTCGGTAGTTACTTCAAGTTTTGAAACGATACACATTACACCAAATATTGGAAACGTAAAACCACGTGTTATCGGGCTTTAAAAGTATATGAATTAATGTAAAGGCGTAAAAACCATACGTTTGGTCGATATGATTAAGACCTTCGACAAGATTTACACACAAAGCATGTTTAAACCCTTGTTTCCGATAACAAACCTGCTTTGTGCAAGAACGTACACCATAGCAAGCACAAAGCACCACAATAACCCGTTTTTGGGTTGAACCAACAAGAAATCGACGGGGGCACACAATCGCCCATTTAAACGTGCGTCGGTAGTTACTTCAAGTTTTGAAACGATACGCATTACACCAAATATTGGAAACGTAAAACCACGTGTTATCGGGCTTTAAAAGTATATGAATTAATGTAAAGGCGTAAAAACCATACGTTTGGTCGATATGTTTAAGACCTTCGATGTGTTAATGGCACAATAAAAATATAAGCCAAAAAAAGTTTTATGTATTAACTACATCATGTTCCTACCAGGGCGATGCGTACAACAACCTTTTTTAGTTGCATCATAAATAAATTGATATAAAATACACTGTACTTCCCAAGGATGAATGAAGACGAATTTCCTTTACTAAGATTAATCAAAATGAGCAAATAAAAAGTTTCAGCGTCACTAATTTAGTTTTGGGTGATGTGGCGACATACTATCCACTCCTTTTTGACTCTATTTTTTGGCTCAATTACAATTTTGAACTCTATTATGAATATGAATAACGATGAATAGTGAAGCATTCTCATTTATAACCAATGGTCTAGTAACAAACAAACTGAGTCAGAAATCATAAATGGGAGGAATCTTTGAACGAATGAATGTTATCTAGTTTTATAACCTGGCAAAAACAAACATTCTGATTCGCAAGAAACCCCAGAAAACCAATAATGAGGTCAGGATACAACAAATCGCACAATATAATTAAATAAAGATAGATTAAGTAGGCTTAGATTAATGCGATAATGGCGAAAAGAACTAAACACAGGCCAAATTTCAATTTACACACTAGTGCTTGGCGAATTTCAAATCCAACTCGTTGAACGTTTGTAAAAAATTGAGTATCGAACAATACACCACCAACCTGGTAAAAATAGCATAACGCATTCTATTCAGTATTTTTTAGTTTAAAGCCTTTGCATTGTTAATTCTAAACATTGATAAAGCTAAGTCAGTCTAAAAAGTCGTTTGAGAGACTTAAGCAAGAGGCATAGAGCTTCAGTCAAAATGTCCTCGCTTACAATAAGACAAGAAGACAAAAGACAACCGACAGCGAAGATAACGAACAAAAAATTCCTCGCAAAGTTTGAAAATTGTAGTTGAATCAGAGTCGTTTCGGTAAATTGAGCATCTACTACATCATCATAAGGAACACATTTCCTCAACAGGTAGTTTCAACTGGTAATTAAAGCAAAAAAAAAAAACATAAAATTTACTTACAATTCCAAAGAAAATTGCAGTAGCATAAACATATCCGTGCCATCCTGGCTCATCTGATTGCATAGCGTGAAGTGTGTAACTTCATGTGTACTAAAATCTAACTTTTTCATACTCTTGTATGATCTATTTGTACTTCATTTGTACTTGAGTCGTATTTACACAGACTTCCTACTTGCAGAAATGAAAACGGTTTTGGCTTTGTTCATTTCGAGAAACAAAAATGCCACTTGGTTCAAATAACTAGGCAAGAGAAAAAAAACTGAAACGCCGAACACTGCGTTGTTACAGGTAGTCCAGATATTCACAAATTCTCTTAGGGCTTATCACTACTATAACGTGGGTTTCTTTAGCATAATATTGTTTCGAAATAAATGCTAAAATACAATACTTTTTAAGTCAGGCTCTCAGTTTGTGTGATAACTCTCGACAGGAAAAATGTTTATTTTTATCAGTTATAAGTCACCTGGTTTACTCTCGTGTGCCATAAAGGTTGTATGTGGAATCCTCTTTGTCGAAATAACCGTTCACAAACCGCTTGTCCTGGTCGTCCTCCCATATTAAGAATGAGAGCTCCAGCTGGTTTGATTACCTCTATAGCTTCCTCTACTGCTCTGGCAATAAGGCCTAATCCAAACTGGTCCTCGACAAACCCCTGAAACACAAAGCAATTACCTACATTAATTTCATTTAATATCAACGAAAATCTCCAAAAACTCCACAAGTCTCCAAACTTCCTCAGAGTTAAATTTCCAAATTTTCACAAATTCATTTACTATAATCGACAGAGACGATTCGCCAATGACACTAAGCTGGTGAGGGAGCCGAATTTCCATATGACCTCTCTCTATCTGTTGATTTTCATTTTATTTTTTATTAAAATAACAAGTTTTGTTTCGAACCCGCCATCTGTAGAAATGCTTCTCTTTAAATACTTTGCATCAAGGGAAAAGAGCAGAACAAATACCTGCAAACCACAATAATTGCTTAACGAATACACAATAATTGCTTAACGAATACAGAAATTCTTCACTCATTTCTTCACTCATTGTCTCTGAAACGATTTGGAGAGTCACTTCCGGATCCGGGCTCAGCACCTGTAGCCATTAACGAAAATACGGATTATAATCCCAATAAAATCAAACCGTCATAAAATAAAGATTAACTCAATTTGGATATAAGAACGGTCAGCAAGGCAGTACGGAACAATCAAAACAAAATGATTGAAAAGTCAAATGTCTTTACTCCTACTACACATCTTAATATTACACAGATTTTGAACTCGAAAGATTTTGTATCCATACCTGAGGTATGCAACCAACAACTCGATCCAACAAAATTTTCCTTTCTTTGATATATTCCAAAAGGTCCGAGACATGGAACTCCACCCTGTCCAAAAGTGACACCACATCGTAACTCCTATACTATT
Source organism: Zygnema cylindricum (assembly GCA_037447655.1). NCBI lineage: Eukaryota > Viridiplantae > Streptophyta > Zygnematophyceae > Zygnematales > Zygnemataceae > Zygnema > Zygnema cylindricum. The sequence goes on along the minus strand of JBBHKE010000409.1, from coordinate 183,656 downwards.
CCTATAAACTCCTAAATTAACCCGTGATTGCACGTAACTCTTCTAATTTTTGGAATCGACTCAACCTTCGTTGAAATTCTTTCTCATTCAATCCGTCTTTCGAAACTGGTTCAGTTGTTATATATAAGGCCTCTTTAAGTTCAGCTGTGCTCCCACTAAACTTCTCTATTTTAAGTCTTTCTACAAAGTTTATACTTTTTGTTAAATCCCACCCTGGAACAGTCATTAACTTTTCAACACATTGCAAAATTTTGAAACAACGATTCCACTTCTTTCCCTCTCCCTTTGCCCATACCATGAATTTACATCCTTTTTTGGTTTTGTATTTGTCTGTTTCAGTTATATCGAATAACAATTTTATAGGAGGGTGGCCATTCAATCCATAATGGTACTCGTTGAATATAGATTCCACTTTGACATCACACTCGTGGCTTTGTAGGGTGTATCCTTGCCAATTGGCCCAATCTATAGGAAATGCATCAAGTTTGACATAAGCTGTGGAATGAATAGGGGGAAGAGAGGAATTGGTAGATGTAGAAGGGTGAGAAGGAGATGCTTTGGAATGAATAGGGGGAAGAGAAGAATCAGTAGATGTAGAAGGGTGAGAAGGAGATGTTGTGGAATGAATAGGGGGAAGAGTGGCATCGGTAGATGTAGAAGGGTGGGAAGGAGATGTTGTGGAATGAATAGGGGGAAGAGAAGAATCAGTAGATGTAGAAGGGTGAGAAGGAGATGTTGTGGAATGAATAGGGGGAAGAGAGGCATCGGTAGATGTAGAATGGTGGGAAGGAGGTCTTGTGGAATGAATAGGGGGAAGCGAGGCATCGGTAGAAGTAGAAGGTTGCGAAAGAGAAGGTGTGGCCTGAAAAGGGTGGAAGGGGACACTAGTAAATGTATGACGTTGAGAAAAGGAAGGTGTTGGTTGGGTGGAGGACATGGGTGCAAAAGGGGGAAATGAAAAAGGTGGTAGATTTGTAGATGAAGATGGCGGAGGAGGGTGAGGAGTAGGACAAGAGGGAGGGGAAGAGGATGGTTGTGACGAAAAGGAAAATGGTTGCATTAGAGGTTGTGTCGAGCCTAAAAGTATTGACTCGATCCTCAAAAATCCTCCGTGAAGTTGGCGTTGTGTTGTCGTGAGCCTTGTGTCAATCATCGCAATACACGTTTCTAACTTTTTGCCCATATTTTCCACAATGTTTTCGAGTTCATGTATTCTTCCTATGAGGGGTGGAATAGAGTCAACTCCGATTCTCAACGCGCGGAGTTCATCTTTGACTTCCGCAGGAATTGGAATTTCGTCAATAGGAGACCTTTCGTCCTTCTTTTCGTCAATTCGATGCACCGCTTCCGCGAAAGTTTGCCACTCCGGACCGCATTCTTCTAATATAGTCAAAAAGAATGAAGTGGTAAAGTATGCATGGTCCGAGAAATCCTTTTGCATAAGTGCAAGATCTTGCCATATTGTTCGCCGAACGGTGCCGGTTAGTAACTCGAGGAATTTTTGGGCCGAAATATCTCGAGTTTTGTCACTTCCATGTAAATTACTCTGCATTACAAAAAATGATAACATAAATTAAGAATATAAAAAGAATACCTCATGATTTATGAACATAATGTTTTGAAGATTTGAAAGAATCAATATTTGCACTCTCTCCATTTCGAAAGTCATTCACAAAGGTCAAACATTTCAATCTTCACAGCACCTAACGGATTGCATCAAAACGATATTTTTATTATATCACAACCACAAAGGTGGTAAACGATGGTAGTTACAACAAAGTGATTGGATAGAGTCTACCATATCTATAATTCTCTAACCTCTACCAACTAACAATGGACTCTCCACTATTTTACCTTTTTTCCCGAATATTGACTAAGTTATAATCTACGGTATCAATATTACTAAATTTATAAAGTTCCATGAATTATAAGGATTTCGATACTCCTTCTCCCTTTATCCTATATCCTTTGTGAAGAAGACAATTCCTTCCTTGTCCCTCTCTCTTTATGTCCATCTTTATATATGCGACGGTGACGAGTCGGTGATGAGGCGGTCAAGGTGTCGAGCTGGTGATGAGCCAGTGACAGTGCCGAGCCGGTGATGAGTCGATGATGAGCTGGTCACTGTGTCGAGCTGGTGATGAGCCGGTGACAGTGCCGAGCCGGTGATGAGTCGGTGATGAGCTGGTGATGAGCCGGTGACAGTGCCGAGGCGGTGATGAGCCGGCTCCGGTGACGAGCCAGACGCCAATAGATGCCTTTTTTCTTTCTTTTTCACACTTCCCTCCCTTCTCTATTCCCCCCTTCCTTGCTTCCCCCCAATCTAACGCTCTATTTCCCTCCCCCCCTCTATTTTTTTTCCCATCCCTTCCCTATTTCCCCCTTCCTTGCTTCCCTCCAATCTACCTCTCTATCTTCTCGTTCTTTCCAATCCCTCGACCCTCTTTGTCCACCTCTCTCTCTTCGATTCGCTCACTCTTTCTTCCTCTCCCTCTCCCCCTCGTAGTCCTTCCTTTTATTCTTCCACCCCTTCCTCTTCCCCCTTTTTCCCCTATTCCCTCACACCTCTCTCCCTCTCTCCCTCCATCTCTTTCGATCCCTCCATCTTCCTCTCTTTGTCTCTCTCTCTCTCCCACCCTCTCCCCCTCCCCCCCTTTCTCCATCTCTATCTCTTCCACTCTCCCGCTTTCACCTTTTTCTTTCCTCTCTTCTCCTTTCCCGCCTTCGACCTCTCTCTCCCTCCTCTTCCCCCTCTTCCCCTTACCCCATTTCCCCCTCGTGTACTCTCTCCCTCCCTCTCTCCCATTTACTCCAAGTCCCTCTCTATCTATCTCTATCTCATCCGCCCCATCTCCCGGTTGTGCTCTCATTCTCCCTCCCTCTCCTCCTCCCTCTTCCACTTCCACTCCCTTATTCTCTCCCTCCCTCTCTTCTTTTCTCCCTTCTTCCCCTCCGTCCCCCCCTTCACCTCTTTCCCTCTCTCCCTCCATCTCTTCGCTCTCCCTCCCCCCTCTTCCTCTACCTCTCCCCTTTCTTCTCCCTCCCTCTCCCCCTCTCTCCCCTTCTCCATCTCAATCTCTTCCACCCCTCCCACTTTCACCTTTTTCTTTCCTCCCTTCTCCTTTCCCGCCTTCGACCTCTCTCTCCCTCCTCTTCCCCCTCTTCCCTTTACCCCATTTCCCCCTCGTGTACTCTCTCCCTCCCTCTCTCCCATTTACTCCAAGTCCCTCTCTATCTAATCTCTATCTCATCCGCCCCATCTCCGGTTGTGCTCTCATTCTCCCTCCCTCTCCTCCTCCCTCTTCTACTTCCACTCCCTTATTCTCTCCCTCCCTCTCTTCCTTTCTCCCTCCTTCCCCTCCGTCCCCCCCTTCATCTCCTTCCCTCTCTCCCTCCCTCTCCCCCCTCTCTCTCCCCCTCTCCCCTACCTCCCCCCCTTTTTCTCCATCCCTCTCTCCCTTTGTCTCTCCTTCCCCATGGCCATCTCCCACCTCATTTCCCTCCCTCTTCCCCCTTTTCCCTCCATCTCTTTCACCCCCTCTCTCATTTTTTCTATCTCCCTCGCTCTCTCCCTCCCTTTCTTCCTTTCTCTCTCTCTCTCTCTCCCTCCTTTTCTTCCCTTCTCTCTCCCTCTTTATCCCTCCCTTTGTACCTCTCTCCATCCCTTTCTTCTACGTCCTCTCGCATAACCAATTGCCGCAGATGGACGACCTCTCGACGAAGATGCTTGACCTCTCGCTGAATTTTGACAAACTTTCGCAGTAAATCTTTGAGAGATATATCTCCTTCCCTTGGTCGAGGATCCGATTTCGGCGGAGGACCCCTACCTCTCGTCGGTTGGGGCATCGGGTTAGGACGAGGAACCCTAGCAATATCTCTGAGGCGAATTTCTCGCTCTTTTTTCTGACAACCCCGAATGCGTTTTAAAACCTTCTCCCTTGCCTTAATGAGAGCTTGGACCTCCGGCGTCGCTTTGCACTTGCGGAGAATGCTAGAGAGCCGCGGATCCCAGATATGATGTACCCGAAGATACTCGGGCACATCAAGCTCGTAGACACCCTTTCGGCGGATAATCCAATGGAGACGGGTGTCTATGATATCAAATTGAGTAAATGCCGCGAAGGATGGTTTATTGTCATCTGAAGACATGTACATCCAAGTTGGATGAGCGCGCAAGTCAGGCGAAATGGTAAGAGGTTCTGCCTTGGATCGACTGCTGCTTGAGCCATTAGCCCTTTCGAGATTCTTGTACCTCCACTCTAGAGGCCAATCCTTCGGGTGTATGAAATGGCCGGGGTAAAGAAAAAAGGAATCCATGGATTCATATTGCCCTATTGGTGTAGGGAAGAGCCAATCTGGGTCTTCGGGCCTAGGATGTATAGGAAGGACCACTTCCTGGTTCCCTAATGCTAATGGTAACTGTTGATGGGGTCCGGAAGATGCCACCCCCAACACTTCGTCCCCACTAGTATACACATCTTCTTCCTGCCCCTCCGTACTCTCGGGTGATTGATCGTCTTCCGTAGTGGCTTCCCCCTCAAATTTATGAACCTTCACGTCCCCGTATGTGGTGTGCTCTGAAACATTACACTCCTCCGATGGTTCCTCCCCATCATCGATAGGTTCTTCCGCCGAGTGCTTGGATGGCTCGTAGTCTGCAATGTCCTTCCTGTTGTCCCCATCTATTGGCACTACATCATATTCAAACTCTAAGGGTTTGAAAGAAGGTCTTCTCTTCCTTTTTGACCGTGCCTCTACGAACTGCGCTCCACTTGTCTCCCCTTTTTCCTGTACATTTGCGATAACGTGTTGTTCTTCAAGTCGCGGATTAGTGGTGCGCTGACTTTTGGTTCGATTTGATGATAAATCCATGGCGCCGTTTAACATTTCGAAGTGAAAGAGACAGGTGAGAAGAGAGAGAGTGGAAGAATGTTCAACGTACTATTTTGACGTACGAAGGGTAACGAAATGTAACCGACGTACGAATTTCAAATAGTGTATAGAAAGCGCGTACGTATGGAAAGTAGAGTACTAAAGTTTATTTCAATTCGCTCTGCGACATGACGTTGAAGCGCGCGCTATCTAAGTAAAAGCTCAATCGCGATTCAAATGAATCGCTCGCACGAAACGTCACGTACTGGATTTCATTCAAAATCGCGTACGTAATTTTGCATCGTTTCACTTCGCGACGTGCATCAAATCGCTATGAAACTTCACTTTGTTAAAAGGTGCATCGCGATTCAAATGAGACGCTCGCATTTGTACATTTTGGCGTACAATGCAAATTGAATCGGTAAAGCGATCCAGATCGTTTGGCGCGCTTATATTCAAATTCAAATTTGAAAATTGTGCGCCTCCTTACAAATCGCCCACATTCACAGTGTGGAGCCGTTTCGGCACCACCTCGGCGCCGTCACCACCTCGCCACCACCGCCACCTCCCCACCGCCGCCACCTCCCCACCGCCGCCACCTCCCCACCGGCGCCACCTCGCCACCGCCGCCACCTCGGCACCGCCGCCACCTCGGTGTCGCTGTTGCTGGTTTGCCCCCCTTTCTCACACTTTGACCCTAACCCTACAATACCCTTATTCTAATTAAATTTGACGCTCACCTCTTTTCCTTAGTTTTTATTCGCTTATATAATTTTTATTCTTCCTATGTTTTCTCCACATTTTTTTGCTTGAAAAAAGATTACATACCTTTTTAATATCCTCGAGAGCGTCGTCCGCCCATGGAAATGTACGTCGAAGAAGGCATTCGGGGACTTCAACACGATCTCGGAGTAGAAGGTAAGTGTCTTTGCCGTCCTCGAATCCAGCTTGTACTAATAAGACCTCGAAGGGGATCGATGTGAGGTAAGAGAGGTACATATGGGAGTTGACCCATCTCCCAAGGCGGGCAATATGCGCTTCGGAAGCCCTATTCACAATGAAGTTTTGTTACGTGAATACAAAGTTATAAACAACAAAACATCCGCAATTATTACCTTCATATTCTCTAATTTAATGCAAGTCAAAAGAACGAGAAGTACTCACCCCTT
>JBBHKE010000409.1:80115-172615 GCA_037447655.1 Zygnema cylindricum | reverse complement strand
ATTTAGTGTTGGAAGACGTGACGGAACGTCCTTAAGTAGTGTTATATATACTTGTTTTTTATTTTTGGCCAAGAAAAGTCGCATCCACATTAATGTTGTAACTCTAATAGTGTGTTGTAACTCTAATAGTGAATGGGCAATGGAATTTCATATTGGTGTACCGTTTGCAAACTCAAAAATTGTTTATTTTGCATTTAATATTTTTTTTGCCGAAAAGTTATCCTGTTTTAAGTTTCCTTATTGCATAAAGATGAGAAGCATTCTGTCCCCTCCCCTCCTCTCCTCTCTTTAAAAAAGGACCTAGGTGCATGAGTTGATGTTTGGTTTCATTATTGACCATAGTTGTCGAGTTTCTCCGAAGGATTCCATGAATCCTGTGAATTTTGCACAAAATAAGTTTGTTTTATGTTATGTTATAGGATAGTTTAGGGTTTTTTGGGGTTTTTTGGGGTCTTTTGGGGGATTTTGGGACTATTAGGTGCGTCGTATCTTTTTGAACTTGTAATGTTTCTAAGTTAAAAAAAAAAAAAACGGTTCTTTAAGTCACGTGTATGTGAAGATAACAAATCAACGTTGTTAGGATTCATTTAGCTAGAGGTCAAAGTTAGTTTGTCTTCTCCTCTCATGTTGTTGCGGTAATGATTTGTCTTTCGTCTTATTTGCAGGAAAGAGTTTTAGTCTCGACGGTCTTTCACAGTTTCACCAAAGTGTTTTATTTGGCCTTCCTGACAGTAAGTCTTGAATTAAGAGTTACCCTTCACACCCCTAAAAATTCAAGTAACCCTAAAAATCTTGAAGAAAACCCTTAAGAAACCCTAAACGACCATTGAAAGCCCCAAAGAACCCGGAAAAATCCTAAGGAAATTCTGAACAAACCCGAAAATATCTTGAAACGACCTCCGGAAAATTCTGTATAACCCTAAAATTAAACATCAAAAATCCCGTGAAACCCAAAAAAAAATGGGTTAATGGGTGTTTATAGATTCATTCATTAATTTCTTAATTAATATGTAGGCCGGTTCCTGACTTTAATGAGTAAGAAAAACTATACCGCTAATCGTTATTTGGGTTAAAGTTTTTTTCGCCACTTAAAGATTTTTTCTTCGTGCATACTTGTCGGATTGTCAATTGGAGACTGCCAATAGGAAGAAGAGAATCATGCCCTCCAATAGCAAACACCGGATTGTCAATTCGATGGTTGCTATTGGAAGCTAAGCTTCTCACCTTCCTGATCCCTCCCTCCCTCGCTCCCTCCCAACCTCCCTCCCTCCCTCCCTCCCTCCCTCCCTCTCTCCCTCTCTACCCCTCCCCCCCTCTCCCTCTCCCTCTCCCTCTCCCTCTTAAATGTCTAGTCTGTTCAGGTGTTGGTCTAAAGTTCTTGTGTTTCTTGTCACATTCATGCAACCTTATCCACGTCCTCTTAATTATTTTAATTTATTAAGTGACTTTTATTGAAGTGAAGTGACTTTTTATTTGATTGACTTTTTGTTAAGGTGACCTTTTATTAAAGCGACTTTTTTATTAAAGCGACTTTTTATTAACGTGACTTTTTATTCCAAGTGACATTTATTAAAGTGACTTTTAATTTCTGATTCGTCTTGCTGTCCTATTTGAATTACTTTTGCAGTGGTTGCTCTCGGTTTCGAAATGGATGTTAATAGGATTGGGGTACAAACCCGGTGTTACGGGCGTCTACGGTTGAGTTGTTTACATCTTGTGGTGGTCGGAATACAACGAACTAAATCAACAACGGCAGATCCCAATAGAGACTATGTAAAGGTATGGTTTTCTTTGGCTTATGTTGACGCAATAAGGTTGTTTCGTTTCTTTCATTTCTTTTTTTCTTTTTTCTTTTTTCTTTTTTCTTTTTTCGTTTTTCGTTCTTCTTTGTTCTTTTCGTTTTTCTTTTTCTTTTTTGTACATCCATTTTCGAGTTTTCGACAGCTATGTCCCTCTCTTAAACTGTTTTTTTCTATTTTTATCTTCCCCTTGCATCATCCTCAGGTTCTTGTTTCAATGTCCGTAAAACTGTCTCTCTTTATTTTTCTCGATCATGCTTTTCATGTGCGAAAAAGGTTTGGAAACACTATATGTGGTTGCCTCATACTATATGAGTAGTCTTCCTGGAAAACTTGTATAATTTGCATATAAGACGGGCTACCAGATATAAAGTGTTTCCCCACTTTTTTGGGTTTTTTTAGGATTTTTCAGGGTTTTGAAATATGGTCCCAATGTGCCTATTCGATTGTAGTGAATTGAATGAAAAGAGGATGATGAATCTTCTCAGTCGATGAAGAAAAATTTGGGAATTTTCGGGTAGGTGGCAAAACTTTTATTAAAACGTGGAGCCAATGTGAATGCAAAAGATTTTTGCGGGTATACAGCCCTCCATCATGCGACTAGGTGAGGAGGTAATTAGGGTTTATCGGTTCAAATTTTATCCTTAAAACTGTTATCATTTTCCTCGGTGTTTCAAGCAAAATACAGTCAAAACTATGGTCAAATAGTAAGTGGTTCAATGCGTGTACCACAATTAGTGTATATTTTTACCAAAGAAAAAGTCTTTAGTCAGACAAAAGAATTGTATGCAGATTCTCACTTACGTTTTTTTGGTTATGTTTTGGTCATCTTTTGGTCATCTTTTGGTCATCTTTTGGTCCTGTTATCCGATAGTTGGTCAAATATTTTTTAACGTGATAAAGTGATGACCAAAAGATCATCTTTCATATCTCAAACTTTCCCAATGAAGAATACCTAATGAAGAATTTGAACACTGAATCATGTGTGGAGTTTGTCATTCCCCTGTAACTTGTCATGTATTTTTACTTATTAGTTCATATTTAGTGATTAGATATCAAAATGAACGATATCCTTTTGACAGTTTACAATTTTTATATCCACATCATTAACCGTGATGAAAAATAAATGTCACTAATGAAATGATTCTACGACTCTCACGGTGATTTGGTTTGCATTTTATTCATTTTATATACCATCTTTTTTAGCCTGCACATAATTTAGTATAAGCAATTTAGTGTATCCCTTAGTAATCTAAAGAAAATTTTGTGGCGTTTATGAATTGGCATGGACTCTTAATTGTCCCATCTATGTTATTACTGGTCTAAGATTGATTATGATTAGCGATATAGTGTAGCATTGCTTTTAAAGCGCAGCTTTTTTCACTTTTTGGCCCTCAAATTTGTACCGATGCGTTATCGAGTCGGAACCTCCAGTTTTCTTTCTTAACGAGCGGTTAAAAACATTCTCCATTCTTGCTAAACTTATTGCTTGTAGCGATTCACGCTGTACCGCATTGGGGCCTTTGTCAAATGACATTCTGTGATCCACACCAATATTGGTCCACACTAATAGTGGTCCACTGAAATATTGCTCCACACTAGTGGTGGTCGTCCACACTAATACCAGTCGCACTAATACAGGTCCACACTAATACCGGTCTGCCCTAATACCGGTCTACACTAACACCGGCCCACACTAATACCGACCCACACTAATACCGGTCCACACTAATACCGGCCCACATTAATACCGACCCACACTGATACTGGTCCACGCTAACACTGCCCCACACTAATAGTGGTGTGTGTTGTGGCAGCCACCATCCGCAGCTGGACATTGCCAAGGTGTTGATCGAGGGAGGGGCTGACGTGAACGCGAGGAACCGGATGGGATGTGTGCCGTTGCATGAGGCGGTCATGTGTGGGGAGGTGAGACGTGGCGTGACGTGACGTGACCCCATGTGACTTGTTTTGATTCGCTTCGGTTAACTGGTGGAATGGGGATGTATGTGACGATGTGATATGATTCACGTCATGTCAAGCTCTATAAGTTCCATCCTCTACCGGCAGAGTAGTGAAGTAAACCTTTGTGAGGACATTCTGTTAACATTCTTCATTTTTATATTTTTGTTTTTCAGTATGAGAGCTGCAAATTGCTTTTAGATTCTGGAGCTGATCCAGAACTTTGCGATAATGATGAAATATCCGTGGTACAATTGTCACGGTGAGGTTTTGTTTACAGGATTGGGTAGAAAATGGGTATATACAAAAAACATTAAACATCAGTTTCTGGAAGTGAAATGAAATGGAATATGGAATTGAAGGAAATGAACTGAAAGAAAAGGAAATGAAAGGAAATGAAATGGAAACGGAAAAATTGAAGTGATAAGTAATCAGTTAAGAAAGGTTCTGTAAAAGTATATCTGGTTTTTCACAAGACGAAGACTAAACTGGGAATGGATGGGGTTTAATCTTTAAATTATGTGGCAATTCTCCAGTTTTGGACTAGAAAACATAATTTGAAGAAGAAAAATCTGAAGTTTCAGATTATAAAGATGTAAAGACATATGTGAATCACCATATATTGAGTATACATTGTTATACATAGCAATATTTAAATAGCATGTGTATGTATCGAGTGTATACATGTCGATGTATCAATTTATCCATTGATTCATTAATTCATTTATACAGGTACCCATTTATTTTTGTACTTATTTACCCGTAATTTTTCTATTTTTGTGTCGGTTTTCCTTCTTTTTTTTTGCGTTGGTTTCTCTTCTTCTTTTTTGTGTCGGTTTTCTTAACTTTTGTAAATTTTTTGTTTCTTTTTGTTTTAGGAATGCGTATCCCAACATTCAAGCACTTTTTGCTAATAGAGGAACAAGATCAAAGAAAAAAAAAGGGCAAAAGAGTAATAATGGGAAAAAATTGCAGGCTTTAAAATTGAATGGAGCGGAGGAGGAGGAGGAGAAGGTTGTTGAGAAGGGAGTGCAGAAGAGAGAGGGAAAAGGAGAGGAGAAGGAACTGGGGAAGAAAATGGAGAAGGTGGAGAAGGGAGGGGAGAAGGAAGTGGGGAAGAGAGTGGAGAAGGTAGAGAAGGAGGGGAAGAAGGTAATGGGAAAGAGTGAGGGAAAGAAAGTAGAGAGGGTTGAGAAAGGGGAGGGGAAGGAGGAGGAAGTTGGAGGTAAAAAATGTGGGAAGTGTGGGAAGGGAGAGAGAGAGATACAGCTTTTGAAATGTGTGAAGTGTCGATCCCGATATTATTGCAACGTCGAATGTCAGGTAATAAAAAAAAGCATCTCCCTCTCTCCCTCCCTCTCTCCCTCCCTCTCCCTCCCTCTCCCTCTCTCCCTCTCTTCCTCTCCCTCCCCAATACTTAAAAACAAAAACAAAAAAAACACAAAAAAACACAAAAAAAACATAAAACACAAAAGAAAAACCGTATTATTGCAATGTCGAATGTCAGGTGATAAAAAAAGTTACAAAATACATCAAAGCAAAATGCATAAAAACAAAAAGAAAACATAGAAAACATGTGAAAATCGAAGGAAATTGTTTTGTCGGTGGAATGTTAATTCTCGAGGCAGTATTTTTTAAAAATGGCTTTTTTTTTTAATAATTTTAAAAAAATGACTTTTGACTAGCTGGAGTGGTCCTGGTGTCAGTAGAAAGGAGGGGTACTGTCTTTCTCACCAAAACTTTTTGTACCTTGTCTAGCAAAAATATCGCGATACGTTACTATTCGATCCACAATAGAATGTAATGCATGTGTTCTATACGATGTCGTATAACGTGTGTATCATATGAAATGTGTATACACAACCGAAGTTATATTTCTTAATACGGGAACAAGCTATGATACATTAGGTAAGGATACCATATGATATATATCGTGCATTCATACGAGTATACATACATTGTGCCCGATGTACGATATATACTGTTCCTTCATACAATTTATATATTGTGCCTGGCATGCGGTATATATCGTGTCTTCATACAATATAGATGGTGTCTTCATGCATGTATATTGTGTCTTCATAAGATATACTTCTCAACTTCATACGATCTTGTCTTCATATGATAAATATTGTGCCTTCATCCAATATATATATCGTGTCTTCATACAATATATATTCATTGTTCCTTCATATGATGTAGATATTGGGCCTTCATACCATATGTGCGCCACACTAAAAACGGGTCAGTTTCGACAATCGAGAGCATTTTCATTATTCCGTATCATTTATCGAAGAAACCTCGATATAATCCTCGATGCAATTTACTCCTTTTGAATCTTTCTACCCCGTTTTCACCTGTTTCCTTCTCAATTTCTTTCTCGTTTTCTCCCTTCTCTTTTCTTTTCGCAGAAAAGCGATTGGAAATCCCACAAACTCGAATGTTCAACTCTCCACGACAATTCCCATGCCTCCGTTTCCGTTTCCGTTACCATTTCCTCTCTAGGGGGCTTCAAGGGAGGGACAGGTAAGTGGCTCCCGATCGCCGGATTGAGGAGTGGAAACCCCGAACTTAAAGATAGTGCCATTAACAATCCGAGGAAAAAAGAGGGAGCCTCCTTCATAGTGAAGATTCAGGTGCCGGTTTTCGGGGGAACAGCTTCTCTACTTTGTTCGGAGAGGGGGAGAGGGAGGGAGGGGGGGGGAAGGGGGGGGGGGGGGGGGGAGGTAGAAAGGGAAAGAAAAAACAGGTGCCACTAATACTAGTTTTTTTGGTGTACGCAAAACTGTTTTTTTTGCCGGTTTCCGGCGGAACAGCTTCTCTACTTTGTTCGGATGGAGGGGGGGGAGGGAGAGAGGGAGGGAGGGAGGGAGGGAGGGAGGGAGGGAGGGAGGGAGGGAGGGAGGGAGGGAGGGAGGGAGGGAGGGAGGGAGGGAGGGAGGGAGGGAGGGAGGGAGGGAGGGAGGGAGGGAGGGAGGGAGGGAGGGAGGGAGGGAGGGAGGGAGGGAGGGAGGGAGGGAGGGAGGGAGGGAGGGAGGGAGGGAGGGAGGGAGGGAGGGAGGGAGGGAGGGAGGGAGGGAGGGAGGGAGGGAGGGAGGGAGGGAGGGAGGGAGGGAGGGAGGGAGGGAGGGAGAAGAAGGGAGGGAGGGAGGGAGGGAGGGAGGGAGGGAGGGAGGGAGGGAGGGAGGGAGGGAGGGAGGGAGGGAGGGAGGGAGGGAGGGAGGGAGGGAGGGGGGGAGGGAGGGAGAGGGAGGGAGGGAGGGAGAGGGAGGGAAGAAGGGAGAGGGAGGGAGAGGGAGGGAGAGGGAGGGAGAGGGAGGGAAAGTGGAGGGAGGGGAGGGAGGGAGGAGGGAGAGGGAGGGAGAGGGAGGGAGAGGGAGGGAAAGTGAGGGAGGGAGGGAGGGAAGGAGAGGGAAGGAGAGGGAAGGAGGGAAGGAGAGGGAAGGAGAGGGAAGGAGAGGGAAGGAGAGGGAAGGAGAGGGAGGGAGAGGGGAGGGAGAGGGAGGGAAAGGGAGAGGGAGGGAGAGGAAGGGAAAGGGAGAGGGAGGGAGGGAGAGGGAGGGAGGGAGAGGGAGGGAGAGGGAGGGAGAGGGAGGGAGAGGGAGCGAGGGAGGGAGAGGGAGGGAGGGAGAGGAAGGGAGCGAGAGGAAGGGAGCGAGAGGAAGAGGGAGGGAGAGGAAGGGAAAGTGAGGGAAAGTGAGGGAGGGAGGGGAGGGAGGGAGAGGGAGGGAGAGGGAGCGAGGGAGGGAGAGGGAGGGAGGGAGAGGAAGGGAGCGAGAGGAAGAGGGAGGGAGAGGAAGGGAAAGTGAGGGAAAGTGAGGGAGGGAAAGTGAGGGAGGGAGGGGAGGGAGGGAGAGGGAGGGAGGGAAGGAGAGGGAGGGAGATGGAGGGAGGGAAGGAGAGGGAGGGAGAGAGAGGCAGAAGGGAGAGGGAGGGAGAGGGAGAGGGAGGGAGAGGGAGGGAGCGAGGGAGAGGGAGGGAGGACGGGAGAGGAAGGGATGAAGACAGCGGGAGGGAGAGGGAGAGGGGAAGGGAGAGAGAGGGATAGAGAGGATGGGGTTGTCTTTTTTACACTTTTTTTTACAGATGTTCTCCTTTTTTCCCACCCTTTCTCTCCCACCCTTCTCGCGGTCTTCTTTTTTTACTTTTTCCTTTTTCGAAATTTTCAAAATTTCACTGTGTCCTTTCCCCGTTTTTCTTTTACTTTTTCTTTTTTACCCTTTTTTTTTTGTTTTTTCCGTTTGTTTTTTTTTCCATTTGTTTTTTTTCCATTTGTTCTTTTTTTCCTTCATTCTTTCTTTCTTTTTTTTTTTTTTTTTTCAGGCAGACCGGGAAACTTCGGGGTTTTAGAGAACCTTCTGGTGCGAACTAACCCTTTTTTTTTTCCTTCCTTTTTCCTTTTTCTTTTCTCCTATTTTTTTTTTTTTCGGGCAGACCGGAAAACTTCGGTGCTACATAGAACCGTCGGACCCTAATTACAAAAGAGTGTCGGAAATTATTCGGAGGGAGGGATGGCAAGGGTTGAAGGGATACTTTAAGGCGTTTTTTCTCGGGGAGGAAAAATTAGATATTCGAATAAATGAAGTCCTTCCGGTACAACCCTGGTGATCGAGAAAAAAGACAATCCTTTTTTTTTTCCATCCACTTTATTTTGTTTCCACTTTTTTGTTTTTCCACTTTTTTTTTGAGGGGGGGGGAGAGGGAAGGAGAGAGAGAGTGAGAGGCAAAGAAAGAGGGAAGGAGGAGAAAGAGAGGTAGAGAGATGGAGAGGAGAGGAAGGAAAAGAGAGAGAGGGAAAGAGGGAGAGAAAGAGTGAGATAGGAGAAAGAGGGATATTGGAGAAAGAGGGAGAAGATAGTGGGGAACTCAAAAAATTGTAAAACAGTAAAAAGTTAAAAGAAAAAAGGTGTATATATGAGAAATTGTCAGTCAATATAATTTTTGAATTCAACAAAGTCGCTCAGATAGATCCAAAAAAAAAAATTGTAATGGTTATAAGTTTTTTTCTTTTTAAGTTTCCTCTAATTTTAAGTTTTTCTTTGAAGTTTTCTCTTCCTTTAATTTTTTTCCTATAAGGTTCTTCTTGTAAGTTTTCCCTTATTTTAAGTTTTTTCTTTTAGGTTAAGTTATGTTTTCTCTTTTAATGTTTTCCTTTTTAAGCTTTTTCTTTATTTTAGTAATTGAACAGTAAGTTGAACTGACTCCTAAATCTGACAAAAAATGCAGTTTATTATAATAGATTAAAAAAAAGTGCAGCAAAATAACATACTATTGTACTAATGGTGTACGAAATTATAGTGTTGTTTATCAAACGGGTTTTGCTGATGATGTATATGTGTTGTTTTTTTAGATCTTTTAGGGAAATGTATTATATTTTTAGGTCGCAATTAAGGAAATGTTTTTTTTTATTTAGCTCTTGATTAGTAGAGTGTGTATTTTTTCGAGGCTTTCGATTAAGGTAATGTATTTTTTTGAGGGATTTGGTAAAGGAAACGTACTTTTTTTTTAGGTCTTGATTAAGGAGATGTGTTTTTTTTTTAAGGTCGATGAGGTTTCAAAATTGCGAAGGTACATTTTTTACAATACTTAAATTCCATACGTTTTAGACATTTTGGAAATCTCATACATTTCGTACGTCTAATAGAACTTTTTTCGAAATCATATACGTCAATTATCTGTGTTCGCGTCAATAACAACAATTGTCAAGTTTTTAGCTTTGTTATATGGACTTCGGTCTCAGTTTTTATTAATACTAAATACTACAAAACACGATGTTAAATTTGACAAAAGTCACTTTTGAGGTCATTTGGTGTTTTTCGCATTATTTGTTATATATATACTGGGGTTGTACGCACAATCGAATTTCTAGGACCCTCCGTGGACCCCTACATCGGCGCGTGAGACCCAACAGTTGTTAATACGTAAGGCCTATGTCCCATTAGGCGGTCTCAGTAAACGTATGGATACGTTTACTGAATGACTTTGTTCCATTGTGTCGGGTCAGTAACCGACTTTTCATGTGCTTGGATCGGTTGGTACCACGTATTAAACTATTACAATTTTGACAGCAAAGTGTGAATACTTTGATATTGGTATACATTGAGAGCTTCGGTCTGGCGAATGCAACGGTTCGCTTGATTTGAGGATTTCCAAACAGGCTTTCAAATTGTTGTAGAGTACCGTTTGTACCAAACGAAATCAGGCTGCGCCATACTGAAACGACAGAGCGGTACACCTGGAATCGCTATTAGCTTTAATAACGTTAAATTCGGTGCCCCCAAAATTTGACCCTCGAACTTAAAATAGAATTGATAACTTTAATTGTTTTTCTACGTTAATATATGTACTGCCGAAATAGCTTTAATAACTATAATTTGGACAGTTTCTAAGTATTGTAGTGTACGAAATGCGTCAGTCCGTACTAGAATTGCTCGTTGTTTCTTACAATCGTACAAAAAGTGTGTTAGACAAAGGCGTACACACGCGAAAGTGAGTGCGTCGACACGGAAAAGCGCACTCAGATTTGATTCCAAGAGATAAAGACGGCAGAAAAACACGCAAACCTGTTCTCACATGTTCAAACGTTGTCTATGTGAACACGGGCCACGGCCGCTACACTATGGGGAAAATGTACCCAAATTAGAGCTGCGAATAAATTAGAGTTTTTTTTTTTTTTGGCGAAAAGCCTTGAACCCAATTTAGAGTTAATAACACTAACTGTTTTTTTGACACTAATTATTTCTTAACTTTAATAGCGATTCACGGTGTTTTGCACTCACTCCGCACCATATCGCGATATTGTGAGTCCGTGATGTACGGGGAAAAAAAGGCTCTTGGAAGTTCACCTTGGTCCAACTCCATGTCCATCCTTGGACTATACTGTACACCGTGTATCGCTATGACTGTTAATAAGGGTACGACCCCATGTAGTTGTATCTTACCGAACTTACTTTGTATTTTAGCGCAGATCCACGGGACCCGGATTTTCGGTGTCTCTATGTGTTTACTCGAAACTGTTACTTAAGTTTGTGACGATTGTATACGTTGACAATACTCGTGACGGCTGTCACCGTGTAGTCGTGTACAATCTGTTTTGCCGCACCGTATTTTTCGAAACTTTTTGAAGCGTCGCAGGACGCATCGTAATTTTTGAAACGATTTGGCATGTCGCATGTCATTGCGTGACATCGTAGACGTACAGCCTTGCAGCCGTGGTTGTACGACATGCCTTTGCGTAAACCTCTCCTGTCCGGCTGCCATGACTTCGCAAATTTTTCACCTTTACGTGAAATGACACTGCAGTACTGCACCATCGAGACCCCTGCAAAAAAAATCCGTACAAGGTCCATGCGGACAAAATGTACTTTTTGCAGTCGTCAAAAACTTTTGAAAACTTTTCACACGTGTTAATATGTTTATTTATTGCTGTAAACGGTTTTACTGATCTTAAATCACATTGCCTATGTGGTGTATGATAAGTTTGAAGATGTCGTGACAGTGGGTCGAAAAAACACAAGACGACAAATTTTCGTACATCTTAAGTTCGACGATGACGCAAATTGTACTCTACAAATTTGCGATTTCTTCGTACGGTCGAAACTTAGGCAGTACGGCGCTAAGTTTTAGAGGAAAACGACAGAAAAAAACCCGAGCTTAGCCGCATGGGGCCATACCCTAATTCGTACGCCACTTAAAGCAGTTTTTAACCGTACACTCTTGTCCGATTTTCAATTTGAGGTGGCCAATCGGAAGCTGAGAATGCTACCTTTCAAGCGCAACCGTTAGATCCACAATCTGACGTATGTGTACGGAGAAAAGCCGAACGCTAATAGCGATTCACGGTGTAACACTCAGTTCGGTTTACAGTGGACGGAACTGCAACTACATTAAACCGTTTTTACCAGAGTTCGGTTCGTTTATTTCGGTTTCCTTTTTTGGACGCTTTTTTGTCGGTTCTGGTTATTTTAGAAATCGATCAAGCCGAACCCGGATCGAGTGAGCGTACGGTACGACGGTACTGAAAGTAGTACCTAAAGTGTATTGGACTATTGTGAATTTAATTACAAGAAAATGGTGTATAAATGTACGATTGATCTGTAAAATACTAAAATGGTACGTTAAATTTGATTCGAGTACTGTAACTTAGGGTTTTCCACTTTCCTCGATTTTATTTCTTAGATTTTTTAGGATTATAAACGGCTCAATTTTTTTAGGATTTTTTTTTTTTTCAAGGCTTTCGAATTGTTCGGTTAATCGGAATCCAACTGTTTTGATTTGGTTTGGAATTTCCAAACCGAATTCTAACCGTTTAATTCTGTTCCGAACCGAATAGGTCCGGGTACATTTCCTTAGACAAAATTGTACGGAAGAGAAGATCTGATGCCGTACAAGGATATCGGAGCACCAACGATTTGACCGTGGATAAAGTTTGACCTTGTTAATTAAAGTCGGCAAGCCAATATATTTTGTCTTTTTGTGGCATAAATGGTATGAGCTGTAGTGGTATTGAATCTGAGATAGCGCTGATTATCTTTGTCATACACCGTTTTATATCCTTTTCAATGTGAAAGAGAATGAGGGATTAATATATTATAAGAAAATATATTAATTGAGCGCAGCTGAATAGTGCGAAAACGAGTGTAAATGGCCTATATCTTGCAATACTGTATTATACGGATGTTATACGCCAAAAACACTATTGGTTACTTTATTTTCTATACCGGTTTGTATTCTTTTCAATGTTAGGTTGAATAAGGGCTTGAGGAAATAATTTGCAAAGCTTAGCGAAAAAGAGTGCTAATTCAATATAACTAGTAACAACGTAATATATACACATTATAACCTCAAAACAAGTACCATAAGCCTATATTATAAGGTTAGTACATGTCACTTTTCTAGACCCAGTGGATGCATGGGAACCTATGTGGGCTGAGCCGCATAGGAAGAGATAGGATGTAGGCGTTTTTTTTTATGGTTGTTAGGATGCGAGGTTATAATAAAATTGATCCCCTTGAAGAGACACGGGTTGTAATGGCGATTTGCGGTGAAGGAGACATAGAAGGTGAGATTTGGGATTATTCTTTAATACGAGGTGGAGGATAAAGAGCATAACAGAAAGAAAGATGGCTATCACCATGAAAGAAATGCATATAAAAGACAGTTATCGTTGCGGTTTTTTTTAATTAAGGGTTAGAGGTCTTGTCAAAGGTGCCTAGGCATAGTTGCGTTAATGACGGGCATCGCATCGTTAAACGGTGCACGTATATATCGGCACGATGCAACCGATGTTCAAAGTGGTGCAATTGAATTGGCATATGGTGTTACAAGGTACAATTTGCCGATTAAATTATGATTTGACGCTTTGTCACGCATCCCTTATTATTGGCCGGCCCGTAAACCTTGAAAGTATAGGAGCCCTTTCTCTTCTAAGCACGTTTTGGAATGATAAAACAAAAGCAGAAGCCGTCTTTCTGTCCTGAAGCTATGGGGGGGGGGGGGGGGGGACTTTAGTTTTTTCGCGTGAAATGACATACAATTTACCTAACAAAATAGTTGTGAGCTAATACATCATGCCGATATGAAGAAAATATCGCATGGCCACATTTTATTGTATGCATCGGCAGCGTCACAGCCACACATCGTATCGAAGGATAACCGATGTATGCACACCGATATCTCACGTCCTCTGCTGACGTATCGCCGTGCCATCCGAAGGGATACGCGATCCTACCTCCTTTGCGCGCCACATTCTAAAAGCATTCAAATTTCACATTCCGGAATTCCGGTCAATCATCGCGTAAATGTCACAGCTGGCAAACTTGTCGTATTGGACGGTAAATCCGATACACCTCCATGTCGTCTTGGGACATTACGTCAGCCGACTTGAAGTCTGCATCTTCTGCCCAAATCTTATCATGGGGAAGTTTGGCAAAGAATGTTCGTCTGCACGTTCACAATGATTCATCCGATCTCCAGCTCGGCTGTCACATGCAGGTACGGTATAGGTACGGATATCTGTTCATTTTTTGGCTTTTAATTCAGTTGTGCCACCCTGGCAAATGTATTGCTGACAAAATCGACTGGGGAAAAGCGCCTCCGGCTACGTGAAAAGACGCGAAACTTATGACCTTTCTGTGAAAATCCCGTTTGGATTTTATCCACAAAACGACACGCGTAGTCGTCTCATCAAAAGATATCGATCTGTCCGAAAGTCCAGATAGAATTTCCTGCAGGTTTTCCGTACATCTTCAAGGTGCGAGCAACAGAAATAAATTAACAGAAGACGGCATTGTTGTTTTGTGCCTTAAATAGTGTTGTACAACCATTTTTAATCCAGTTATAACGCTGAATGCATAATATTGCACAATGGTGCTGACCCGTTTTAATGGGGAAAACAGCCAAATTAGTGAAATACCTTGCGTGAACAACAGAATAAACTGAATGGACAAGTTAAGTGAAAACTTTTTTGAAAACGACACAGAAAAGCATAAAAGTACAAAACTAACAGATTGATTTTCGGTCCACTATTTGTTTGTCCGTTTTGCGCAATGTGCATTGACCCCCATGTCGTACAAAAAGTTTGAACTTCAGATGCTCGACGGCATACCGTACCTGTCTCCGCGAATCAGGTGCCAGTATCAGCTATCCGTTGGGACGTGCCGTACGTGGAGTACAACAGCATGATGACTTGTCGGATAGGGTCTTTCTATCTTTAGGATCCGACTCATCCACATTCAGAAGATCCACCTTTCCAATTTTCTCGAGAGAACCGCCCAGATCCTTTTGTCCTTCTTGTTAAATTGGACGGCGCCGTTAAACTGCACCGCGCTTGAAGATCTTTTTTCCATGTGGCCCGCCCTCCAGCCAATCAGGATTGCCAAGAGTTTGAACGTTGCGTCGTGTATTCCGTACATCGGTGACGAGTCGTTATCTGCATCCATCGTGGCCAAACTGGCTGCCGAGGCAGCGGCGCCGTTTCAAAATTGAAAAGGAGAAAACTAACCGTGCGCATATACCCTCGCAGCCAAACCGTCAGCCAGTTTTCAAGTAAGAGCTCAGCGAGTAGACGCGGACCAACAACTTCACGACGGCCGAACCCAGACGGAGAGAAGAAAAAGAAAGACAGCATTCAAAGTCTAAAGAGAGTCTTGCCGTGTTTTTCTTGTGTAAGCGACGACGATGATTCTTGGCCTACAGCTGTAGTTTTCTGAGAATTCTAACCTTTCCGATTACCGAAACTGACGGCAACATTTTGACAGTCAAAAAGAATCAGGCGACGAACGCCACGGCTACATTTGAATTCCCTGCAGCAGGCCAATCAGAGGGCGCCTTTTTGAAACAGGCAAAGAAATCATAGAAATTTGTGAATTGCTCAGCAACTGAAGAATCCATTGCAGTTGACCAGAATCATCTCTAGCCAAAATTCTGCAAGCAGTCAGACAAAGTGACCAAGCAAGCTAGAAAATCATGGCGGCCGTCAACCATTCTCGCTTTTCCCCTCTACCATCACTTCCAGTAATGGCTGACGCTGGCCCCTCCGTCTTTGACGGTTTCACAGGTGTTTTACTAGTGCAAGAGCGGTCAGATTTCTACTCCAGGAAGTGTCCTTCTCCGGCCTCTCCCTCTTTTGTAGCTGTACCTTTTTCTCCAGACAGTCATATGAAGTCGCCATGGAGCCGTACGAGTGGTTTGTCGCGTTCCTCCGACTACTCTTTCGATAAAACACCTGTGGAAAGTTCGAGGAAGGGAGAGGCAACTGACAGTGCTGGAGCAGGACAATCCGGAGGATTACGAATGCGTAAAATGACGCCAGATGGCGGAGAATCAGAGCTTCCGAAAATGCGTATTGAAAGCCGGACTAAGACAGACAAGAGTTTTGCAAGTGACACGTGTCCTCCTACAATGTTGAAACTTGACGGTTTGGTGGAGAGATCACCGATGAAGTCCGAGGCATTGAAGGCCATGTTGTCGAGGCGGTCTTTGAAGGAGCTTCATCAACTTTAATTTCATTTCTCATTCAACTTTTATAATCATTTGGATGTGCCAGACAGTTTTTGCTATTTTCAAGCCTTTGCAAGAGCTGGTAAATGTATGACGGGGAGGGTAAGAGACGGTGGTTGATGGAGAGCTGGCTCGGGAATAGAGGTAGAGCAGTTGCATTTTTTTTTCTTTTGAGTTTTATGTATAGTACGTATCTGAGTTTCTGCTCGAGACTGTGTTCTGTAAGCAAGAAGAGTTTCTGCTCCATCGTGACCTTATCTTTATAGTATGAGCAGGCGGAGGAACCCGTGTTCCTATATAAAGAGAGAAAGAAATGAATGGAGACGAAATGGAAACGTCTGGCTCTTCAAAAGTACATATGAGTTCTGCTGAAAGGAGCAGGGGTTCTGTCAGCAGCTGCTTTTGGGGTGTTTGAAAGTATTATATTTGTTAAGGATAGAGGTTTTCTGTCTATTCTTGTTTTACTGGATTCTATAGACCGATAAGGACTTGTTTTGCTTACCTCCAGTTTCCTGGACGGAAATGTTTCCAGTACGGACAGGTATACAGTTTTCCAGTAAGGGCAGGTTTGGGTTAAAACTTTGTTTAAGGTTACAAAGCGGAAGTGATTTCTACGTAAAAAACATGGGAAGAGGCTAGTCTGCAAACTAGGTGTAGGTTAGGCTTCTAGAAGCTTTTGCAGAACAAAGCTTCAAATCCATAATGTATTAATGATGACCATTTGACTATGGATGAGGGTAGTATCCACGTGGTAAATATTTTATAGTTTTCATTTTGCTACTTGAAATCATTTATTTTTCCTGGTAAATTTAACTTCGATCAGCTGGCTTTTGGTTTCATATTTTTTTGTTGTTGTTGTTGTTGTTTGGCTTGATAGAAGTGTTGTAGTATCATGAATTTGTAATCTGCAATCTCTGTTCATCTTTCAGTTTTTGTCGTTTTATTCAATTCAGGTGAACGAAAATTCAATTGTAACTTTAGCAGAACGAAAGTGAGGGAGAGGGAAGCATTTGTCATCCTCTTGAATGCAAACAATGCTGTTTCTTTCGGGAATTGCAGAGGCTTCTGCAGCTAAAACAGAAACCTTGTGAAAAATCCTACTAAAAACCTAGTTATTCTTCATTGCCCATTGCTATTAATAGAAAGTAGGCGGAACTGTAAATGCAGAATAAGAATGCATACTACTAATTTAGTGTAGGGAGGTGTGGGAATTTCAGAATTTGTATTCCACTGCCTTAAATACTGTTATTAACACTATTTTGTAGGTTTTGATAAAAGATCCGAGTCTTAATGAGTGATGTCAATACTAATAGTGACGGGCAGAGTTGCCATCTCCTTGCTGAAAAAAACAAAAAAATCAACTGAGGTACATGCCCATTCTGCATTGCCAAACTACGATGAATTAAGTGATAGAAAGTGGAAGTTAGCATAAGTCAAGTAGTCAAATAGTAGTTAGTTTGTTATAGTCTTATAGACGAAATCTATAACAGGTTTCGGTTTGTGATTCAGCAGAAAGAAACCATCAGATTGCATTTGAACAAAACAAAAAATTACCAGAGGATCAAATGAAGGTAGATGTAAAACATTCTGATTCTGCATTTACATGGCAATTCCTTTTTTTAATAGCGATGGGCATAATTAGTGAATACTAGAATGGAAGAACAGTAACCTATTGACAATGACCTTTGGGGAGAATGTGACAGGACATTTTTTAGGGTTTGGAAGACCAGTAACATATGAGCTATGACCTTTCGTGAGAAGGTCGCAGAAAAAAATGTATGCTTTATAAGCCTAAATTAGTAAATTTTACCTCATCTGTGATTTCATTTTTAGTTGATACTCGAAATAAATAGCTTACTACAGTACCGTGTCAGATTTGCGACGCTAATCATGATGTCACGTACTTCCACAATGCCAAAGAGTACAAAGTACAAGAATGTTGGATTATAGGGACAGTACAAAATTTTCATTTTTTTTGGTTTTTGGTTGACCGACCGTATCCGACCGTTTTTTTTTCCTGGTGAATCAACCGACCGTAACCGCCCGACCCCCAAAATTTGGCAACCGAATCCGTTCCGCATCCCGCGCGGGCGGTCGGTTAACGGTCGGTCACGGTTTCGGTTGACCGTTTGCGACCTCTGCTTTTGACACAACATACAAGCGTCCCTTGAGAGTAATTACTAGTGTTGGGTATCGGGTAATTTCATATCGCGATAATTTCGATATTCGATATATCGAATATCGACCGAGCAGAATCCTCGATATATCTTACCGAGACCAACATAAATCATCGCGATATATAGTATTTTATAAATTTAATATTTTATATAATATGTTATTTTAGCGAAAAAGACAAATTGTCTGAAACGCGACGCACGACGTGATTTGCGTTCCTTGACTTAAAGGTAGACGCCGCAAAATGTAACCGACAAACCGACCATTTTCGTATGGAAATCCGTACTTGCGTATTACGTACGTGTACTTCACAAGTGTACCGCGTCAATGTACCTCAAAGATCTCCTTCACTCTGCTAACTTTCAGAAAAAAAAACCGTACTTTTCGGCAAAGATTTTACGGTCACCTTTTCCGAAGGCACGTGACTTTAGAGACCTGTGATTTTTTTTATTTTTTTTAAATGCCTCGATATATTGACGATATGATATATCGGCGATATATCGCGATATTTTGATTTTCGATATATTGAAGCGATATATCAATTATCGGGTACCTGAAATTCGATATATATCGAATATCGACAAACGGTCCTCGATACCCAACACTAGTAATTACAATTGTCAGTTCATAACTTCATATGACAAGCTTGTCAGTTTTGAACCAATAGCAGGTCTTTCTTTAAGAGTCCAAACGATAAGTCCAACCTCTTCCTAACCTAAAATCGATTTACGTTCGGCAATTATTTCTCTTTTTTTTCAGCAAAGATATGGATAACAATCATTGGACTGACATCATCACCGAAAAAACTACACTCCTGCTTCTTTAGTGCGGTTTACACATTTGTTGACTTTAAATAGATGTACTGTTTGCGACCTAAGAATGCGTAGGAAATGGGAATTCAAACCCTAGCTAATGCACTTGTACAAATCTCCTGGCCATTTTGTACGGATTCAATTAGGTTCGGTTCCGGTGTGGACCTCACCAAACGGTACAGTTTCACAGTTTGAAAACGAAATTTAGATTTGCAATCCTAACCAAGCCTTGGATTCTGCTGAACCTAACTCTTCAAACCGAAGCAAAATATAGGTTTCGGAAATCTTGAAATGGTGTTTCGTCAAATTTAGCGGACAATTACAGTAGCACTTGTTTCGCACATTGGTAGGTTAATTACTACGTATTTTATATTATGAATCTGTATACTTTGCTTTGCCGTACGATGTCCGATACGTCAGCTCAAACCGTTAGGCCTGCTCGAACCGAACCGAACGAAACCGAACCATTCCGTTGGAAAAAAACCGGTTTAGATCGGTTTGGAACGCCTTCGCCCAACCGAGTCAACAAAAAAATGGTGCTAATCATAGTAAACAAATTGCATAAACAACTGTACAAATTGTACAATTCTTTGAACGATTACGACGATTACTGGTTAGTTAGTTAAAGTAAATTCTACCACTCATGTCATTTCCCTGTTAGGGTGTACGAAATTATTGGCTAGTTTGTCACAACAATGTGAATCACTTGTCGAATGAGGGAAAACCAATCGAAAACAATGTACGTGGTCATTCCATACTAAAGGCATATTACAATGTGCATTACCTGCATAATGTGGGGCGATTATAGGTATCGTTTTCCAATGGAGAATAACAAAATGCGACACATGATCTAGTAGGGATGAAATTGCCGTTCGAATGACGCCAATCAAGAAGCTCCTCTTACTATCCCATTATGCCCCCAATCAGTAGGTTTGTAAAGCTTTCTCTGTAGGCTTGCTTGGTCTTCTTGCGTCATGTAATATGGAACCTTGGTGATTTAATCCTCACAACTTAGTAGGAGACACATAAATTATTTTAAGCGACGTTGCACACGAGCGTAACTTCTCAAAACGCATCTATCTATTATGCTATATACATTTTTGGGTTTTTGCGTTGTCTAATTTACGTAGTTTCATTAGCTTAGCTGATCTTAATTTTATTATTCAAATCCTTAAACAATTATTTGAGATTATTGCCCTTTGAGCCTTAATGTATTTTTCCATTACAACTTAATAATAAAAGCTTAAAAAAAATTGCACGTTTCAAATATGGTATTTACAATGAGGTTATAGGAACATCAAATTAAACCATAAGATAATGGTGGAGAGCACTACAATTTTTTATGTGTCAATTTCCTCTAGATTTAACTGGAATTTGTTGCATGTAAAAGTATAGCAACAAAAAAAAAATGTCACACTTACCTCGAGTCATAATTTAAACCCCAAGTTACGTATACATTAGGATTGTACTCATTTAATTGTTGAATTTAACAAAGATGTTGGTCGATTCTTGAGTTGTAGAGAGAAAGATATACACGTGTGACATGTAAATTAAAAATTTAGGCTATTGGCATGAGTTGAGCAATTTAATGAAAGACCAAATAAACAACTACGTAGAGGGGTCACTTGAAATGACAAGGGAAGTAAATATTGAGTTTATCAATTGCTCGTATTAAAGCCACATGTATTCCAATCCATAATATAGAAAGGAGACATTCCCATTTTTTATCCTCTAAAATATGCAAACTATAAGCTCATCATGTTAACCAAAAAACATCGCAGTAAATCCCCTTATCGTTGTTATTGACAATCTCAAATTAGTGGCAAAGTTTGCTTAGTTTTTTGTACTATTACGACTACGAAAGAGAATAAAGCAAGAGGGGCTTGATCCGGATACAATTGTCAGTTGGAACAAGTTTATGAATCGACTTCATAGGGAGACACAATGACGAGCAAACTCCTTGGGGCTTATTATCCACTGTAAACGTTGCCAAGACAAGTCTTTATTATTGTTATGTATCGATAATTTTCTTATCGCGATAAATTAGCTATTCGATATATCTAATATTAGACGGCTAGAGGGCTCGATATATTGCTATGGGACCATCAAAATTTAGTGTGATGTATTTGCTGAGAGGTGGGGGTTCGTACAATTGCGGTTCATAAATAATGTACCTAAAACCATACGACAAACACCCCTCTCCCCCTCGCTCCCCAGAGGGGGTGTGGGGGGGTTTGGAATCTAACGCCTCTTCGATCTAAATATATCGACATATTGATCCGATAAATCGGTAATCTATCACAAAATTCAGCTTTTCTATATATAGAGACGATTTATCGATTATCGGGTACCCAAAAATGGGTACATATTAAATTTCGGCAAGTGGCCCTCGATGTACAACAATAGTAATTACAGTTTGAAAGGATTACGGGGGAGGTCGCAAAAGTCAAAATTTTAAATACCCGAAAACCTGACTGGGTTATGCCAAGCTCCTAAATTGTTGCCCGGTTCCCGATACACGTTTACGAAAAAAAATGTTAACCGAAACTCGATTTCACGCGACTACCCGTACCCGGCCGTACCCGTTTCGGCCGGCCCCCAGAATTCTGCACCCGAATCCGTTCCGGATCCGACGCGGACGGTCGGGTACGGATAGGGTACGGATAGGTTATATATCTGGTACGGATTCCGGTACCCGATTGCGACCTCTGGATTACGGTCAGTCACATCGACGTGGCGGAATCGAATTGTATATCGGCCGATGCGGTCAGTTTTGTTTCCTTATATAAATACAGAAAGTTCTTACTGTACGGCACTTTTTCAAACTAAATGAAAACTCGAGTTTTAGTTTACAATCCCGTACTGTCGAATTTTTGAACTAATGTTTCAAACTGGCCTCACGTTTCCCGCCTTCGAGCCAGTCTGCGTCAGCCCTATAAAGTTGTAACTTTCTACATAAAAACTGTAGTACCAGACGCTCTCTGCAAAACTTTTCAACTTTACACTTCACAGCTCTGACAGCATTTCTGCAGTGACAGAGAGTAATAAGAAGCAGCAATAAATGAAAATATACTTCCGACCCTACCAACTTAACACACGAAAAGCAATCTCTTTGCAACTTAATGCGAATATTTTTGAAAGCAATGACAGAGTTTTGTATTGACCATATTGTGTGAAGGAGGACTCTGTTTAAGATTTTTGGAGGTCCAGTATGGCTTTGAGCTTTTCGAAGTCATCTTGTTTACTGTTGCAAGAACTGGCATCTCGCAGATCTCACATGAAAGAAATTAGGGAATCCACACATTTCAGAGAATGTTGCCACGTGGAAGCCTCTGCTGGTATATTCTCCAGCATGTCCAATAATACGAGGCCTTGTTACTCACAGTTAAGTTTAAAAAAATACGTCTCTCATGGCAGGGGAAATTGTGGTGTTACTGCAATTAATAAGCTTCACTTTGTGAATGCAAGCTGTTTCGTTTTGGAGAGGGGAGCAAATGTTTCTTTCAAACTTAACCATAATCAGTTAAAGAGAAACAAAACATGGACTTGCTTCTGCTGTATTGCTGCTGGAGATGAAGCTGGGAGAAGCTTTAACAATAATAGCATGAAAGATCAAGCAAATGCCGTACAAGTTGATGTAAGACCAGAATCAACTAATACACCAGAATCAAAAAGTGGAACCTTTTTTACAACCTCAAATGATTTATCTGACGAATTTGAAGTAGAAGACTCCTATTCAAAACCCGACAGTAGTGCTGATAAGCTGAACTTGAACAGCTCTTTTCAAATTGTAGACAAACCTAGAAATGTAACATCAAATGTAACTGGAGTTGAAGAACTGCTTAAAAAAAAAGACTTGAAAACTTCTGTGAAGGTTGAAGCTCAAGAAGCAAGTCTTATAGGCGATTGTAAATCTGAGAAAACAAGCAGTAACAGCCAGAATATCAACAAAGAGGTTGTTAGACGGAAGAGAAAGTTACAAAATGGAAATGAAAAAAAAATGGAGGAAGGTGTGCTCGATTTAGATGGAGTTCGTATTGTGGAGAAAGGTGCCATTTTGAGTGCCTTTTGGTGTTTTGGCAGTTGGTTGTACAAAACATGGCTTGTACAGGTATGTTAAAGATTTTGTTCGGGGTTATACAGAAAAATTGACGCTTTTATGAATTACTGGTATCCTGTTCCTCTCGTATAGCTTTTGAATGAAAGTTAGATGAAGGACATTGTTTCTCCATGTCATGTTGAATTATTTTTCTCAACCTTTACACGGCGGCAAGGTGTTTGATTCAAGTTTGTTTTTGATTTAAATTTGATTTTGGTTCAAGTTTGTTTTTGATTCAAGTTTGTTCTTGATTCAAGTTTGTTTTTGATTCAAAATTGTTTTCGAGTCATGTTTTTTTGATTCAAGTTTGTTAATTATTCAAGGTTGATTTTGATTAAGTTTGTGTTCGACTCAAGCTTGTATTTCGTTCAAGTTTGTTATTGATTCAACTTTTCTCTGAGAACAGAGCTTTCAAATTGTATTCAATTCAAGTTACTCCTTCTAGTTCGAGTCAGCAATGTGAATACTTTTTTTCTTGAGTAGGTCCACTAATATCGATATGCACATATTTTTTGTCTGTGAAACGCATGTGCCCCTGAAAATGTTTGACACTGTTTTTAGGATAAAATGTGGTTACATAAAAGGCCAATAACTTACAAACAGATTTGCAGAAAAATATAGAATTCACACAAGAAAAAAATACCTTTAATATAGCGAATCTCGAATCTAAATTGTTACTTTTATGGTTGGTAATGGGTGTACTAATACTTTCTGTCTCTGTGATTCGTATGTCCCTTTTTTCATTGCCATTGATGCTGTTCTAAGACAAAAAGGGCTTTTTTGACATTTAATGTTTTCATTTCTTTTTTAAGTGGTTTTCTGACACTGAAGTTTTCATTTCCATTGATGCTCTTTTTATGACAGAAAGTGGTTTCGTTCGCATTGGCTGTGCATTTTGCAGTAATTTTTTTTCACCTTATTTCACATCCTCTCGATTGACAGGAAACTTATGGCATCGAGAACCTACCTCTACACCGCGGAATGTTTTTTCTGGCCTCCAATCATTCTGTAAGCTTTTCGTACTCCGTAAACAACCACAAGGATAAGCTCGTTGTTTTGCTAACTTAGGGCGTTTTGGTGCTGCATTTTGGAATCCAAGAGGGAAATTATTGTTATTATTTTTTTATAATTTCAGCAGTTCTTTCCTGTGCTTCTGTTTCTGTTTATAATCAATAACTGTACTCAGTAGCTGGCTGTTTATTCGCAGAGTCATCTGGACTGCGGAGCATTATTTGTGGCTGCTTGGGCCGGAGGAGTGAAGAATGTCTATGCTCTAGGGGCCCGGGATTATTTTTTCTCTCATCCAGTCAAGGTGTACATAAATAACTTTTAACTTATAGATTGTTTTTGATTTGTTTTAGTTTTTACTTTTAAAGAGTCAAAATACCCCATGAATTCTTCTCTCACCCATTCAAGGTGCAGAAACAAGACCATCATAAGGAACTTTAGAAGCTTCCAAACTTGACGGAAAGCAAAGGATTGATGCCAGAGTTCAGCGTGAATGGTTCTTGTGCTCTCTTTCTCCCTCCCCCCCTCTCTCTCTCCCTCTCCTGGCTTTTTATGGTTTTTTTTTGTCGTCACTTGCTGCAGTTTTTTGCAAGACTGCGTTTGAGTTTCTCAAGGAAGATTGGTTTTTACGCAGGCATGGTTTGTCAGCAACTTCATGCATGTCATCCCTTTCAACAGACGAGGATTCTCACAATGGGAGGTAAGCATTCATTATTTCTTATCCCTATCACTCAAATATGATAGCCGCACATTACAAACAAGAAATGAAATTGACTTACGTGTTATAGGTTTAAAAAGACATTTGAGTGATGCCCAATCACTCAAATGTCCTTTTTAAACCGATGACACTCAGGTAAACCAAATCTTTTGTTTATATATGTGGCTACTATCATGAAACAAGGGGTGCCAGAAAATAAAAAACACAGGCATATTAGATTGCAGGATATGAATAAAAAACACAGTGTCAGGAAATATTAGCGTAAATGCCAAATTAAAATGTATTATACTAGTTTTCTGTAGGAAGATGTGGCGGATTGCAGTCCACTTTTTTAAATAATGCTATCAACACTTTTATGACATTTGCCGAAAAAAGTCCCGACTGAATAGTATTATTAACACTGATAGCGATGGGCAGTTCCTGTTTGTGTAAAATGAATGTAGAACCTACATCCAAATTATCGAAACTGTAGAAGCCCCATTGTGCGATTCATTTGGGAAAGAGAACAATTTACCTTCAATTCCTCGATCAAGTATTTGTTTCTTAGATAAATCATTCCAATTATTTCCAACTTGACTGAGACCTCCTATGGGTGTTTTGCGTGAATGTACCTATTGAGGAATATAACGCCATTTAGGAAACATCGGTATGGAACTTGCTTTCCAGCTTGGCTCTCAGAATGATTTGACCACCTCTTTAGTGATAATAGTAGCTATATTACTATCACTAATGTTCAGTATTATACTGTCATAATGCTATTATATAGTAGCTTTATCATTTGTGCATTGTTTAAGTTGATGTCATACTGCGTAGGATGATTATACCACTTTAGTGGTAATAATAGCTTTATAACAACAATAGGTAATGTAATAGTAGATAACGGCAGTATATAATATAATAGACAATAGTAGCCATATGATAGTAGCCATATGATAGTAGCCATATGATTGTGCATTATTCAGGTTGATATCTTACAACAGAGGGTGATTAGACTACTTATATTGTAATAATTGCTACATCATAATAGTAGATAGAAATAATAAAAAATGTAATACATTATGGCGGCGTCATGTTTTCATTGTTCAGGTTGATGTCATACAACATATTAAGGATAATAGTACTCCCGAGTCTCCGTCCGCTATTGTCATTTTCCCCGAGGGTACAAGGACCAAAGATGGTTCCTTACAGCGCTTCAAGTCAGGAGTGAGCTTTTTGTCAGAGAAGCTTGATGTGCCTGTGGTTCCTGCATGTGTGAAGGTATGTGTCCATTGGAGGACCTTTGTGGATTCTGTACCATCATGGATGATGTCTTTGTGGATTCTGTCGCATGGATAGTGTTATGTATTTTATCAATGACCAGCTTTAAACTTTGTACTTCGTAACACTGGTGAACTACACCATCCATCGCTTGTATAGTTAGTGAAGTATAGCGTTAGCACTTCAAATAGAATTAAAAAAATTATGTTTTGCAATATGGCTTATTATGAGTCACCTAACCAAATAGCGTTATTAAC
Organism: Zygnema cylindricum; assembly: GCA_037447655.1. NCBI lineage: Eukaryota > Viridiplantae > Streptophyta > Zygnematophyceae > Zygnematales > Zygnemataceae > Zygnema > Zygnema cylindricum. The sequence goes on along the minus strand of JBBHKE010000409.1, from coordinate 146,528 downwards.
ATGAATGTATGCTTTTGAGTCAAAAAAACCACGCATTCGAATTAGAACATCACCATGTATTCTTGTATCGGGAGACCTATACACTGACACATGGAAAGAAGAAAAATAAAGCAATGTTAAAAAAAAAATGTCTTTCAGTGTTGTCATGACTTATGACATTCAGATATGGCTTTATTGAAAGTATGCGGTTGCAATATGGGCTTGAGTTGACTTTTTGCCTTTTTTTCTGGTCAAGTCGTATAAATTGATTATTTTGAGTCAAAAACCATCGTTTTATTACTGTGTAACCGTTGGTTCCATGGTTGAACTTCGCAAAAAAAATTGAACAAGAGAGAGGAGAGGGGAGAGAGAATAGACATGGGAGATTAGGGAGATGGGAGAGGAGGGGGTGTGCGGGTAGATATAGGGAAGAGGGGAGAGGAAAGAGGAGAGAAGACAGAGGGATGCTGCAAAATTTAGTGTCTAGGTGACTTTACTTTCCTTTTCATCTCAGCTCCGACGGGTCACTGCTTGAATACAAATGTTTACAGACTAAAATGCAGACTTTCTTAAACTCCTGAAACTCTTAAGAGTTTCTTTAAGTACGAGGACCGTGTTTATGCAGTATGTCTGTCTACGATTTTTAGTTGGAAGAGAGTGATTTTCCATTTGCGGATCTTTCAGGGTTTTAATGGTTCTTTTAGGTTTTTAGGGTTGTTAAGGTTTTTTTGTGGATTTTATGATTTATGAACTTTTGCTTCCCTCTTTTACAGGGGACTTTAGATGCTTTGCCCAAAGGACGAACTATTCCCCACAGGCATAAAGTGAAAGTGCAATTTGGGAGCCCCTTAGAAATGAGAACTTACCTTGAGGAGATGGTATTGTCAGATAACGAGTCCACCTCGACAACTATTGCTAGTCAACTTAGGGAAACAGACAAAAGTTTTCAAGGAAAAATGCCTATGGGAAATCCTGTAGGAAATCCTGTTGTTAATCCCATAGAAAACTCTGTAGTTATTGAGCCTCAGTCGGTGATTCCCACTAATATTCCCGTTCCTTTCATTCAACCAAGTTCTTCAAAAATTCCAAGAAATTTGAAAATTTCGTCATCTAAAGAAGGTCAGCAATCGCCAGAAAGTCTTATAATGACTAATGATGTTAGGAGAGAAAGTGAGAGTAATACAAGAGATCAAAAGAGTTATATAACTAATGATGCTGTTAGAGAAGGTGGAAACAATAATACGAGAGCTCAGAGGAGATTAGCTCAACAGAAATTTACGGATGATCTTAGAAACTCCGTTTCCGTAATGCTCGGTGATTACAGTCTCCCACGAAAACCGTCAAAACCCGAGCTCCACCGACCAATAGCAGATCGTCTCGGGGGAGGGAAATGGAAGCTCATTGGTTGGTTGGGATATTGGTTACCTATGACTTTTGTCATTATTGCTGCTGTCAGTTTGGCCGCAATACAGTCATGGAAAACCGTTGGGAGAGAACCGTTAAGAGGTTATGCGACGGCAGTTGGGGTTTTCGGGGCTTTGAAAGATACCGGAGGAGTTCGTCTCCTTTTAGGGATTGCGGTAATAGCGATTTTTTTAAGAGCATTTATTCAATGGGCATGGCCGTATTTCGTCCTATCTCCTAGTACGGTGAACAATTCTTAGTGTGGCGACGGGGGGTGTAACGGAATATTTCACATTTTTGGTCCTTTTTAGGGTTTTTTTAGGGTTTGGCGTTGTTGCGAGCTTAGGACAGAAAAATAGAAATAGAGACAATGAAAAGGAGGGAAGAGGAGATTATGTCATTTTTTGAGATTGGTCCATTTTTTAAGCTGTTTTGCGGTATGTGAACTATTCTTAAGTCTTTGCGAGGCAAGGAAGAGGGGGAAAGAGGGGGAAAGAAGGGAAAGAGGGGAGAAGAGAGGAGAAGGGAGGAGAAGGGAGGGGAGAAGGGCAAGGAGGAGAAAGAGAGGGAAAGAGGAGGAAAGAGGAGGAAAGAGGAGGAAAGAGGAGGAAAGAGGTCCTTTTTTGGGATTTTGGGGCGAGGGAGGAAATTTTTGCTCAAGACAGGCTGCGGTTACAAGTTTTCGGTGGAGACTTGAAAGTATTTAATTTTTTTACTGGTGACTTCAGAAAAATATCATTTGCTTGCGGAAACTTAGAAAATATTTCATTTGACGCTTTTGCTGGTAGAAAATCAGGTCAATATTGTTCTAGTGATTATTTATTAGTCAATATTGTACTAGTCGATTTTGTAATAGTAATTATTGCACTAGTCAACATTTTACTAGTAATAATTGCACTAGTCAGTATTGTACTAGTGATTGACTTTTGGTGGTATAAGAAATTAGGTCAGCCTGTGGTGTACAGATCAGTTGAGGAACATGAATGTGTTTCAAAAATTGTGTAGCCGAAAATTCTGATTCGAGTCAATTTTTTGCACAGGCTTTTATGGTTATTTTGCAATTTTATACAAAGGTTTAGCCTTCTACAAGCCTGCCATTTAATCTCTGGCTGATACTTTGACAATTTAAATTGTTTTATATAATTTATGAGAAAAGCTGGAGATATGAAGTTGCAGAAAATTTTGTGCTTCAAAAGAAAAATTGTTCTTTGAAATTCAACAAAGGAGATGATGGAGTGACTGTGGACTAAGATTTTGTTTACGGTAGCAATAATGCTGCTTTGCTGAACCTCGAATCCTCTAGTTTTATGAAGATAGTGATACTTGGCGTTTTGTTACTTTTGTTCCCATGTACTAGCTAAGTACTTGTATGAGAAGAACAACCTGTACTGGTTTTTTTACGATTAAATTTGAGATTTGATAGGAATTGAACGGAATGCCTTCGTAGCATTATTGGTTTGCTATTTTGGTTCTAAACGGCATGAAGTTGATTCACCTCTTTCCTCGTCAGTGGAAAGGCATTCTAAACACAACAGAAAAATGCAGTAGAGTTAATATGCCTCTCTTCCTGTCTCGGCTGGCGGTTTGGGTTTACTCTCGACGGTGCGTGTTGCTCCAGCCGCCTATTTGGGAAGTTGGTGCCTTGTTGCTTCCATTATTGTCTCTCGTTTTCTGGCTGGGGACACTCCTATTCTTGCAGCCGTGGTTCCCCGTGTTTCAGATGGTGAGCTCGCCTTCCAACAGTCCCTTTTGGATGCATCACGTTCTCTTAATCCGGCTGCTATCGAGGACATGCCGATTTTTTCCACTCTTGTTACGACATCAGTTGCGCGTGTTCAGGAATCCATTTCTGATCGGGTTGTCACCGCTATTAAATCCGAGCTTCTCGAGGCGCTTCCTTTCGATTCTTCGTGTGCGCGCTTCCTGTCTTGTGGCGGACCTGGCTCTGGAGCTTGGCTATTGGCTGTCCCTATCTTATCTACTCTTCGTTTCACCCCGGCTCAGTTCACGACGGCCCTTTAGGTTCCGGCTTGGCCTCCCTCACCCACCTTTGCTTGGCTCACTTGTTTGCTCCTGTGGCCACGTTCTCGAGCCCAACGGGGTCCATTTGCTTCGTTGCTCCCACGGGGGCGAGTTGATTCGGGCGCACGACACGATTCGAGACACCATTGCTACTATCGCTTCTGAGGGGGGATTTTCTGTTCGTCGGGAGGTCTCTCTCATTATTCCTTCGCGTCGGATTGACCTTGTATTACTTGATGGTGCGCGTCGTACATTTGGTGACATTGTTTTGGCTAACCCTACCTCAACTACAGTCGTCAACCAAGCTGCTCGGCATGTGGGAGTGCCCCCCCGTGACGCGGCTAAAAGGAAGGAGCGTGATTATGCCTGTCGCGACGCTATGGATGGCTTCATTCCGATGGCGGTCAAGATATTTGGTTGTGTGGGTGTGGCTTTGGACGAGTTTTTCCATTCTTGTGGTCGGCGCTCGTTCGAGAGGCGGGTACCTGGGAGCCCTTCTGTTTCAGTCCTTACTTCCTTTTTTCGTCAACGTTTTTCCGTGGCTCTACAACGGGTGCTGGCTTCTATATTACTTCGATCGTCTATTGCCGTTATGGATCGACGGCGTGTTCCGGAACTTCCTCCTCGTGCTCCTCCGGGATTTGGGGACTCACGTGGTTGCATTTCGTAGATTTTTAGTTATGTTGGGGTTTTTTTTTAGTTTTTTCCTTTGATGTTTTGTTTGCGGGGTTTTGCTTTTGTGGGTGTTTTCGATTTCCCTGCCATTCTTTCGTATTTTCGTCGGTTTTGCCTTGATTTTCCTTTTTGTTTATTCCCTAGTCATGTGGTTTGTTCAGTTTTAGCAATGCTACTTCCTTTTGTTCCTATGGACTCAGATGGTTTACCATCGCGTTTTTTAATCAAGTCAGCATCCTTTTTTTTTTTATTCTTGTTATTAGTAAATTTATACAATGCATACACAACGAGGCAATTCACGATGAGCACACCCAGTCATACGCGACGAACCCAGTCATATGATGCATATGATTGCTTCAACAGTCTAGAACTGTTTCGAGGAAGAAGAATGATAATGTAAGAACGGAAATGCAAGTGTCTCGCGGTTTTGAAATGCTCAGAAATGAAGTAACTAATGAGCACATGGTCTTCTTGAGACTTCTTGAGACTAAAAAAGGTCTCCATTTCATATTGTGAACAAATAAAATCCAGATGTAGATCCAGAAAATTGCCAAAAAGTAAAGTATTCCTATTTACGCATGATAATTGAAGTTTAAACAAAGTCCATACAACATTCTCTTCTCTTTTATTGTAAAAGATGCTTTCATCTTTCACTACTGCTCTGCCTCAGTTTTTAGTGTGAAGAGAGAAAACCACAGACACCTACAACTATTTGTACATAGTAATATTTTCAACAAGTTTACACTCTAATAATATCATGTCACACACCCAAGAACCATGACATAACAAACACAAAAAACGTCCCATCAACAGCCACACGAGATTGCAGAAAAAGAAAGACTTTCCGTATTGCTGGGAAACTTGGAGGAATAAAAAAAAAAAGAAACATGTTAAGATCGCCTCATGCTTCGTTTATTAGGCTCCAATGAGGGACTGTTTGGTAGTTGCTGTCTTGTCCTTTTTATGATCGACTTTCTTTGCTTTTGATCATGGCTCGGTTTCTCCACCTACAGCATTTAAACAAATTTCAGTTCAGTTCAAACGCAGTTCAGTTGAAAGGCTGTCCAGTTGAACACATTTCAGATAAACACAGTTCAGCTAAACAACAGTTCAGTTAAACACAGTCCAGTTAAACACGGTTCAGTTAAATGCAGAGCACAAATGTCAATCCAGTTAAACACACTTCAGTTCTATGCGATTTTGGTTCAACGGAGCTCAATTAAACGTTCAGTTTAAACACAATTCAGTAAAAACACACCAGTTAACCACAGTTCAGTTGAATGGATGACACATTAAGAAACACAAACAAAAAAACAAAGTTCGTTGACTGGTTACATAAATAATCACAAACATTTTATTCCTCTCTTAGCATTAGGAAAAAAAAAGAAAAAAAAAATCAAAAGTTTCATGTTTTAAACCTTTTTCTGTTGTCCCACATGTTGCCGGTTTTCGCTTAAAACACCAGCCTTCGGATTTTTCGGTACATCAACTTCCTCATGAACTAAACTTGATTTTCCTTTCTCTTTCTCTTCCTTTTTTTTCCCTTTCGTTTTTTCGTTTCCTTTATTTTTCGGAGACTTACATATCTCTTCCGTATCGTTAAACAAATCTCGTCTTACACCTTTTAAAGTGTCCTTTTTCTCCACACCCTTCTTGTTCTCTCCCTCTCCCTCTCTCTCCTTCCCCAGAATCTCCATTCAAAATCGATGAGTCTTTACCATTTCCCCTCTTAACAAAACTGACTTTCTCCCTTTGCAAACCTCGAACTTCTCCTTCTGTTCTCCTCCTAAATGGTGACAATAGTTCTCCCTCTCCTCCCTCTCCTCCCTCTCCTCCCAACCCATCCTCTTCCAAAATTCCTGCGCTCCTTATCCTACTTATAGTTGTCCTAATTTTTGGAATAGACATAGTAGCAAGATGTTCTAACCCTGATCCTCCTCCTCCTCCTTCTCCTCCTCGTCCTCCTCCTCCTTTGCCTTCTCCTCCCCCCTTTCCTCCTCCTCCTCCTCCTCCTCCTCCTCCCCCTCCTCTTTTCATCGCATTCGTGACCGTTTTTTCTGCAGCCATATCCGCGGCCGCTTGTAAAGAAGGAGAGATTTCCCAAATTTTTGCTCTCCCTCCCCCTCTCCCTCCTTTACTTGCCGATAACAAAACTGCTTCTGCGATTTCTCGACGAATTTGTTCATTTTCCGAATAACACCCATTTTCATTTGAAATTATTCTTCTCGATTCCAATCGCGACTTTAATATGGAGTTAGTTTGACTAAAAGAATGTGATTGTCCTCCTCTTGAAATGCTACCAGGAGTCTTTTCGATTCTTCTCCCATCACTTTTTCCATTCGTACCCAAAGCCATGGGACTCCCGGGACTGCGTAATTGGAAAGTAATTTTCTGTCCTCTTTTTTGAAGCCTTTCTTCCTTTTGATTTCCCTCTTCTTGAGGTTTTCTCATAGCACTCGGAGGTATACGAACTCCCCCATCTCCTTCTCCATCTCTCCCCTTCTTCTCTGTTCCGTTACGTTCTACAGAGTTCCGTTTTCCATGCTCTCCATTCCTTTCCGTTTGTGCTTTTTGTTGAGAGTTTTGGTTTTGGTTTTGGATTTGTTTATTGATTGCGTTTAATCTTGCCAAAGTAGTTTCGTATTTTTGTAAATCGAAAAGAAGTTCTTTTGCAAGTTGGGGATCGGCCGCCAAAAGTTCTTCAATTTCCGAACGATAATCTTTAAAGAGGGTTCTTAAACAGGCCATAAGGTCACCTTGTAAAGGGCTATTGGAAGTCTCCAGCATCCTGTAAAATAAATAAAAATCCCACAACTCAATTTTATTGTTACTATAACAAAAAAGAAATTCATCGCTTGCGTGATAATTCCCCCTCTCCCTCTCCCTTTCCCTTTCCCTCTCCCTCTCCCTCTCCCTCTCCCTCTCCCTCTCCGTCTCCGTCTCCGTCTCCGTCTCCGTCTCCGTCTCCGTCTCCGTCTCCCTCTCCCTCTCCCTCTCATTCATCTGCAAATTTGTTGCATCTTTAAACCGATAAGAATGAAAATAGTTTTTTACAAGATTTTTTTTTATCACTTGAGTGATAGTTCGCTCTCTCCCCCCCTCCCTCTCCCAGTCCCTTCCTTCTCTCTCGTCAATTTGTCATCTAACTCACCTCTTTAACTCGATAAGAATAGGAATTGTGTTTTCGACAAGATTTTTCTTCATCACTTGAGTAATGATTTTCCCTTGTACGGCCGCCAGTACTGCCGTATCTGTAGGGGGAGTCTCGTCCTCTATCCCTTCCTGATTATTCTTTGGGGAAATGACACGTGCCTCTTTGCAAGCCATAATATTGAGAGTATCCTGTATCAAAAATGACCATATCCACCCCATTCAAGAACTTTCTCTCATTTTTTTATTTTCCATATATTTTTCCATCTCATATTGATCAGTATTGGACTTTTATGAACATGTGAACCACATTCAAGAACTTTATTTGTCTTCATTTTGAGGGAATTCTAGAAGTGTCTATATGACCATAGCAACCACATTTGAAGACATCTATGTCTTCCTTCTGAGGACAAAAGTGTTTTGGAGGATTAATGAAACTAACCACTAGTCAATAAAAAAAAAAGGAAAAAAGTATTTCATTTTTAAAATAGGAATATTGGCAGCAATTAGGACATTCAAGCACAGGTTATATCAATCTTGGGAAGAGAAAATCTCAAGCACAAAAGTCAAAGCAGGTTCTATAGGTCATGAAGGAGGAGACTCTGCAAAGATCCCAAATAGAGAAGATCGAGGAGAGGAGATGGAAAAGGAAGGGGAAGAAAGAGAAACGAGAGAGAAAAGGTCCGCTTCATTTAATCCAACTTTTTCTTGGATTATTGTCAATCTCGATCCTCTAGTATAAGTACTCTCTGATGTTACTATTGACGTGTTTCACATCCCTAATAATATGGTTATCAAGAACCAACAGAAAAATAAAGAATTCCGTTAAGCATTCATCACAAAGACGTGACCAACATTTAGTTAAAAATGACAAGAAACTGATTAAACTGGAACTAATAAGTAATCAAAATTCGTCGGAAAAATGACTGCAGCACGACTAAAAAAAATGACCCTGCATGACGTCAACCCTCTCCATCTCCATCTCCCCCTCCCTTTCCCTCTCCCTTTCCCTTTCCCTCTCCCTCGTAACTCCTTTGTGGTTACCTTTAAAACTGCTCGTGTTGCGTCATTTTTCAATTCGAGTTTCCCTTCGAGGACCGCTATTAGTATATCTGAACAAAGCTTCGCTGTCACGATCATTCGATGCTCAAGTTGCATATGTTTAAGCAATTGGGTATAAACCGTCATCCGTTTATTTACTAATTCTGGACTGCCACCACTGCAAAGAAATGAGAAAGGGAGAGAATAAAAAGGAAGAAAGTAAAAACGTAAGTGGGTGGCATATGTTCAGTAATTGGGCATACATTGCCATTCGATTTTTCACTACTTCTGTACTTTTACCAGTGCAAAAAAAGGAGGGAGGGAAAAAAAAGGGGAGGAAAGGATAATCTTGGGTACTTCAGATTCGAAAGACAAGGTACTTTGTTTCGTTTTAAACATAGCTCAAAATTCAAGCAAAACTCCAAATAAATTGAAATTTATATTTTAGAAGAAGGATTATTCAACGATCTTCATTGACAAGTCAAACCTTATGAGGTGAGAGAACTACCTCTTAGTCGTTAGTTACTCTTGGAATGTTAACATTTTTGAGAAAACTCTGACATTTAGATTTTGACATTCAAATTTTGACATATGCCAATTTTGACATCCATTCATATTTGGACATTCATTAATATTGACATCAATTCAAATTTTGACATCCACTAGTATTTTGTCCTCCATTAAAGCATTTCAAATCGGTTCAAATTTTCGTTTTGACATCCATTCATGTTTTGACATCGATTCATATTTTGGCATCCATTCATATTTCGACATCCATTCATATTTGACATTCATTCAAACATTGACATCCATTCATATTTTGACCTCCATTCACACTTTGACATCAATCCATATTTTGGCACCCATTCATATATCGACATCCATTCAAAATTTGACAAGGGAGGTTTAACTAGAAACTCACCATACCGAGAAGAGGGATTTCTCTAGTTGTGATCTCATAGGGGTCACTTCAAACCCTACTGGAGGCTTTGCGTTATTTAAGATAAAGATTGCCTCCACAAAATGGTTATAACCGAGAAGGGGAGCTTTAACTGCATTCAGTCAAACAAAGAAAATAAAATGTTTAATCATATCGTATTGTATCCGTGTTTAATTGTTTGTTTGTGGTCAGGTAGCCAAAACTTTAAGACTTGTCTTCTGAAGATGTTGGTTAAATTAATGAATTTGGTCGATTCAAATATAAAGGAAGAACTTCGGAGAGAGACAACTCTTTTCCATTTTTCTTCTTTAGGGAAATTTTTTAGAATATTTCCTTTTTTCAACTTGAGCAAAACTGGCAAACAATCTCGGTGAGAGGCATTTCTTTTTTTTTCTTCTTTGGGGTTTTTTAAGACTTAAGGGTACTTTGGAGAGACTTCTTCCTAATTATTTCTTCACTTTCAACCTCAGAAAGAAAGAGGCAGACTTCTTCTGTTCTTTCTTCATCAGAGAGATTTCTTTTTGATTGTATATAAGGTTTTTACTAGGGTTTTTACGATTTTTTCAACTTCATCAACATTCACAACAGAAAACCTTAGAGAGACTCCTCTAAAAGGCTTCTTTTCCTTTCTTTTCTTTTTGTAAAGAATTTTCTTCAACTTCAACAAGATTTTCCCTAAGGGAATTTTTCGTCTACAAGACGACTTCCTGCTCAAAAAGGAAAGACTTTTGACTTTCTTTTGACTTTCTTTTGAGACCCTTGAGACTCTTGGGGAGAGACTTTTTTCATTTTCAGACAAACTTTACTCTTTCCATAGCATGAGAAGCTCAACTTTATTTAAAAAAAAGATAAAACATGGATATAGGATAATGCATATCATATTTTTTAAAAACTAAGGTGAACTTTAAGGAAGTTGTATTTCGAAAAAACATGAGCTCAATATGAAGTGCACCGAATTTGGGAGAATTTAACGGATATCATGGTGGATGAGAAAAACAAATTTGAACAATGTAGAAAACAGTTCTCAACTTCCTCCACATTAATAGTGATGAAATGTAGGAAAACAATCCTGAACTATTTACTTCCTCCACACTAAGAGTGATGAATGTAGGAATACGATTGTCAACTTGTTTTCTCCTCCATTAGTGAATGGAACAAATTCAAACAAGGTAAGAAAACAATTTTCAAGTTGTTTTCTCCTCCTCACCAATAGCGGTGAATGTAACACATTCGAACAATGTGTGATCGCAATTTTCAACTTGTTTTCTGCTCTAATAGTGGTAAATGTTGTACTAGGCTCTTTCTTACCAGGAACGACTTTCTCGAATAAGTACTCGGCAAGCTCTCTAACAGAAGGAGAGTCATCCACGAGAAGGACAAGAAAACGAACAAATAATGGGCCTCTCCACTTAACAAAATCTCTCTATCAAACAAAATACAAAGAATCTCCATATCAGCACTTCCTCACCATAAAAACAAAAACTTAGACAAAACAAAACCTTCAACAAAAACTTAGATTTTTTTTTTTCAGAAAGCACAGACCTCTTGTCAACCTCTCTCCAAGTCCTTTCGTACTTGTACTTTTTCTAGTCTAAACTGTAACCTCATATATCTTCTCAGTGGGTTGCATTTTAATTTGAATTCCAACATTGGCACATACTTTCGTATCGACAATTTCTTCTAGAATCTGTTCCACATTCAGATATTCTCGTTTTGAAATTTAAAAGGTAAACAACTTAAACAACTTTAACAACTTCTAAAAACAACTTTAAACAACTTTAAACAACTTAGACAACTTAGCTGAACAGACATTTTTGTATCCACAATATACTTTGGAATCTGTTCCGCATTCTTACACAATAAACTATACTTCTGTGATACTGATATTTTTCCGATAATGAAAAACCTCATACTTATAAACAATCTTATTTGTTCTTCTTCAATACTGACGTGTTTTAGAGAAATAAAAAATATCATACCTGTAACAGTCCGATTAAGAGGACAAAAGTTTGACGTCTCACAAGTTCACAACGATCTCGTAAACAAAACGCGATTGTTTCAATGTTCCTGTTTCACAAAAGTTGACCAAAAACAACTGTCTATTAAAAAAAACAGGCAGTAAAACTTCCCTTACAAGTTGCTTACAATTCTTGCTTTGCTATTTGTCCCCTTTTTCTGTTCCAAGTTAATATGTAGCATCAGTTTTGTACTATTTCTTAGTGCTCTAATTTCACAGGTGGATAAATCATGTAAATCGACAACTTCAATAATATAGATATGAAAAGTCATTACGGATCATTCCGTTTTCTGTCGTAAAGACACTTTCCCTTGATTGATGTTAAAAAAGGAAAAGGGATACAACAAAACCGACAACTAAGAAATTGAAACTGAACAAAGAGCAACAACAGCAACTGAAAAGCAGAAAAAGAACAAATAATTTTCTAAAAGCAGAAGCTGAAACTGGATAAAGAGCAAAAAGAGCAACAGAAACAAAAAAAAATGGGTTTCTTCTTAGAATGGGTTCTTACTCATCAACCAATGCGGTGTATCGAATGCATAAATCCGCCATAGTCACCAATATGTTACTCCGTATAGATGGTACATCTGATTTTCTGAGTTCCTGCATGTTTTTTGGTCCAATTCTATTGAAAAACTTGCAAAACCATCTTCCTCTCTCTCTCTCTCCTCTCCCTCCCGCCCTCTCTCGGAAATTCAAAAAATGACTTCGAGAAGTTTAAGATTCTCAAAGCGACCAAAATGTAAATCAGATTGACAGATTCAGGAGAATTTCAAGCTTAGAAACTGACAAAAAAATGACAGGAAGTGACAGAAATTCGACAGAACTTGATAGAAAAATTGACTTGACAATTGTTTAACTGAAAAAAGTTTACAGAACCTGGTTGTTTAAAAGGAAAAAAAAATAAGTGAAGCATATCCTGGTGGTTTAACAAATACATACCTTTATGAAAAGAGGAAGGCAATGTTTTGCTAAATTATCGTTCACAAGGCAAAGTTTCCCAAGTGCAGTCCAAGCATGAACTCGAACCTGATCGGATACATTTCGAGTAGTCGGTGGTAAATCTTGACTACTACTAAGTTTTTCTTTTAGTTTTTGTTTTTTTTGGAGGAAACTTCTTGTCGAGTCTGGAGTAAGAAAGGCCTGAATTAAAGAGACAAGCTCCGGTGTTACTGAATTTTCAAGTTCAGGACTAACAAGTGCTATGGCTCCACATGTAAATAAAATAGTCTGGATCCTTCCATCCGAAAGATAGCCTCCATTCCGTCCTCCTCCTCCTCCTCCTCCTCCTCCTCCTCCACCACCACCATTTTCTCTCTCCCTTTCCACTCTCCCACTTGCTTGAGGAGTTCCAAAAGGGTCTTCGTTAGGTAATGAATAAAATAAAAGCGATTCCATATGTTTTGTTAACTCACAAATAGCTATTTCCAAAAGTTCTTTGGTCCACTCATTTATAACAGATTGGGCTTCCAATTTTTTCCCAGTTTGTTGGTGGCATAAAGTGGCTAATGCTTCAATGTGAGCTCCAACCTGAATTTTTGGAGAATATATTATTGTATGCACACATAATATAGTGTGTACATAACAAAAACAATAGAGAAAGCGATAGAAATGGAAGAAAATTGGAAAAGAAAAAAGTAGGAAAGGAAAACATGGGAAAAAAAAAACATAGGAAAAAGAAACCAAGAAAAAAGAGCATCCAAAGTCAGCAAGGCTTTTCCTATTTTACTACCTACTAAGATAAATATGAAAATGGTGAAAAGGATAACTACAAAGGAAAAATTACAAAGATGAACACAAAAAATGAAACACAATGATAATGACCAAAAATGACTGAATAATCACCACAAGATCACTGCAAGAGGTGATTACAAGAAGTGACCATCACAAGTGACTTAAAATCTTTTAATTTCCTTCCTATTCACAAAACTATTCTTGCCTCTTCACGAGAAAAGTTGGCAAAAAAAGGAAAAACGTAAAATTCTAATCAACAACCATTCATCTGACACATTCATCAACTCAAACTCCTGCATTCCGCCATCTCCACAAATGCCCTATTCAAAACAGAAAGAAAATGCTCCTTAAGAAGTATTATTTTTAAGTTGTTTAACTTATTGTGAAAGTTTTTAAGAAACGAGTTTTTTTTGAAGTTTTCAAGTAATTTTGAAGTCTTTTTGAAGATACTTATTCAGAAACGTTTTAAAAAACAAGTATTTTTTAAGTTTTTGCGAAGTCCTTTTAAGAAACACTCACCTCTGACGGTCGAAGGTGAAAATTTTGGAGACTGCTCAAAAGTGTTTCTGCGAGTTCTACAGCAGCTTCTGGAGGAAACTGAGTCGCTACATTTGAGATGGTTTTTAGGAGATTGACAGCTATCTCTCCATCTTTATGTCCACATTTCTTTCTTTTATGAAACAAATTTGGTCCACCATCTCTAATCTCTGTCGTTTCTGCGTTTTTCATCTCTTCGTTCCTTTCATGGTCAGTAATCTTTCCTGTCCATCTGGAATACAAAAATTGCCATTCAACTGCTTTAGGAATATAAGCAGAGATTTTTGAAAGCAATATCCAAGAACCTCTCAGACCTCGTATTATATCCGGTTTTTCAAGCCTTACAAGCCCATTCTTATACTGGATTGTCCGAATTTGTTTCTCCTCGAGTACTTTTTCTAAAACTGGAATAATCGTTTGCAGAGCAACAGCCACATTAAAACTAATACTTTTCCTTTTTCCAAGCTGTTTAATCGCCATTTGCAAACATGATAAAAAACCGCCTCCTTGACCGATTCCCTGGAGCCATACGAGGGGACCATCTAATAATGACAACTCCAAATCATCCACGGTATTATCCCTCGTTCCTTCTAGTGAAGAATCTTGCCTTTGTCCTCTAGATTTCCTGTTGAAACTTATTTTTTTCTGGGCAAATGAGTCTAAGTTACCCAAAATTAACTCTTGGAAAAGTTCAACACATCTTTCTTGTACAGAATTTTCATTGTCGAGGATGAGAGGGAGAACTGATTCAAACCATTCCTTTACAGTAGACTCAGTGGGAAATACTCGAACAAGCTGCATAAGAAACAGAATAAATAACCGAATCGGTCTTTAGTATAGTGTAGAGAGTCGAGAGGAGGGAATATAGAGTAGAGAGCAGAGAGTCAATAGTAGACAGTAGAGAGTATAGCGCAGAGAGTAGAGAGTAGGGAGTGGAGAGTAGAGAGTATAAATTACAGAGTATAGAGTATATAGTATAGAATATAGAGTATACAGTATACGGTATACAGTATAGAGTATAGAGCATAGATCATAGAGCATAAATATTAGAGAATATAGAGTAGCGATTATGAAATGACAGCGATTGGTGGTAAGACATATTAGCTACAAATAGCCTTACTACCACAAGTTCTTCCAGTACAAACAATGATGTCTGGAAATACATCACAATCTGGGAGAAACAAAATTTAACAAAATCAACAAATAAGAAAAATTACACAAAAAATCAAGTAAAAAAACTTGGGGAACTCTTTATAGAACAGGCATGCAGTCAAAAGACCCAGTTAACAGAGACAGAATTTTACAGCTTTTGTTCTCATCACTGAATCTAAAGTGAGTTAGTTATCCTTGATAGAAAAACCAGAATCCTAATGAACTTCACAAGTCATAATGCGAGGCTGTGAAACTATTTAACTTTCTATTGCATTCAGGAAATGCAATATCCAATTGCACCTGTGAATCAAAACCTCAAAAATTAATGTGATTAAGTCAAGTTTCTGGACCGACACCATCTCTATAAGAATTCTAACCATATACCATACGCCATATTGTTGCTTTCCATTTAACCATGTACCTTGATCTGTACTCTTAAACATTCGCTTTCATTTTCGGTATTTACTCTTATTTGTTTTTTTGGCTTTTTTTGTATTTTTATTCAAGCCCTCCCAGAATCTGAATTGTATACTCATCTTCCTATTCATGTATCAGCAATTTTTCCCAAACTCGCACCCAGTTTACTATTGTGATTTTAATTACATTGTAGATATTTAAACTCGTCCTTCAACACAAGTAAAAAGAAATTAAAAAAAATCAGAGCAAAGGTATACATACCTCAGAAAGGGCACTTAAGGCAGCTTTTCGGACACTCAAAAGTGGGTCCATACAAGCTCCTCCTATTGTCATTATATCTTCCATACCAGGAGATAAACCCAAAGTACTTATTAATCGTTCTAATAATCCAAGCGCTGCCTTTCTTACTGCTGCCTTTTCGTCACCACATCTCCTTCGAAGCAAAGACCATATTTCCAAACACCCTTCACCTTCTCGAGAATTTGACCTTTCGAAATGTCGATTTTCTGGGTCATATCCTGGCGATAAAGCTGTCTCTGGTTTGTTAAGCGAGCAACTGCGAAAAAACTGTAGCAAATCATCCTGTTTTTTTCTGACTAAAAATGACTCAGTGACTACAGTAAGATTTGCAAGAGCTTTTGCTCGAACGCTCGATATCTTATCTGAACATCGCTGAAATATGCATTCGATAAGAGACAAATCCCAGCTCCTTCGAGAATTTACAGTATGACAACCATGGTTGTCTGATCGAACTTCGTGAGTTGAATTATTTTTATCAGCTTCACCGACTCCCTTACCTCGAAAACTATCCCTACTATCTTCCTCCACTTCCATAAAATCTTGACCGTTTTTGTCTGGTTCCTCTTCCCCAATGTCTCCTAAACTTTGTTCGTCTGTCGTCTCTCGAGTGTGTCTACCTTCCCTCCCATTTGCCTCACTAAAAAAGTTCGGAGTTTTGGTTAATAAAACTACTGCAACATCAATAGCCAGTAACCTTTGCATCGGCTTTGCATATCGAGAAAGTCGAACCGTAAATTCCCCAAACATGTACAATTCTTTTGTACCCAATGCCTTCACAATTTCGACTACCAATTCAACAAGAGAGGCTCTATCTTCTGCCCTCTCTGGCGTTTTATTAACACAGAGATATCGAGGTAAAGCTGCGACAGAAGGAAAACACTCCTTAGGTGCCTTATAAAGCATGTCTTTGGTAATGAACTGGAGGGCTCTACATGATATTTTGGTACAATCCCCTCTGTTTGAGGAATTTGTGGGAGAAAGGAGGAGAGAGGAATCTAGGAGCTGGAGTAAATAAACAGCAGTTTTCAGAGGAGGTCCATGGCATGTTTGCAGAAGCTGCAAAAAACCCAACCAGACAAATAAATTAATGTGATTTTTTGAATCTCCCTCACTCCTTTTTGTTCACACTCCCTCCTTTGCCTGCTGATTTTTTTTTGCCTCTCCCTCTCCCTCTCCCTCTTCATATCCATTCCCTTCTCTCTCTCCTACCTTCTTCCTCTCCCTCCCTTTCTCTCTCCCTCGCCTTCAATTTGATTTTTTCACGTTACTTTAGATAAAAATGTCTCTAGTGGGCATCTTTTCCAAGCATGTAGCCTGACAATATGCATCAACTCAACTGCTGTGAAACCAAAATTAAATGTTGAATCTGGATAAAATATTGTATGCAAGAAAATCCATCCGCATGATAAGCAAATACGAACTTGTCTTACAGATTACCAAAAAAAAAGCAACAGGTCCAGCATATACCCCATTTTTGGATGGTAGAAGCATACTTGTAGCAAGATACTGTAAGCCGCTTCCACCAATGAATCGTCCATAGTCGCGCTATTATCAAATTTGTTTGTAATATTCTTCCTACTTGAAGACTGTCTCTTTAGGGACCTCTCGATATCGGCCTTGTAAAGGAGTCGGGGTAGCTCCACGAGAACTTCAACAAAGCCTCTCAGGGTGTGATGCTGGTCTGCTAAACTTAGGATTTTCAATACACGCCCTAACGTGTGAAGGAGTTCAAGAAGCTCCGGCTTAGTGTCAATAGGCTTACCACGCTTACCAGTCCTGTCATTATTATCGTCTTCTTCGAGTGTTTCAATATCGTCGTCATCATCCATATCTTCAGTTCCAACCCTAGAGTTACCTTTCCGTACTTTGTTTCTCGTGGTATTGGCTGCTTTAATACCTTTTGATCTACTCCTTTTTTTACCCCCTTTCTCAATCTCACCAGAGTCTTCAACTCGTCGGTCGAGAGTCTCCTGAGACTCATCCAATTCAATGTTGTCCCCGCTCTCACTCACTGCAGAGTTAATGGTCTGAGTGAGAGATGAAAAAATGAGAGGATTGAAGAGGCTATATACTGGACAACTGGGAATGAGAAACATTGTTAAATATACTGTTGCGGTTTTAATAGCAAGTGGACCTCGGGACTCGCCATTAACTGAAAAAGCTTGTATAACTGAGGCTATGGAAATGCCTCTGTCCGCCATGGATTGCCAAAACTGTAAAACCACAACGGAAATATATCAGTGGCTTTATATTTTGTGTTTTTGAACTTTACCGTTTAATGTGTATAAAAGTTAAAACTTGCAATACAAAATCTGGTGATTTTGTGATGGGCCCGATTCAAGACAAGACCAATTATAATATGACAATAAGGGTTTACTTTGAATGATTGCTTGATTGATTTAGTCTAAGTCCATTATTCATACGAAGTTTTTTGAAGGGCAGTGTTTTTGAATTGCTATAATTTTATGCCAAACTGTTCCTGAATAGCTCCTGCTGTCAGTGCAAATTGTGGATTTTTATTGCGCTAACAGCACTGTGCTCATTCAAGATAAATATTGACAGAAAAAGAAAATGACAAAAACTGAGAAATGACAAGATTCGTTTTTAGCGTGAAGCATCTGTACCTGGCCACTCTCCGACGAAGTATCTTGGCCTTCCACACTATCCATATCAACAAGATTGTTAATTAATTCTTGTATCTGTTGAATGTTTTGAGAACTTAATAAAGACTCTGTACAAGGTTCTACTTCATCACTTGCTGCTGATTCTCCCGTTCCAAAAGCTCCCTGTTCTCCTTCCGAACCTTTTGATTTTGCTGCATCTCCCCTTGATTCACCATGATTCAAAACCAAAAACTTCTCAAAAAATGAACAGATATCAGCAATTAGGTCATCATTTGCTTCATCCATCTCTTCTGGATAAGTCTACGGAAAACTGCTAGAAGAAACTGAGAAGGAAACAGTATACCAAGTTTGGCTCTTCAATGCACGAGGAATGTGTGCGTATTGGAAAAATATTTTGCAATAAAGAAGGCTGCAACGACTTGGTTAATCTAGTGGCAAACAAAACAAACTTCCTGCAAAATAGCTCGAGGAACATTACAGTATTGTAGCTGGAAAAGCTGGCGGCTGTTTCAAACTTTTGAAACTTTGAATCACAATCCTCCCGTTGGGTTAATCGCCGTACAGTCAAATAACAGTACAGCGCGAATCGTAATTAGAGCAATTACTCTAATTCGGTCGCTCGAAATTTCGACTCTATCACATCAAATAGATTAATTGATTAAATGATTCTAATTTTTTCACTATGCTATTTAAGGTAAGGTTTAATTAGCGTTTTTAATTCTAATATATGTTTGTTTTGAATAGTGTAGAGTACGGAAGACGTCTGACCGTGCAAAATTGTATTTTTTTACTTGTATTTTTATTTTATTCATTTACCATTTTTTTTATGTACTATTGTTATTATAATTATTTACAATCTTCCCCGAATCAAATGTCTAGAGGAGAGAGAAAAAAAAAATTGTCGTTTTTTTTCAAATTTACGATTGAGTTTTTGGTTTATGGAAACAATGTTTTGTTTATTTCCAAATAAGAACATGTTGTAATTGAATTATAAAGATTATAACTATTGTAATTACAATCCTTATAAATCATAAGAAATTATAAATACAGGGTTTTTTCAAAAGCAAAAGTCGTCACTAAAGTCGTGATATACATAGACTATACGTTTTATACGATTTTGTAGGCGTCGTTTTTGATGTGACGTTGTAGACGCCTTGTATTTTGTGACACTGCTGACATGATGCATATTTGTGACACTGCCGACGTCACTAATTGACATTGCTGACTAATTGACATTGCTGACATCATACATATTCTTAGCACTGTTGACGCCTTAAGTTGTCCATGCTCACGTTATACATTTGTGAGACTGCCGACGTCACTAAGGACGTGTTCCCATGTGTTCAAGTAAGGTTTTTTTTCCGTCGTTTACACAGAAAATGGGACTTCCAACAAGAAAATATTACGCCGTAATAAAAATGGACAAAAACTCAAATACATTTTGCATCATCTTAGAACTTGAAAGGTACGGCGATTTGGCAGTATTATCATTGCGACCCACTTCCAGTTCATCTTCACACTTGCACTGGAATCAAATCGCGACCTGATTTTTATCAAAATACTACCCTATTGACGAATAGAAAGCCTGGATTGCACGCTTCAAAAGTTTTCAAATTTTTTTTTGCAGTTGGGAGAATGCACGAAAAAAAATTGTTTGTTCGTTTTCTTATGTTGTCCAAGTGTGGGCGTCTACAAATGTCACTTTGTAGACGTAGGCGATTGCTTATGTTGTCCACTTGTGGGCGTCTACAAATGTCTGTTGGCATCGACAACAATTGTCCCAGTATGTCAGGAGCTCGTTGCGGCGTACAAATGTCCGCAGTTTGTTAGCTTAGGTGTCGCAAGTATTGGCGACGTGTACAACTGCCACATATTCGAAATAATAAACGTGAAAGTTACGATTGACATAGGCACACTTTGAAAAGCGCACCGTAAATTCAGCGCTAAAATCCAAAACAACGTTTCAAAATATCGGTTACATGGGAACACGCCCTAATTTTGAGACTTTTCACCATGTCTTCCAGATTTTATAGTTTCGTGTTTTTGTCTTTTTTTGTCTCGTCTGTTCAGCAAGTTCCGCGAAAAGATAGCCAAAATTTTTAGAAATCCTACATAACTTTTAGTAATCTTTTAACTATAAAATACGAGATATTTGGACGGCCAGGATTTTTTCCACCTCTTGAACTGCCAGAGAGAGGAGAGAAAGAGAGAGAGAGAGATACTAATTTTTTTAGAGCGAAAATCAGCTGCAAAAGGATTTAGTCCAAGCACAATTTACGCTCCTACTACTGACAATTGCAGTCACACTGAAGTAAGGTTGTGTTCTGTTCAACACATTTCAAACTGCAAGCTGGTAGAGCTTTTAGTCTATGGAACCTGCATTATAAATTTCCAGCCATACTTTAATAAAAAAGGATTCCAGATGCTTACTTGAACAGTGTGCGACTGAATGCTCAAAACTCTCCCTCCATCTGGAAGAATGGTAGCCAGTGTTGGAGCCATAACAGAGGTATACCTACTTTCCGGCTTCTTGAAATTAAAAAAATAAAATAGTTTTCTTTGTTTGCTTAACCTATGATTGGATTTTCTAGAAAATCCTAAAGAAATGAAATGATTGCACACGCGTCCGTTCAAAACCGATGAGAAAACAGGGTCTTCGTGAAGAGTAACAGAGGGATCGGACAAAACCGAGATAAAAGATGAAGGGAGATTGTTAGGCTTGATGCTGAGAGAAGCTGCTGGTGAGGGAAGTAGAGAAGGAAATGAAGAAAAAGGACCAAAAAGACGAGAAGAAGGAGAGTTAAGAAGAGAAAGGCGACACGTGAAAGGAGCTGTAGAGAAGCTTGAGAAACTCATGTGGGCAATGGAAGTAAGAATCACAGATGCAAAATCGCAAATAGGAAAGCATATGCCATGTGACGTAGCAATGTAGCATAGATTAATAATTTTTGAAATGGAGGAAGATGGTCCACACTCGATTGAATCTTGACGGTTGTCCTTTCCATCCACATAATGTAAACCAGCGTACGAACACCGACAATTTTCATTGTTATGCTTAAAAAGTACACCTCTTGTACCTTCGCGAATGAATCACACAAAACTTCAAAAATTAAGTACAAAGGGTACAAAGAGGCGAAAATAACAAACAAATAAAGTGCGAAAAAAACAAACAAATAAAGTGCGAAAAAAACAACAAATTAAAGTGCGAAAATAGCTCCCGCCTAATAAAAACTCAAACTGCGAGCTAGTACAGTCAGGGTTCAGTACACCGTCAATCGCTATTAGAGTATATAACGCCAATTCGGTGCCCTTTTTTCAAAAAAAAAAACCCGAAATACAATCCATAATTCTATTTTTTCCATTATTCTAATTAGGTTTTTTGTTCAATTAGGGTATGGTTACATCAGGAGGTCTCTGTAATAGTACGGACAGCAAAATTTCTGTATTACAGAGGCCTCGGTTACATCGCGTAACGTCTGTAAATAAGTTTTTACATACGTGTTCTGATTTGAGTGCTTCCACGTAAGCTAACGATCAAATCTCTAAAATCGTCAAAGATTTGGAATCCAACCATTTTAGTACGGAAATCCGTACTTGCGTTTTATGTACGTGTACTTCGCAAGTGTACCGCGTCAATGTACCTCAGAGATCTCCTTCACTCTGCTGACTTTCAGGAAAAAACCGTATTTCTTTTCGGCAAAGATTTTACGGTCACCTTGTCCGAAGGCACGTGACTTTGGAGACCTGTGACAATTTCCTTTTTTTTTTGTTTTTTTTTTTTAATGCATCGATATATTGGCAATATATTGGCGATATATCGCGATATTTTTATTTTCGATATATTGAAGTGATATATTGATTATCGGGTATATTGATTATCGGGTACCTGAAATTCGATATATATTGAATATCGGCAAAAAGTCCTCGATACCCAACACCACACCGTGAATCGCTATTAGCGTCAAAATGTTTTTTTCGCCACTTAAACATATTTTCTCCGTACAAGTCAGATTGTGGATCTGACGGTTGCGATTGAAATTTAACATTATTAGCTTCCGATCGGCGGTCTCAAATTGAAAATCCAGCAAGTGTGTACGGATATAAGATGTTTTAAGTGGCGAAAAAAACATTGACGCTAATAGCGATTCAAGGTGTACATGTTTGTGTATGTTAGCGGCATCCAGGAGTGGATTTTTGGAATTTGTATAATTGGGGCTTTCCATGTTACCGTAATTTTCACTCAATCCACGCGAAAGTGTCAAATTAGGCAAATAGCCAAAGAGGACATGACAGCATGGCAGTTCAGGTAGGCTGTTAAACATTTGACTTTGACGTTTGTACGAATGTCAAACGTAGCCGTGAAGGAGAACCACACGTTTCATTTAGATTTTTCAAAGTCCACTAGATTTTTTAGTGTACCGCTGTATTACATGATTCAAGAAGCTCTTTGCCCGGTTTGGGACGAAACCGAACCGAATGGAACCAAACCGGTTCTTTTGGCGGGCTCGTTTTTGTAAATTAAAAATAAATAAATTTCTGCTTCGGTTCGTGCATTTTCGAAAACCGTTTGGTTCAGGTCCGGTACACCGTGAATCGTTATTAGCCTTATGTACGCTATATCGTCACCCCAAAATTTTGACATTGATGTCTTAAATATAATAAACTACACTATTTAAGGACGTAGACCATAATCTACCACGTCTCCTGGAACTAAATTAGAATGAATGACGCTAATTTTTTCTTTACACTAATAATTTCTATACGCTAATAACGATTCACGGTGTACACCGCCAATCGCTATTAGCGTGTAAGTTTTTTTAGCGTATAAAAATAATTACCGTGGTGTACGCTATTTAAGAATTTTAAAATTTTGGAAAAAATCATACATTCTAATTGTTTGATTATGGTAATTTGGATCTTTGAAAAAAAAAATGTCGGTCGCAAACATGCTTGCACTAATATAAGTCTCCGTACAAAATCTGACAAATCGTACACATATGACCAGCACACTGCACTCAAAGTGTCCTCCTTTTAGAATAAAACAAAATAAGGTACTTAAAAGTACAAGGCCCATCATTTGGTCTTTCTGAGGCCTCTTCCCTCTTGTGTCTCTATATCTTGATTTGACTCCGATCTTGATTCGATTCTTTCCTATCCGATCCTGCATCCCAAACGACGATCATACGATCTCCTCTTTGGAAGTCACGTCTCGTTCGGAAGTCGGCGGCCGCCGGTCCTGGCACGTGCAGCTGCTACCGCCGTCGAAAGGGAATCTTTTCCGGAACTTGGGGAGGCGGCACGTGTGTGTGTCGGTCAGCTTGCATGTACGAAGACAAGCTGGTCTTGACCGGCGACAAATGCGCGGATCTGGAGAAAGTACCCGAAGGTACACTGGAAATCACTTGATGACGTCACATGCAGACGAAGATTCTTGAGCTGGCAATCAGTTGATGACGTCACTTGCAGATGAAAATTCTTGAGCTGGAGTCTGTGTAATGTCTACGTACGTATGTAGGTCGTTACGTACGCACGGAAAGAGATGGAGTCTTTGTTTAGTGCGCAATGTAAGATGAAGTATGTGTGTATAGACGAATACAAGCTTGTCTTCACTGGGAAAAAATGTACGGATCCGGAAAGAGCAAGGGAAGGTGTACGGACTGTACGGTTAGTGACATTACGTACGCACGGAATTTCTGGAATTTCTGGAGTCTGTTTTGTCGTGGTCCTAGAAAATTAAAAACCCTAAAAAATCAACCTCGCTGCAACACTAAATTGTGCCATGCAGTACATTAGGGTTGCTCCCATGCAGGATTTTGCCTAAACCATGGCCCTAATCAAATCCCAAGGGAAGAGGGAGAGAGAGAGAGAGAAAAAAAAAACTTTTTTTCCGTTACTCTTTGATCTTCTTCACCTTTCTAATCTGTTGCTGATCTTATTCTCTTCGGAAACATTATTTCCTTTTTCTCATCTTTCTATCCTTTTTTTTATTTTTTCTAGAAAGTATTCTGGTTCCCACTCGATGCGCGAGGGCAAAGTCGTATAAAAATGCGCTAAGTCTCGCCAGATTGGAGCTCAAATATGAAATTGATCTCCACGTGGAGAGCATCAAGTGGCTGGAAAAGAAAAAAAAGTCAATTCTTAAGCCCTGAATAAACCCTAATTAGTCAACATTGAAAAGTTTTTTTTGATAATCAACATTGTTTACAGTCTTAAATGGTCAACTTCTAAAATCCTACAGTCAACATTTCCGTTGCTAAAATGTCATCGTTTTAAATAATATTTTCTTTGTCACACCTTTGTCAGCATTGTCCAAAGTCCATCGTCCAAGGTCCAATGTCTAATTTCCAATGTCTAATTTCCAATGTTTAATGTTTAGTTCCCAACCAATGGTCTATGCCAAATGTCAAACGTTCCATGTTCTGTGGTAAACATTTTGTGTCCAATGGCCAATGCCCAATGTCCAATGTACAACGTTTGATGTTCGGTGTTCTATGTTTAATGTTCAATGTTTAAAATTCAGTGTCAATGTTCAATGTTTAGTGGTCAGTGCTTAGCTCCAATATCCAGTGTCCAATGTTTAATATTCAATGTCCAATGTTCTGAGTCAGGTGTCCAATGTTCTGAGTCAGGTGTTCAATATTCAACATCCAATATTCAACGTTCAATGTCCGGTGGCTATTTGTTGATTGTCCAATGTCTACTCCCCAATTTCCTTTTTGTCTAATGGCCAATGTCCAATGTCTAATGTTCAACGTCTTATGTCCAATGTCCAATCTTTGACGTCTAATGTCCAATGACCGGCTTTTAATGTCCGATGTTCAATATTCAACTATTGACATATAATGTCCCCGGTGTGTGTGGTTATTTCGTTTTATTTGGTACGTGTCTATTTTGTCTTATTTGTCCAATTTCCCCGTTGTGTTTGCCTATTCGTCTTTATTTTTCTACAGAACCACTTGGTTGAATGGCACCACGGTTTTGATGGTGTTGGACCCCTCTGCTGCAAATGTCTACCATCTCACCAGCAAAACCATGCCTCTCACCTGGTTCAAAGGGGCGGGAATTAACGTCTCAAGGTGCATGTGACTCACCGAAAGTAGCGTGGATCCACTCTTATGCCAAAATTAGTTTGGATCCGTCTTAAAAAATAGACGTTACAAGCTGCATGTGGTTTACCAGAAGTATTGCTGGTACGTCATTCTACCAAAACTAGCGTGTATCTGCCCTTAAAAATAGACGTCACAAGGTACATGTGGCACACCGAAGGTAGTGTGAATCCACTCTATTACCGAAATTAGTACTGATCCTCGCATATAAATAGACGTTACGAGTTGTACGTGGTGTACCAGTAGTGGTGTTGGCTCGCTATTGTACCAAAATTAGTGTGTACCAGTGTCCAAAAATAGACGTCTCATGGTGCATGTGGCTCACTGAAAGGAGTGTTGGTTCGCTCGTTTTCTGAAATTAGTGTGTATCCGCGCCTGCAAACTTGAAACTAGGAACTAATTGCACGTGACTCATAACAAATAGTGGAAATCCACTCTTTCATCTGGTCATCTGTAATAGTGTGGATCTATTCTTATGCGGCTCACCAAAATTAGTGTGGATTCCACTCTTATGTGCTCGATGTAGTTTCTATGTATGTGCATTTATAAGGGTTAATGTAAAAGTTAACATAATATAGTTTTCTATATTTCATTTCCAGAAGGGGACAAGTGTATGTACTCCAAACATTTTTACAATATTTGTGCCCTTAAGATTTTTGTGGCATTTGCTAGTTTTAGGGTTTTGGATGTGGGTTTTTTTTTTTTTTTCCCTTAGACCAAACTTCAAAACATTTATGATTTAGAATTTAAAGTTACCTGTCGCAACCAACCCCTCTCTCAAGTTCTAGCATTTTAAGGGTGTTATTTGAGATTTAAGAAAAAAAATGCAGTTTTTTAGCCAGAGAAAAAGGAATTTGGATGAATATTAGATGCTGGTATGAAATATGGACTTGCTAATATGGGTTTTTCAGGGTTTTTAAGGGTTCTCAATAATTAGTGTATATATCTATGGCATGAAAAAGGTTTTTTATACTTTTTTTGGAAAAGCTGTATTGCCCATTGCTATTAGAGTTTAACATTTTTCGGACAGTTAATTGCTTTTAACTTTATTTTCGACCGTTGTAATTTTATTTTGAAGTAAGCAATGGAAAAGTAACAGTCTTGTCATTCTACTGTGATGTCACGATTAAAAAGCGGAAAAGTTTGCAGTAAAAAAACGTACTTAGTTTGCCCGGAAAATGTTTAATCAAAAGGTAAAAGAGTCACACCTTTTGATTGTGACGTCTTGAGTAAAAATGGGAAAAATGTGTACATTGCCCATCGTTATTAGAGTTCATAAAACGAAATCGATCGTGACAATTTTTTGGCTGAAAATCATAAAATAGAGTTGAGGGAGGGTGGGCATATGTAATGTCACAAACTTCTCTCTCTCTCTCTCTCTCTTTCTCTCTTCAAGGGACAGAAACAATGAGTGGATTACAATTTGCCACGTCTCTTTACATTAAGTTACTATTATAGATTCTAATCTTGCATTAACACTAATAAATCCTTAAAGCTAATAATGATGGGCAGTGTAGTGAGATACAGTACACTGCCCACTGCTATTAGCGTTGAATTTTGGCAGTCAAGTTACTTTTTTCCATTACACGGATTTGCAATTTACATATTGTGACATCACTGTGGAAAGGTATGACCGTTACCTTTCTATTAAATGTATTTCGGGCAGTCGAAAGTACCTTTTGTCACATTACAAAACTTCCTCGATTTTTAATCCTGACATGACGATTGAAAGGTACGACTGTCACCTTCAATTAAACATTTTTTGCACAAATTAAGTAAATTTTTTCATCACAAACTTTTTTGATTTGTAATCGCGACATTAAATCGAAAGGTGGTCCTGGTACCTTTCATTTTCTCTCTCTATCCCTCTCTCTCTATCTCTCACTCTCCCTCCCTCTCTGTCTCTCCCTCCTAGTTAACAGGTGAGACCATTATCTTTTAATTGCGTACTTAAAAAAAAAATCCAACGGTTAAAAATAAACACCTTTAACTGCCTGAATTTTTTTTTAACACTAAAATAGCTATGGGCTGGATAAATGGTTAAATGGTGCCACATACTGTGTTTTTTGCCCTTTTGTTGTACTTGTTCTCAAGTGAATTTTTTTTTGTCTTTTTGTGGTTTGTGTGTGTGTATCTGCTTTTTTTTTTTTTGATTTTTGGGCAATAGAGTTTTAATCAAACGAAGTCATAAGTTTATGCGAGCCTTAAGAGTATCGGGAAATTATAGCGAACTTGGAGTGATTACCGAAGCTTCCATAAACAACCTTTTAGGTTTGACTTCGAGTGAGTTGTGACCAGATACTTTTTCGAAATTGATTTATATTTAAACATTAATAACAAAAACGATAATAATGATATGATAATGACAATGATAATTATGATAATAATAACAACAAAAACAATAACAGTAACAATAACAATAACAATAACAATAACAATAACAATAACAATAACAATAGCAATAACAATAACAATAACAATAACAATAACAATAAACAATAAACAATAAACAATAAACAATAAACAATAAACAATAAACAATAAACAATAAACAATAAACAATAAACAATAAACAATAAACAATAAACAATAAACAATAAACAATAAACAATAAACAATAAACAATAAACAGTAAACAGTAAACAGTAAACAGTAAACAGTAAACAGTAAACAGTAAACAATAAACAATAAACAATAAACAATAAACAATAAACAATAAACAATAAACAATAAACAGTAAACAGTAAACAATAAACAATAAACAATAAACAATAAACAATAAACAATAAACAATAAACAATAAACAATAAACAATAAACAATAAACAATAAACAATAAACAATAAACAATAAACAATAAACAATAAACAATAAACAATAAACAATAAACAATAAACAATAAACAATAAACAATAAACAATAAACAATAAACAATAAACAATAAACAATAAACAATAAACAATAAACAATAAACAATAAACAATAAACAATAAACAATAAACAATAAACAATAAACAATAAACAATAAACAATAAACAATAAACAATAAACAATAAACAATAAACAATAAACAATAAACAATAAACAATAACAATAACCATAACCATAACCATAACCATAACCATAACCATAACGCTAACTATAATAGCATTAATAATGATAACGATAATAACAATAACAATAACAATAACAATAACAATAACAATAATAATAATAACAATAATAACAATAATAGCAATATTAACAATAATAGCAATATTAACAATAATAACAAGAGCAATAATAATGATAATAATAATGAGAGTGATAATGGTAATGATAATGATATTGATAATGATAATAATAATGAAAAATAAAAAATGTAAAATATAAAATGTAAATTGGAAAATGGAAAATGGGGAATGTAAAATGGAAAATGAAAAATGAAAAGTGAAAAATGATGATGAAAACGATAATGATAACGATAATGATAACATGCCAATAATGATGACAATAATGGTAATGACAATTACTATTTTTTGATGATTTTTTCATTTTTTTAAATTGTTCAGCCCTTCCTCCTTTTTGTTTTCTAATTTTTCTTATGTCATGTCACTCCCCATCACATCTTCTCACATCACATAATATCATTTCAAGTTCAAATCTTTGAAAATCAATTGCTGAAAAAAAAAAAATACTTCAAACATTTAACAATAGGTATTACTTCCTCCCCTTTTTCCCATCTTTTCTCCTCTTCCCTTCTTTTCTCCTTTTCCCTTCTTTTCTCCTTTTCTCTTCTTTTCTCCTTTTCCCTTCTTTTCTCCACTTCCCTTTTTTTCTCATTTTCCCTTCTTTTCTTTCGCCTTTTTGGGGGTTTGGTATTCTGACTTTTTTCTAAATTGAGGAGCGAAAAATGGAACGGTGGAGCATATGACGGCTAAAATGTTGACGAAAAAATTTCAGTTTCCGGTTTTGAAGGGACGTGTTTTGTTCGAGACAAATATCGACGTTGTTGGGGCCACTTATCAAAATCCAATTTGTTTCGAATCCCTCATCCTTACGGGATCGGCACATGTAATGTCTCAAACTTCTTTCTCTCTCTTTTTCTCTCTCCTCTCTCTCTCTCTCTCTCTGTGGATTAATCAAAAACTTGCTGTCGTTTTTCTGTCTTTATGTTTTTAACTAGTTATCGTATGGTTACTAGTGTGGATTACCTAAGAACCTGCTTGTCTTTTTTTCTCGTCTTATTCTTCTACCACACCACAGTGTGGATTATCGAAAACTTGTTTTTCCTTTCCTCCTCTTATGCTTTAACATCCCCGGAACTAGAATAAAACCCACTTTCCCACTTCTTGTTTAACGTTTTAACCACTCCAGAATCAGTGTGGATGATCGAAAACCCACTTTTCCCTTTCTGTAAACTCACTTTATTTCTCTCTTGTCACTATGTTTTAGACACACTGCAATTAATGTGGATCATCAAAACTCACCTATTCCATTTTTATTTGTCAAAACCCATTTTGCTTTTTTTACTTAACGATTTTTTTTTTTTTTATGGAAACCCATTTCTTTTTTTGTATCAATATCTGCTTTTCTTATCAAACCTCTCCTTTTCCCTTTTCCCTATGTTTTGGACACGCCTCAATTATTGTTGATACACTTTCTTTGCTTTAGAGAAAAATATTGCCCATTCTAACACAAGAAAAACTGACTTCTATTCTTGTCATTTTTTGTCAAATTTAGTCCTTTTTTTGACATTTTGACATTGTCTCATCTCGACATTTTGTGAAATCTTTCCGAACATTTTTCCGACATTTTTTGACAATTTTTTGATAATTTTCTGCCATTTTCCATCTGCAATAAATGTTTTGGAACTTACAAACATCTCATCTTTGGTTTATAGCTTATGTTAGGTTTGTTTGTTTTTTTTTTTTTATTTCCCTAAATACTTCACATTTTTTGTGGACCAAAAGTTATTTATTCATTAATAGCTAATTTCTTTATTCATTATTTACACAGTTTTTGTCCACATTTTTTTGCCGGCTACGTGCTTGTTTTTTTTTTTTTTTTAAAGTTACCCACACTTTTTATGGTCTTATGTCTTTAACTGTTTTTTAAGGGTTTTAACAGCTTTTAGAGTTTTAACAGTTTTTATGTATGAATAGTTTTTTTTTTACAGTTTTTAGGGTCTTAACGTTCTTGTTGTATAATCAGTTTTTGCAGTAATATGAGTTTCTATGATAAACCGTTTTTGGATTTTTAGCCGTTTTTATAGATTTTAACCGGTTTTAAAGTTTTAACAGTTTAAGTGTTTTTACGGCTTTTAGCGTTTTTACGGCTTTTAGCGGTTTGACCGTTTCTATGTATAAACACTGTTTTCAGGGCTCCCTTTATCAAGAAAATCCAATTGTTTCCCACCAATACAAATCGATTATCGAAACTTCGATAAAATTTCAACATTTTCAACCGCCCGAAATGCCCGACCGACCTCCCAACTTACTTTATATAAAACGATTAAGTGGATCTCATAAACGGGGTTTTTCGGTCCCATCCGAACGGAAAGTGGTTCGCATGTTGCGGAAATTAAAACTTCCGTATAAAGTTGTAGATTTTGGAACTTTGTCTTTTCGACGTCAACTCCAATTAGTACAATGGGCCGATATTGTATTTGGAGTGCACGGAGCAAATTTATTAAATCCTTCATTGTTTATGAGAAAGGGAACTATATTAGTCGAATTATTTCCATGGCATTTTCTTTGGACCGGGTACGGGAATTCGACTATGGCTCTCGGAGGCGTCTATATGGGGTATATGCTCAACCGGAGAAAACAACCTTTATCTCGTTTGTCCACCAGTAAGTGTATTCTTAACAAAGTTTGTCTTATTAAGTATAGGGACTTAAGGACGATGGTCATTTCGAAACAAGAGATAAGAACCATACTTAAATTATTAATACAAGCGAAGAAATTGGCATCGGAACTTATAAACTCGAAAACAAATGAGAAGTTTCCTTTAAGATGGAATATAGAGGACCGAGTGATGTCGAAACATTTCAATTATTTTAACCAAACTTGTCAAGAGTTTGACCCAGATAAGAAAATGACATGGGTAGGTTACTATAGTGTAAAAACGGAAACGGTGAAACTTTGTGCACTTGACGTAATGGACATAGAAACGCGTGTGTAGTTTCTTTTGGTTGTCGATATTGGTAGAAACCCTAAAATTTGAACAAATGGATAAAAATGGACCGTCATTGTTTAGAATAGTGAATGCCACGTATTATACACTTTATATGTCACGTAGATACGTTTTTTTTTCCGTTGTACTATCAAATAGAAATGATTAAGTTATGATTCACTCTTGTTTCCTCATCCATTTCAATGTAAACTTGGTCTTGGAGTTCAATTGACAACTTCTTTTAAGCGAACTTTTCGTTGGCTTTTTTTTTTCTTTTTTTTACTATTGAGAGCTCTCCAATGGATTTACTTTAACACGGTTCTTTTTGATATCTTGGTGTTTTTCTCAATGTCTTGGGATTCTCCTCTTTTTCAAAACTCTTCGAAAAAATGTGGACTAATGTTAAGTATTCCTGAAGCTTCGACAAGTTAAGTATGCGGTACACCGTACGTACTAGTATGCATGTATTTTTTGACACATTGAATCAACTTTTCTCCGTGCACACTTTTCAAATTGTATATTCGACTCATAATCCACGGTTGTGATGGAAAGGTACACAAATATAAAAAGAGAGATCTTGTAAATGAATTGAATGAATGAATGTGACGGTGGAGAGGGAGGTCGGGTGGCACAGTGTCCATCACTATTAGAGTTAATGTCACTAATTCGGTCGCAACTTTTTCTGGTCGAAAATCATAAAATAGTGTTAACAACACTGTCAATTTATATATGTGGACAAAACTTTGCCACATCTCCTTGCATTGAATCAGAATTTGCATATTTATATTTCTAGTGTTGTGTATCGGTAGCCATTTGCTAATAATGGGTATGTACCTTTTTTTGACTTACCGAGAATCAATACATTGGTTGTGGATATCGGTAACGGAATTATCACAAAAATAACCGATATATAACGATAAATTACCGATAAATGTCGGGCCCGTAACCATCGGCGTTGATTGTACAGTTTGGAACGTACACTTGTACTGTTTTTGTACAGGCGCCATGCTGTAGCATGCCATACTATATCATGTGTAAAATATGATACAATATTGTATAAAGTACTACGATAGAGTATACTATCTAATCGGCGTTAAAAAAATTGTTGGTTCTGGAGCGATTTACCGGGACCCCTCACGGTTTGATAATTGATAATTATCGGTGTCGGTTTGATCGCGATAAGTTTTGACCCGATACACAACACTAATAATTTTGCATTGACATTAATAAATCCTTAACTTTAATTACGAAGGGCATTCTAATGAATTTAATAGGCTTGAAACATAGAGTGGAAAGCTTAAGTATAGCCGATAAGCCAAGCTCTAATAGTAAACAACCAATAGTAGAGAAAACCGGCACGTGAAGTATCAGAAGGAAGTGAATTATGAACCCCCGATGGAATGGTGTCGACAACCTTATCAAAAATAATCTCTTAGATACCTACAACTGGCTTCATAATAACAACAGGACTTCATAATAAGGGTAGAGAAAGCCAAACCAAGATATCCGCTAAAAAACGGCGAGGAACAAAACAAGTCGCCTCCAAAATAGACTTTGGGAACACCGTCACACCATCCAAATCACGAGGGATTGCGATAGCAAGCACAACAGTACCTCTAGAAAAAAACCGAAAGACAATTAAGGCACATATTCTTCTAGTATACCGCAGGCGCCACACGTGCAATAGATACTAAACCAAATCCCTTCATTGAGTCGAGAAGGGATACTTAAATCAATGCAATTGATTCGTGGAGGACGTCCATGAGGCAATCATCAAAGAGACAAAAATTAATGTGGGAGAGGAAATGTGGGTGCGGTGGAGGAGCAGTGGGAGACACACTTGATCTAAAGAGCAAAGATAAAAAGGTTGGGTAGGTCGTCCTCGCAAAACAAACCAGTCTGCATAAGAAGTTCAAGTTTAGGATCACAGAAGTACTCCAAGCAGACACTGTAACACGCGGATGCCCTCGCAGGGAATGGGGCTCATGAGAGGATTCAAAGAAAGGATATCAGAAAGAGATCAACCAGCACACTTGATTTGTTGAACAGAACGATAAACTTACCCAAACAGTTTTTTTTTAATGTTTTTAAGTTTTCAGTTTACTGATTAGGGTGTCTAGTTGGGCCAAATGACTATGATACGGATATCTAATGTCATCGGGAAAAAATCAGAAACTACAGCCATGCGTCGATTACATCTATACCTTCAATATCAATCTTGGCCATAATAGTGTTGATCTTGGCCATGATAGTGTTGATCATGGCGATGATAGTGTTGGTCTTGGCAATGATAGTGTTGATCATGGCAATGCTAAGTGTTGATCATGCCAATGATAGTGTTGATCATGGCAATGATAGTGTTGATCATGCCAATGATAGTGTTAATCATGGCAATGATAGTGTTGATCATGGCAATGATAGTGTTGATCATGGCAATAATAGTGTTGATCATGACAATGATAGTATTGATCAAAGCGATAATAGCATTGACATGGCAATTATAGTGTTGATCATGGCAATGATAGTGTTGATCATGGCAATGATAATGTTCATCATGCCAATGATAGTGTTGATCATGTCAATGATAATGTTGATCATGCCAATGATAGTGTTGATCATGGCAATGATAATGTTGATCATGTCAATGATAATGTTGATCATGGCAATGATAATGTTGATTACGGCAATGGTGGTGTTGGCCTTGGCCGTGATAGTGTTGATCATATCAATGATAGTGTTGATCATGGCAATGACAGTGTTGATCATGGCAATGATAGTGTTGATCATGGCAATGATAGTGTTGATCATGGCAATAATAGTGTTGATCATGACAATGATAGTATTGATCGAAGCGATAATAGCATTGACATGGCAATTGTAGTATTGACCAGGGCAGAATTATCAGTGATGACACTTATGCTGACTACATTAGTAACAGCAGCAACGGCGCTGTCTTCGGTAGTACCTACTGAAATCAGCATACGTCTTGGCAGCAAATCTTGTAAAGAAACAGGGTTCCATACTAGTCACAGTAAATCGATAGGAATAGGAAAAAAACACTTCAATCAGAGAATCAAATCATATGAAGAAATGTGATGGAGTCTGAAATCATTTGCCACTATAAAAGGAGTATATAGATACAAATTAAACATCCGAAGTTGAGGGTTGACAAAAGGAACACAACCAGAGACAGTACCAACATTGGCGGACAAAAAAAGCCTGGAAAAGCTGTGGCTCGTTCCAGCAATAAAGCCTCTTTCACTCAAAGAAGTACAATACAATTCTCCAAATGAATGCGCCTTCCCACAACCTGCAACTACGTGAAACAAAAAGACACTTTCTCCTGAAAGGGAGACTGAGCAAAGATCTCGGTTCACATCCCATACCCAGAATGTTCCCCATATCATAGGCCCCTGCAATCCTGCTTTCCCGTTTCGATCTTCTCCAACCCAGGTTGAGCAAAGCTGCTCCCCATTCCAATACTCCCTTAACGGTAACGGCGCAGAGAAAGGGAGTTGTTCTTCTTCCAGGTAGCGTGAACTGAAGGGCGGCATTTGTGGTTCAAGTGACCCTTTCCATGGAGACCACGATGATGGCGACCAGCTGATGTGAGTCCACGAAGCTCACGATGCTTCATAACAGGTTTCACTATCCAGTTGATGCGGGGATCCTTGCGAACGGCATTATGAGCTGGGTCCACCAAAATAACTTCAAAGTATTTGTAAGCTGAGTCCTGTTCCCACAAAGGCCCACAAAACCAGAAACATGCACTGAATCAGCCATTACTGCATAAAGGGGAACAAAAAGAAGTACCTCATATGATTAAAGAAAAAAGATATGGGCATAAAATTTCCATGACGTTAAGAAGGCAAAAAACCTGCCAGCACAGACACCGACAACTTAAACAAAATTGTTTTCAAGAGCATCATAGAGTACTAAATACTTAAAAGACATTCTAAAAAGACATTCTATCACCTGAAGAATTCCATGAAATTGGCATATACATGAAAATGCAGAGGGCAATAGTGACTCACATTTACAAAATAAGAATCTAAACAGTGCAATCCCATCCCAGCAGGTAGTCCACCTGATGGGGATAAATTTGAAGTAGAGACAACAGGAAAACACAAAAATGCACAAAATGTAAAAAAAGGCACAAAATGCACAAATGCAACCTGAACCTACCTGGTTCACCCAATACGAATTCAAAACACGAAGACCTCCCAACTTTCGACCAGCTCGCTCTTCAGCAACTGATCGCAAATTTCGCTGAAACTTCAGCTGTGAGATACCCTGGTGGACTGGCTTTCCGTACACAATACCCTTAGGCACAGGACGCTTGCGACCTCCACGTCGAACTCGAACTCGGTATACAACAAAACCCTGTCAGGCCAATCAAACTGTCAGAAGAATGTTTGCTAAAATGCAATACTAACTCCACTACACACTCAATGGACTTAATATACAACAAAACCCTAGCAGGCCAGTTCCACGATACAACCGTCGATTTTACTAAAATGCAATACTGAACTACACTAGAAGACATCAAAAATTAATTTCCTATTCAAAGCTGAAGCACAGGTTATTCCGAAGGTCCAAAGAGGTACAGAAACAAGCTAAACAAAATCGTTGCCAGAAATGCATAAAAGTTAAATGTCACAATAAAAGGTGAACAGGATGATGCAAAATCAGACCAATAATGGAATGCACATACTTCTCAAAAATGAGTTGAAGAAACTTAAGTGTGCTAAATCCTAAAGTTGCTTCCTACAGGCACATTCCTTTGAGCTGAACTTAAACAGCCTAGAAGTTACTGCTCTGTCCAGGAGCAAAAGCCACAGATAATGCTTCAAAAGTGACCGCAAAAAAATGGGAAGTATGGAAAGCGCAAGAATGGAATAAGCCGTTGTCAACATTTGTACAGGCAAGTAAATGTCAACCCCCATTTAAACCGGCCTTTGTATCCCCTTCCCTCTGATATCTCAAGTGAACATTGCTGAAACCCAATCTTTTGTGGCTTTTGTATCCAAAGGAATAATTTGCAGTGCTGGAGCAGATAATTTTTGCGAAACCTCAATACAAGAGAGCGTGTGTTGCTATAAGCGTTGATAATATTTTCGCCACTTGAAACCTTTTCTTTATGCACAATTGCCCGGAGCTTTACATTCGAGACTTACACAATATGTTTACCTCCTTTGCCTTGTGAACAAGGCATGGATAAGAATCTATGCATGACGGGTCACAGCTTAATACTAGTGGTTTGGCTGTGCACATACGTACATACTTACCTGCTTCGCCAATATGACAAACGGACTAGACTTATGCAATAACTCTGATAGTTTATGATAGCCCAAAGGTGATAATAGTAATGGTTTAGCTGTGTAAAAAATAAATACAATAAGAATGTGCTTACCTGCTTTGCCTTGTAACCAAGACGGCGAGCTTTGTCAGGCCTAGTTGGCCGGGTGAGGCGAGTAATGCTCGGGAGCTGACGGTACTCCCAGCACCGAACTCTCAGCAAGAACCGCAGCACATCGGACTGCTTCTTCCTCCATAACTCCTCAAGGTATTTGTAAGCCCCTGCAACAATAAAAAAATGCACAATAGAGGTCAAGAAAAGGTAAACTTACACAAGCGCATAGAAATAACTATCCATTAGACACTCGTTTCAGAAACCAAGTAAACTTATATACAAACAAAATGAAATAAATGTTTTGAATTTCCCATAATACAGTGTTTTCCACTACCTGGTTCATCACCTGGTTCAGTTAAAAACCTAAATTTAATCAACCAGCTCTCAACAGGCATCAAGCATACATGGCAAACATCCAAAAAATCAAAGCATAAATTACATATGCTAACCCTAAATCTGACATTCAAACCCGATGCTTATTTGAGTTAGAGCACTGCGTCATGCTAGCACCAGGGGGAAAAAAAGAAACGCGACATAACCTAACAGACAGGAAAAAGCCATAGCTTAACCTATCTTCGACGGACACCTCAAGAGCCATATCAACTGCAAATAAACGAATAACTGCAGGAAATCTACAAAACCAGCCGCACGCAGACAGTATTTTACTTTTCCTTTCACGAGGTTCTGTGCTTTGTCACCTTCGTGCTTGATTTCAAAAATAACTATGAGATTCTACTGAAAGTGTCAAAAAAATGAACTCACCCATGGCTGCTAAAACCCCAAACAGGCAGGCGAGCGACAGGGGCCGAAGAGAACCTGGAATGGGAGAGCTTCTCGGTTTATTTGGCATCCAGCTGCGAATTGAAGCGTGGGTGGCCGTCAGATTCGATCGATCTCAACCGTCGATCAAATAGAGCCTACAATTTGCACATGACGAAGTACGGCCAAGGGAAACCAGGTACTCACGAATTTTCTTCGAGTCGTGCATGAAAGTATTTTTTTGTACAGACAAACGTACGAATCTGTACAATATTAGTACATTACTGCACGATTTGGGTCAGGTCACGTACTTTATTAGTCGTCGTGACACACATATGACGTCGCACAAAGTCGCACAAACTCGCAGACTCCAAAAGCCAATCAAGAGTGAGCTTCTGTAGCTTTGCGGTAAAAATTTCGAAGGTTCCTGTGGAGAGTGAGAGAGAGAGAGAGAGAAAGGTTAAAGAAGTTCGGAATTGTATAGCAGACGATTACGAGCTTTTGTTTATGTTTTGACATTTTTTTGGAAATCTAAAGAGATTCCGTGCCAAGACAATTTGAGAATTAGTTTCTAGGTGAAGGAAGGATCCTGCGTTGCTGCCATGGCCAATATGGTTGTAAGTCTTTTCTTTCCACTGGCATGCCCTGTGTCTATACTGTATGGGTTGATGAAAGTGAAGCTGACACTTCAGAACTGATGTTATGTGTTTCTCATGACAGCAAGAGTTGCTGACTGACTATGAAGTGTATTACTAAGATTAAGCTTATTATTTAAGTTATTGTTGTTTCCTTGTCTGCACAGCAACCTCAAATAATCCTTCTGAAAGAAGGAACAGATACTTCTCAAGGAAAGCAGCAGCTTCTGAGCAATATAAATGCATGTCTTGCTGTGGTGGATGCTGTACGGACCACTCTGGGGCCAAGAGGAATGGACAAACTTATCCATAATGGAACTTCTACAACTATCTCAAACGACGGAGCAACAATTATGAAACTTCTTGATATTGTCCATCCTGCTGCCAAGACACTTGTAGAAATCGCCAAATCGCAGGATGCCGAGGTCAGGTTTGTGCTCACTTGTATTTTTCTAGCAATTTTGATATCTGAGA
Organism: Zygnema cylindricum; assembly: GCA_037447655.1. Taxonomy (NCBI): domain Eukaryota; kingdom Viridiplantae; phylum Streptophyta; class Zygnematophyceae; order Zygnematales; family Zygnemataceae; genus Zygnema; species Zygnema cylindricum. Next base: position 107,994 of record JBBHKE010000409.1, on the reverse strand, counting down.
GGCCTTTGATTTGGTAAAATCGCAGTAGTATTTTCAACGCATGTTTTCAACTAGTCTTTACGTTTAATTGCCTCCTTTGCGAAACTTAGTCTGTTCTCGGAGAGTTTGTTGTATAGAGTTTCATACCAGAGATACACTGTACCTCACTCAGTTGATACCTGCGTATACCCAAAATGCCAAAAGTTTATACTTCAGGTCTTTCTAGTGTGGAAGCAATCAATGTTGATATGTCATGGTGTGTTTTTTTTTGTACAACAGGTCGGTGATGGTACAACCACCGTAGTTCTATTGGCAGGTGAATTTCTTAGAGAAGCCAAACCTTTTGTAGAAGATGGAGTTCATCCGCAACTTATCATTAGGAGCTTCCGAACAGCATCAAATTTGGTATTATTATCTGCACTCTCAGCCCTAATGGTGTGTTTATTTTTGGAGGGAACTTGCACAATTGGAGGACATCTTGGCAACCCTATCTGTTTAATGCAGATAGTTTAATATATCGGTGGTGAGCTGATGCTCAAAGGGGTATTAGACATTCTCGATTACTGGCGTTACTGGGCAGTAGTTGCAGTAATTGTACAGGAAAATGTACAAATCATACACTTTTTTGTACAATTACTGTGGTTCCTGCCCAGTAACGCCAGTAATAGCCAATGTATAATTACCCTGGAAGGATTTTTTTGTGCGCTATAATGTTGTACATCTATGGTCAATCAGGACCGTGAATTGTTTTGGTGACCTGTGGTCTGACATATGAGGGAATTGTACAAGCCCTGAAACTGATGTTATTGGAGCAATAATCATAGTATTTTTACAGAAAGCTGTACAATTTTGTTAAAAAAAACACATTTTTTTGTTCATTGACGGTGATACTGGTCAGTATTCCCTGTAATTTTGTATGTATAATTACTCAATAGTCACAGTAGTTGACTCCGAGAATCGTTTGGATTTGGGTTTTGGGATGATGTAGGCTGTACAACATGTGAAGAAGGTGGCGATCACCATAGAAGGAAAGTCCCTTGAGGAGAAAAAGGACGTTTTGGAGAAGTGCGCAGCGACTAGTTTAAGCTCTAAGCTTCTTGGCGGAGAGAAATTCTTTTTTGCCAAAATGGTGGTAAATGCTGTGTTGGCGTTGGATGAAAATGTGCCTCTCAACATGATAGGTGTCAAAAAGGTAAGGATGTTCTTGTTTTCGATAGGTTTGTAGCCTTTAAAAGGTGGTCTCTTTACGAAAACATCACCTGTGTTTTTTTTGTGTGTGTGTTTGTAAATCTTAAGACACGATCAAAACATTCATTTACGTCCATTTCCTTTCAAGGCAAAGAGCGCAGCTGTATGAACTGTGGCAGCTATTAAAATGAATTCGAAAGAAAGGCCAATGATTTTTAAATGGTGCATGAAAGACATGGCATATAGATGTCAATTATCGGAGCTCTCAACACTGCGTTCCTAATGGTGGATACCTCCCAGTCCTAAACCATTTTGGAATGCTTTTTTGTTTGTTTGAGAATCTCTAAGTGAAAGGCTGGTTGCATACTACAAGGTATATGCCTCAACATTTACTGATGCTGAACCTGATTGCTGTTCCCAAGTAATGTAATTATCTGACTATGAGAGAATCCTCATTTTTTTTTATGATAACTGCAAAATTTGTTGTAGGATATTAAGCGGGTTGCAGATGTAAATAGGGGAACGTTATGGTCATTTTAAGCATAGTTCTTATCAAGGCAGGATTTTGCCTGGAATTGCACTTTAGTCTTTGGCTAGAAGATTCCACACCATTATTCATACAAGGTGACTCTATTACAGCTTTTTAAGTGTTCATGTGGTACTTGATGATTGGATTCTTCAGGTGAAAGTGGAATAGTGTGGACCATGAAAACTGCCCATCACTATTAATAATATTAATTTGGTTGCGACTTTCTTTGACAAAAAATCATAAGTTAGTGTAATGATATTTTTAATGGAGTTGGACTACAAGTGGCCACCTCTCTCTTCACCGAATTAGTACTATGCATTCTAATTCTATGTTTACGCTAATTATTTCGTCACACTAACTTCAATGGGCACTGTAGCTTCTGCATTGGGATGTAGCACTGGAATTCACGATTTGGAACCTCTTAGACAAAGAAAGGATGGTGTTTTATATGTTGTGTGTCTTTTGTAACATGGCAGGTGCAAGGAGGTACTATGCGAGATTCATTTCTTGTTGAGGGTGTGGCCTTCAAAAAGACATTCTCATATGCTGGGTTTGAGCAACAACCTAAGACTTTTGAGAACCCGACAATTCTCTTATTGAACATCGAGCTGGAGCTTAAATCTGAAAAGGAAAATGCAGAAGTGAGGTGAGCGTATATTGTGGCTTGGCTCATTTGTCACAAGTTGTCATGAAGAAGAATTTCTGTTGTGACTTGTCATTATTACCAATGGCAATGCGCGTGCTTTTCATGGAAACCATATTCGGCTTGGTCACTTTGTTATTTTTTTTGTCCTCTTGCTTCTCAATCTTTTGTCGTAGTCTTGGCATTGCAGGCTGACAGACCCAGAACAATACCAGTCAATAGTTGACGCGGAGTGGAATATTATTTACGACAAGCTGGATAAGTGTGTAGCTTGTGGTGCAAAAATTGTTCTCTCTCGTCTGGCGATTGGCGACTTAGGAACACAGGTGATCCATGTGACTCTTGTGCTTTCGCAACTGGAAATAGCATGGCAAATGCGGCATGTATGCCGCTGGATGGAGTGAAAGTGGTCCAACTTTTGTTTAGTTTTTTATTTTTTTGTTTATTGTGGTAAGATTCACTTGGAAATTTTGTCAAGCAGCTTGAACCTCATGGATGTATCCATTAGTCAGGGTTGTGAACCTCCACGTCATCATAATGGATGCACACTCAAGCTATATTTTTGAAGTAATAAATGCTGCCCCTTGATGCGTTGGCTTTATGCATTTCTGGCTTATGTTTTTTAACAAACCTCGACTGTTGCTGTACGTTTCAAAATGCAGTACTTTGCAGATAGGGACATCTTTTGTGCTGGTCGAGTACCTGAGGAGGATCTTCAGCGAGTGGCAAAGGCAACTGGTGCTGCAGTACAGACAAGTGTCAACAACATAGTGCCCAGTGTAAGTAAACTTGAAGTCTTGTCACTTTTGAGGAACAGTTAAGATCTTATGCTCATGCACGTATCATTATGGTTTGCAAACAAGTTGAGTGTCACATATTTAGATTGGCGACGTCATTTAGAAACGCTTCGTCTAAGTGTCATGTGTGCTGGTCTGTCCTTGGCAACATGGAAATTGTGCTGAAATCAGCCAGTCACTCATTTTTGTGGGGGGTGAGAGGTGGCATAACTTCTGATTGTACGATTGGCACAATGCATTTCGCAGTTGCTTTAGTGATTGTTGTGAAGATGCATCACGCTTATTCAAGGAACAATGCTTACGTCAATAGCTGCTTTAATGGCAGGTTTTGGGTCATTGTGAACATTTCAATGAGCGTCAAGTTGGAAATGAACGCTTCAACATTTTTACGGGATGTCCAGAAGCCAAGACTGCAACCATTGTTCTTCGAGGAGGAGCTGATCAGGTGTGATTTTGAGCATGTCGTCAGTTCGAGGAATATCATCAAATCATGAATGGGCATTTGATATGCTTTCGATGTTATTACCCAGACTTTTCGCAACCGTATAGGCTCCTGAACTGTATGAGCTCCATGTATATTTTGGAATAAAGCTGTTTCTTAATAGTGTCAGCCTGGTTGGGTTCAGGGTATTCTGTTTTTGCGTGTCTTTCCACTTCTGGGTGAATGGTTTCCATCTGCTGGTTTCCATTGCCCTTTTTAGTCTCAATGGCTGCTCGTTTTCTAGATTTTTTAGCCCAATACAGACAGTTCGACTTTATACAGTTTATTCAGCTATTGTCACTAATTCTTTGGTCTTATGTCTAATTCGTCTAAATATGCGCCTTTGTCAAGTTTCATCCTGAATTCTGTTCCTGTACAGTTCTGTTAACATATAGTTCTGGTTGATTCCAATCATGTTCTTTAACTTGATAAGATTTTCTTGGGCTTCATTTTAGCCAGGCACGGATTAAAAGGTCGAGGGTTTATGTGAAAAGGGTTTCTTGTGCTTCTGGCTGCTGTTTGTGACTTTTGCAGTTTATTGAGGAGGCTGATCGGAGTCTTCATGATGCTATCATGATTGTGAGGAGGGCTGTGAAAAACTCGGCGGTGGTGGCTGGAGGTGGAGCAATTGATGTAAGGAAGTTTACTTTTGAGCCACAAAGTTGTCATTGTATTACCAGGAGTATGTATTTTATATTGATTTTGGGCACATGTGGTCTCAGATTTTTTTTAGTGGCAACATCGTGACCAGCATTTGTGTGTTTTTTGTATGTGGCAGATGGAAGTAAGCCGCTATTTACGGCAACATGCACGGTCAATACCAGGGAAATCCCAGCTTTTTATAAATGCATTTGCTAAGGCTCTTGAGGTGAGTTATTTAAATCTTCACTGTGACTATTAATCACAGCTTTTTGTGCGCATGAGAGATGCGATAAATGTTTTCTTATGGGCATTGCTGGATTAATTAGTCTTTATCAGTCGTATTACTAGTTTTAATGTTTTGGCTGCTTTGGAAATGCAGGTGATTCCCCGACAATTATGTGAAAACGCAGGATTTGACGCGACAGATGTGTTAAATAAACTTCGACAGAAACATGCACAATCTTCAGGTGAGCATTTCACAGAAAAGCTATTTTGCAATACAGGAATTTCATTTTTAAGAGGAGATAAGAAAATGTGATATGGGACGAGAGGCTGTTAGTTGTGACAAAAGGCTTGGTCGTTTTTCAACGGCCAGGCTGTCAGGTCTGGACGCATTGGGATTTTATTAACAGCAGCAAAGAGGGATGAGGAAGGAGGTGCAGTGTATTACGAATCTTGAAGGAATACTTCTCATTTAGACTTGTCGTACTGGGTTTTTTTGCCTATTTATTATTTCCTAAGGGTGTCTAATAGCGCTATGATGCATGTACTGATTCTTCTTATTGGATCTTCCAGGTGAAGGATCTCTATTTGGAGTTGATGTGAACAATGGAGGAATTATGGATACCTACGCAAACTTTATTTGGGAACCTGCACTTGTCAAGGTAGAAGTTGGAACTTTGTAACTCTGTTTGCTTTTCAACTGTCGAGTGCTACGTTGTACACGTTGATGTTGTTATCATGAACAATTCATTTTTTTTATATTTTTTGTTCTCTGATGGCAGTTATTTTGTTTTATTTTATTTATTTTGCTAGCGATAGATGGAATGCGTGTCGATTTTTCCTGCTACTAAATAAATCCACAGAAGCTCAATTATGGTAGTGAACCAGTGCTTGTGAACCGAATCTGTTAGTACACCGGCAGTTTTTAAATGGTTTTGTTAGTAAACCGATTGTTTTAAACTGATTCTGTTAGTAAACCAATCGTCTTCAACCATTTATATTAGTAAACTGACCGTTTTAAACGGATTTACTTTTTTGCAGATTAACGCGTTAACTGCGGCATCTGAGGCTGCCTGCCTCGTCTTAAGTGTAGATGAGACCGTTACAAACCCCAAGGTGAGTGACACCGAGTCACTTATTCTACCTTTTTTTCTTTCGACGCGGTACTTTTCTTGTTATTTTATCTTCTTTATTCATGGTTTTTCTTTCGTTATTGAAAAGAACCATTCGGTGAGTGCTATGGCTTTGGACTATGGGCTATCTTTAGTATTTTTTCTTAAGATTTTTCTGCAGAGCCTTTTGGCAGTTTCTGATTGAGTAAAGATGTCGTTTAGAAGGACAGAGGACTATTTACGGTTTACAACTTATAAACTTTTTGCACAAATCGTGTAAAATGTATAAAAGCATAATTGCCAATTTTTATAAAATCTATAAGTCTATGCATAGTAGTGTTGAAAATTTGACCTATTTGTATAATATACATGATGAGTCTATGCACAAAATTTATGAAAATCTTTCTTATTTGTATGAAATGAAGAAGCTCACTGGTAAGGAAATTATTGCTTATTCGTATAAAATGTAATAAGTCTATGCATAGTGGTTCATGAAAAGTGTTGCATGTGTGTATAAAATATATGTCTATTAACAATATGAATGAAAATCTTCCTTATTTGGGTACAATGTGTTTTGAGTTTTCAGTCGGAGGCAGCCGAAGGTGGAGGTGGAGGTGGAGGACGAGGAATGGGAGGCATGGGAGGCAGAGGGGGTGGAATGATGAGGGGACGAGGAAGGGGAATGCGGAGATAAAGACAAAAGAAGAAAAACTTTACAGTAGAGTCAGATTTGATGGTTGCACACCATTTTTTGTTTCTCGAGTACTTTTTGGTTAGGCGGCTTTGAGTATTTGTGAATGTTGAAACAGAGAAGGAAGCGGAGCAAAAGTCGGTATGAGAGGGAAAGTTGGTATGAGAAGAAAAGTTGGTATGGGAGAGAAGGAAGGCATGAGATGAAAACTTATGAGAGGAAAATTGGTGTGAGAGGGAAGGGCAGAAAGGGAGAAGTGAGGCTTGATTTGGGGTATTGGCTCGTTAGGGTTTTTGGTTCGTCTAGGGAGTATATTGCCCCACATGCCTAATAATGGAATCTGCACGGATAACAAATCAATCTGAGAATGTATGTTTTTCCTTATTGTTTGTAAAACACACACTATTTTTGGTTAACACTAGATGGAAGTGTGACACGCATTTTTCCCCCTTTGTGGTACAGAAAAAAAGTTTTTTCACTAAAAAATGGTTTGGTAAGATGGGGAAGGTTTTTGGTCTATGGTCCGGCAATTTTTCTTGACTGTTTTTACAAATTGTCGCTTGCTCAATTGATTATGATAGTGTTGTGTATCGAAGGGCCCTTGCTGACATTTGATATGTACCTAGTTTTGGGTACCCGATAATGGATATAACGCTTCGATATATCGAGGAGCCTAGTGTTGCGATATTTATGTGATATATTGGGTGATATCGTGATTCAATCGCGATATATCGAAGCGAAGCTAAGTCAAACAAAAATTCAAAAGCATCCTCCCCCCCGTTGACGCCGATCAGTAAGCGGGCGGGGGGAAAAGATTTTCTGTGCGATCTTCCAAAGATATTCTGTACGATTTACTGTACTAGATCTGTTCGGACACCCACCTTTTACCAAATATATCGATATAATTTGTAAAAACTGGTGCGATTTATCAAGGCCTCTAACTGATCGATTTGATATATCAAATATCTAAATTATAGCGATATGATTCTACCTGGTACATGAGGTTAGATTCTGAATTAGAATGGTTCTAACAAATACTTCGACGGTATATTGTATTTCTGCTTATTGGCTCTGTGGTGTTCTCGTGGGTATTTACTTGCTGGGTATTTAATTTATAAGAGCAGATTGATCTGAAGACCTCCAAAAGTGGAACCGCTTGTGATGATACATGGTTGAATATAGTGAGTATTTCGACACTGTTGCAACAATCGAAGTCATCAAGGTGTTTTTGCAATATCATTATGAGGGAAAGAACAGGCCTAACATGTACGGAAGCCCCCATGCGGTCTCCATGCACCCACGGGTTTCCAAAGCGTAACAATTAATGAATATGGTTGCGCCCCTAATTGGATGACAACTAATTGTTTCGCACTTAATGAGGGAATGCTCTATTCGTCAAATATCGTAGTTATAAAAAAAAAATCATGGGAAAAAATGCATAGGAATCTGGCATAACTTATGACTACTAAGGGAAAAAAAATCAAAAATAAGCAGTACACCGTGAATCTTTTAGCGTTAATACTGCTAATTTGGCCCCCCAAATTTTGACCCTTGAACCCAAAATACAATGAATAACTCTAATTGTTTTTTTACGTCAATATAGGTAGTGTTTTATTAGCGTTAATAACTCTAATTTGGACAGTTTTTAACTACTGTAGTGTACGAAATGTGTCAGTCCGTACTAAAATTGATCCTTATTTTGTACAATTGTATAGAAAGAGTGTCAGATAAAGGCGCCGACACGCGAATGTGAGTGCGTCGACACGGAAAAGCACACTCAGGTTTGATTCTCAGTGATAAAGGTGGGGGAAAATCAGGCGAACCTGTTATCACATGTTGAAACGTCGACTATGTGAACATATGCTATACCGGCTACAATATAGGGAAAATGTACCCAAATGAGAGATATGCATAAGCTAGAGTTGTTTTTTATTGGCCTTGAACCCAAAATAGAATTTACAACACTAATTGCTTTTTTACACTAATTATTTCTTAACACTAATAGCGATTCAAGATGTACTACGGTGTACTGTACAGCATATATAAAACACTAAAGTGAAAAAAATACACAGAACGGCATTATAGCGTACTATATTTTGCATGTTTTCGTAATTTTTTTGTCGTTATTATAAACAGTAAAGGAAAAATTACAAGTACTATCACGTGCTGTACAGTACACCGTCAATTGCTATTAGAGTAAAGGAATAAATAGCGTAAAAAAAAAAATAGTGTTATTAACACTTATCGGGATTTTTTTTTTTTTTTTTTTAAATATATATACTAATTAATCCCTAACTGTAATTTGGGTTGTCCTGAATAATAAATACCCGCCCTTTCGATGTCTACAGTAATCTGTGTGACCGTACAAAATCTGACAATTCGTACGCCGTCGCGCTGTTCACACGGTCGACGGACGAACATATGAGAACGTGATTTTTTTCGACGAGTTTGCATCTCTTTCTTCCAGTGCACATTCACATGTGTGCGCAATAATGTTAAGTGTCTTTTTATGCCTTTGTAATTCAAAAAGTACCATTTCATACGGAGATTCACTTTCCGTACGCCACACTATTTCCATCGCAATGTACTTTCCTTAATAACGCTAATTGAAAAAAAAGCCTAATTAGAATAATGGAAAAAATAAAATTATGGATTGTATTTCGGGTTTTTCTTTTTGAAAAAAGGGCACCGAATTGGCGTTATATACTCTAATAGCGATTGACGGTGTACTGTACTTTGCTAGAATCGAAACTAGACCTATGATTTGTTTTCATAAAAAAACAACACACAGGCACAGATTCATAGATTTTTGTCACAGATTCGGACCTCGCGTGTCAAATCGTACGGCTATGACGTGGCTGTCTGGTAGCCCTCTCATGAACAAGTCCTCTCTGTGCGCCCACGTTCAGCCACGTCTCCTCTATTTGCTCGACACTTTTCATGTACTTCCCAGACTTCTCTTTTCCTCTTAAACAAACCGGTGTATGCCTCTTGCAGCAATATCCTTTTGCCTTTTCATCTCCTCTACACCATGGCTCTTTCTTCCATGGCTGCTGGAAAACTCCAAGCTACTCTACAAACTGCATTTTCTCTTAGGACAAGTTTGTCATCCCTCTCTGAACTTGAGAAGACATCTCAGCTGGGCTGTTCCAAACCTCCAGCAGTTCATCCTGGGCTTGCTGTAAGAGCTGCGTTGCAAGATACCGATTCTGATCGTAATGAAGCGTCACCTCGATCAAGAATAGCTGGTCTGCGCGATACTTATTCTGGCGTTAATAATGAAGTGTCACGTCGATCAGTTTTTGGCGTTAGTTTGGCTGCCGCTGCTGCTGCTGTTCTTCTGCATGATGAGCAATCGGCTTTAGCAATTACAGCAAGCAGTGCAGTAGCAGGACGTATTCCTGGTCTATCAGATCCTGATGCAGATGGTGAGTTCAACCGCCTGTATTATTAACAAACCGTATCTTTACTTATTTATGCTTTATCCAGATGCAGATGGTGTGGTTAACAAACTATATCTTCAGACTGTATTTTCAGTCTTTCTGTGACTGATACGGAGTCAGTTGATGTGCTTCACAAACTATCCTTAATTTTCCGTATCTTTACTTATTTATGCTTTATCCAGATGAAGACGGTGTTCTAAATAAGCGGTATCTTTTGTTATGTATGCCTTATAGAAAATCAGATGATTTGCTTAAAACACTATATGTTTAACGAACTGCATCTTTACTTATTCTTGCTTTATGTAGCTGCAGATGGTTTGTTTAATCGACTATATTTCTGTTTAATGTATTTTTTGGTCCAAGTTCGAGGGCAGTTGATGAGGTTATACGCCATGTTTACACCTTTTCAATTTTCTCACGGGGTAGCATGCAGTTTTTGTTTGTGTTGTATTGTGCTCGGAAAAGCTGGTTTAACTTTCTGGAGGTGTTTGTCTGTTTGTTTTTTTTTTTTTTTCTACTTTCCTATTTCCTGTTTCCTATTTTCCGTTTCACCTTTCTTGCATTTCCCTTTTATTGTTTTTTTCCCCTCCCCTTTTGTTGGTATTGTATTTTCGTGTAGAGATAATTCTATTTTATTTTTCTTGTCTATCCTTGGCAAGAGTTTCGAAGTCTTTCTTAGAAAAATTAGCAAATGAAACTGAATTTGGGTTTTCTGTTCTCTTTCCTATGTTCCTTTTGAATTTGTTTTTTATGCGACGGTATTTTTTTTTCATCAAGATGATAGGGCAGACATTCAGGAGAGCATTAGGATAAATTTTGGATTTTTTTTTGTTGCATTGTTCTCTCTTTTTTGGTTTTTTGTTTTTTTATTTATTTTCTGTAGAGGATATTTGCAGAAACTCTAGACGACTTGTTTCTTTCAGAATATAGAATCAATGCAGAGAAAATACACTGCATACTACATTCTGGATTTCAGTGCTATTGTCTCTCAAATTGGATTTTGGAAATATATGTAGAAGTAGAATGGTTGGTCGGTTCTGGCAAAACATTTAAGTTTAGAAATTAAAATTTCACACATTCAAATTCAAGTTTTACAGATTTTAATTTTACAGATTCAATTTTTACATATTCAAATTAAAGTTTCAAGTTTTACACACTCAAATTCAAGTTTTCAAGAAATTTATGTTTGACAGGTTCAAGTTTTACATATTCAAATTTAAGTTTTTTTAGGTTGAAGATTGATGGTTAAATTCAAGTTTCACAGGTTCAAGTTTTGCATATTGAAATTCAAGTTCGACAGATGGGCTCTTTGATGCTGTTATTGGCTGAGATGTTGGAGAACCCTAATTTGCTGTTTATACTCGATTTTTTTTTGTGTGTTTATTGTTGTATGTTCATATGTGTTTGTTAATGGATTTCTATTCATGTTTTTATGTTTGCTTATAAAAATACAATTGTCTCGCGCTCTATGTTCTTGCAGGTTTGAGAACTTATAAGCGGCCTGAAGGAAAATCGGGCGGCCATGGTATTGGCTGGAGTGAGGTTATTCCATATAGCTTCAAAGTGCCTACGGAGTGGGAAGAGGTAACTGATTTTTCTTCTTGCTCAACTTGATGACAGATTCTGTTTACATTCCGGTTTGTATGGGATTATTTTTGAACGTCTGTGCATGTCTTGTTTTTTACCCCAATCATTTGCTGGATTTTTACTCAAATAATTTTTTTTGAGGGCAGATGATGTATTGCTGAATTCATTTTTCACTCTGTGTTACTGGGTTAGTAATGCCAGATACAGAGCTTGTTTAATTCCACTGTTAATGTTTTCTTCCTTGTGATTGGGACTGCGAATAGTATTTTTGGCCTAAGGTAGTTTCCGTGATTAGCTTTTGTAATTGTGAAGCAAAACTCTAAAATATTATTGTTTTACAGTACCTGTGATGCACGGCGTTCTTTTTGTTGAAACCAGGTCAGTGAGGTTTAGAGAATTTTGTTGTTGTTTTAAACTTTTTTTCTGTACTTGACTATCAAACCTATGGGAGTAATATACTTGAACCAGTACCAACTGCTTTAGGTCATGAGGCCTCTCAACTATAATTGCTCTATTTTGGTATTCATTTTTTGATTTTATCAAATGAGGTTGACTTGCACAAAAAACGTGTCTGTAACAGTTTTATACATTATTGTTACCCTTGATGATCTCGTTTTGATCTCTATCAAGTTTTGCATTTATAGCAGCCAAACATCAACACGGGAGTTTTATGTTTTCAATGTCTTTTCCTTCTTGACTTCGGATAAATTTGTTCATTTGCCAATCCACCAGATTCGCCCTTTTGTTTTAATGTAGTTATGTCTTTTTTCCTGAAGATGTTTTTTCTGTTCATCGTTGTGGCTTCCTTTCTTGCTGATGTTCCTCAAAAAATTTCGCTCTCATTTTTGCCTGGGCTTGTTCTCTTTTTTTTTTTTTTGTTCTATCCAGGTGCCTGTGTCTATTGCCGATCTTGGTGGCACAGAAATCGATTTACGTTTTACAAACTCTAAAGCTGGAAACATTAGTGTGGTTGTGGCCCCTTGTTTACGATTTTCTGATCGTAAGACCTCCCACTCTATCCATCAATCTGAAATTATCGTGACTTTTAAGCATAATTCTCACCTAAAAATTGTGGTCAATTATCTGAAAATGGCCAGTCTTGTTGGCTTGTAAAGATTTCATTTGTAGAAAGTAAATGTTTTTCCGTCTTCTGTAGCATTTTTCTGTGAAAAGTAGAAAACTTTGTAAAAAAAAAGGAAAACCTTTGTGACAAATGTAAATTTGTTTTCACAACAGTCTATCCAACAATGGAGAAAAATGTGTTTTTTTGTCCTCTTCTTGGAAAATAATTTTGTGATTTGTGACCAGGTATTGGAAATAACGCGAGAATCGAGGATGTTGGTGACCCGGAAAAAGTTATATATGCCTTTGGACCAGAGTTGACGGGTAATACAGTCGAGGGAAAAGTGAAAGATATGGCGGTCAAGGCCTGGGAGGGAAGAACTTACTACCAATATGAATTGGATCCTCATGTTTTGGTTTCGGCAACGGCGGCTGGAAACCGACTCTACATTATGACAGTCACAGCTTCAGGTCAGTTTTTATGTCTTTTCCTCTTTTTTTGCAGTTTTTCCTATTTGTTTCTCGGTTTGTATTCGATCTGTCTTTTCGAAACCGCCCACTTTTATTATTTTTCCCACAAACATGGATTCTACTGTACTGTCACTTTCTTTTTATCGTCTTTTTTTTCTTTGTTTTTGGCTTCCTATATGTTTTTTGTTTTAATAAATATTTTGTTTCGAAGGAAGATAAGTTTTTCTTCTGTTTTGGATGTGAGGAAAATGTTCATGACACAATTCCTTGGATTTGGAGGAGAGAGGATGGAGAAGGGAGAGGGAGAGGGAGAGGAGAATAGTTGGATAGGGACAGGGAGGTGGAGAGGGATAGGGAAGGGAGAGGAGGAGAGGCAGGGAGGGACAGGGAGGTGGAGAGGGATAGGGAAGGGAGAGGAGGAGAGGCAGGGAGGGACAGGGAGAGGGATTGAGGTTGGAGGAGAGGGAGAGAGGATGGAGAAGCGGGGGGGAGAGGGAGAGGAGAAGAGGTAGATAGAAGGGACAGGGAGGGGGAGAGGAGTCATCATGGAGCGGGATAGGGAGAGGGAGAGGAGGAGGGGCGTAGAGGGATAGGGATAGGGATTGAGGTCAGTTAACTGGTGGTTTGTGGTAAGCTCTTGATTGATGTCTGATGGAGAAATATTTCCTCCCTTTTTTTTTTCTGTTCCTTGTCCCGAGGAATGGTTGCAGGACGGCAATGGAAAAAATACGCGTCAGATTTAAAATTGATCGCCGAATCATTTCGAGTCGGTTGACCAATTTTTTTTTTTGTCACTTTGTGAATTTAACATAATTTTTCTTCACGAATTTATCTGGAAAGGGCGGTTATTTGCGACATCCCTTATGCTCAACTGACGTACCCAAACCAGAATTACTGTGAATAACACACTCTTAAAGAAAGGAATGTACTTTTTTTTGTTTTTTTTTTTGCTTAGTTCCTTAAATCATTTTTGGTGTGAATAGAATCCTGTGTTTTTTCACAATCCCAGGGTTCAGGAAGACTTTCTAAATTTCGAGTTATGGATTTAAAAAATGTTTTTGTTAGTTCCTTAGTATTTGTTGGTCCCATAATTGTTGGTCCCATTGTTATGAATGGGGCTATATAATGTAGCAAGTTTTACTTGTTAGTTTCACCTCAGAAGTGGATGTCTTGGCATTTTTTTAGCGTGTTGGTCACTATCATATGTATGTTTTTGTTACTTTTCGAGAAAGCTAATATAATAGAAGGCTTTTTTTCGTGTGTTTCTCGGTCTTTCAACTTTGTTTTTTCATAAATGTTGTAAAGTTTTCACCGAAAAAAAAAACTTGATTGTTGATTTGTGATTGGTCGGTTGTGATTGTTTTCTGTATTTGTCTTCTCCTTCAAAACTTGTGTTGTAAGTTTGAATTTTAGATGGATAACCCATGGTGAGTTAAGAAGTCGATTACAAAGCAATTTGTTGAGGAAGGTGAGGTAATATAGTAAGGAATTGTTCAAGGAACCTCTGAGGGATGTTGAAGGAATGGTTAATTTGAAATGGCTAAGGGAAATGCAATTGACAAGGAAGATGTCGGTAACAGTTTAAGGTAACCTTTTCTGTTTGTTTCATCAAATTGCTCGTCAACTCGTTTCCGTTCACATGTAATATGCTTAAGCAAATCTGTTAGAGTCCTCTCATTTACAGATGGTTTAGGAAAAAATTCTGTCACTTAACTCTCTAAATAATGAAGAATTTTGACCATTTCCATCACAAATTTTTTGTCATTATTTCTATAACTACCATGAGATATATTTATATAGAAAATTCCTTTTTTACTCTGTTACTTAACCTCCTAAAATGCTATTGAGTGCACACCGGTATTTTGTTTGACGATAATTTGGTGCAGACCAGACAAAAAGACATGGACCTGTTTATGAATATGACAAACTGCAACGGTCAAAAAACTAAAGTGGTTGGAGATTGTTTTATCTCATCCTACACAATTGAGTGCTAATGTTCTTATCACATAAAAGTAAGTTATTCTTTACCACCCCAATCTTGTGATTAAGAAGTGGAAGAAAAAGACACAGTTTACATCTCCAACAGAACTGGAAAGTGCAATAGCTGGGTGTTCAGAGAAACTGAGAAATAAAAGTGTGTTCGATAAATTTTATTCCCTACATTCTTCAACTTGGATTCTGTAATCAAGAAAAAGTAGTTTACGGTACCTCGCGAAACTGTCAATCCTACCAGAATTCTACGACAAGTCATAGAAATTCCTTCAGTCAAATATCCTAAACTCAAATCTCGAGACGAAAGAAACCAAAACAAAAAACTCCAAAACTCCACCATCTTAACAAACAAACAACATTAAAACCCTACAGTTGGAATGCAATTGGAATCCAAACCATGAGAAAAAACAAAAAGAAAACGAGAAAAAAAAAGGAGTAAGTAAATAAACAAATGAATAAATAAATAAATAATGAATAAAAAATCCACTCACGTCATCACCGCTAGTGGCTTTATCACTTTCTTTGTCCGAAACAAAGGCTTTTCTAAAACCGTAGAAACGAAAAGTTTTCGAGGGACCATCGGATTCCTCGACGAAACGTTCCACATTTTTTTTTGGTACCCGATTAATTTCAAAACGTCTTTTAAATCCTCTAACAACTTTTGGTGACTTCTCATCTTATCCAACCATAATAGTCCTCCGGGGCGTAAAACTCGGTCCCATTCAAATAAAAGTAACTCTAATTCGTCTAAAGAAGGCATTTTCTTATGAGAGGGAGTCCTCCAATGAACTAAGTCTAAAGTTCCGTCAAAAAAAGGAAGTCGAGCGTTGATTGGAAGATGGAGACCGAGAAGTCCTCTAGAAGCAATAGTTTCCATATACGGTATTCCTATATAAGACGAATTCTCAAATATGGTTTTAGTAAAAACACAACTTTTAGTAAAACACAACTTTTGGTGAAAAACAACAACATGAAAATAGAACTATAGTTTTCACACAGTTATTTTTTGTAAAAAGACAACTACAGCGTTAATAAAAACATAACTATGGTTTTTTTAGTAAAAACACAACTATGTTTTTTTTTTTATAAAAATACAACTATGGTTTAGCAAAGGACAAGGACAAGTTTAGTATAAAGACAAGAACTTTAATATGAACATAACTTTCTTAGAATACAAATATTTACATTGAAAGGCATTCCAGAAAAAACAATAGTTTATAATACATAAACTGTTTCTATAAACACAACTTTGTCGTACAATATTATAAAGGTAATTTACATAAACATCTACAAGTTCATAGGGCCAATATTTTGAGAAAACAAGCCGGTCAACAACACAAAAAGTTAAGCAGACAACTAATTTGTCAGGAAAAAAAACTTCTACTTTTTCTTATGAAAACAACGCATAATAGTTGATCCCACAATTCAATAGACTCCCCCCCCCCCCCTCCCCCCCTCCCTCCCCCCCCCCTCCCCCCCTCCCTCCCCCCCCCCCCATATTCATTCTCGCTCGTCGTCATAACCATCACTCCCCTCTCCCCCAAAGTGGCCGCAAATCCTCCCTCCCTCCCCCCCACATCGAGGCCTATCCTCACCCTCCCCGGAGCCTTGAGGCCCAATACGGAATCCACACTGAATGGGGTGTGGAAATCCGTCAGCTTCTTTTCCTACGCAACACAAAACAAACAAGAAAAAAAAACAGAAAAAATCACAAAACAAACAAAAAAAATCACAAAAAAAAACAAAAAAAAATCAAACAAACAAAACCGAAATCGAACCCAAAACCAAAACCGAAACCCAAAGCGAAAGAGAAAAAAAAACCCAAAACAAACAAACAAACAAACAAAAAAAGAGAAAAAAATAGATCTAAATTGTAGTGTGGATTCCGTATTGTACTTTTTAAAGTTTGAGTGTTACTTTTTTAGTTTAATCCAATGAAGGTATAAAATTCGGAGTCAAGAACAATCGTGGGCAACAGGGAGAGAGTAGAGGGGAAAGAGGAGAGGGGAGGGGAGAGAGGAGAGGGGAGGAGAGAGAGGGGCGAGAGAGTGGGAAGAAAGAGGGAGAGAGAGGGGGAGGGAGAGGGGGGAGAGGGAGATGGGAGAGAGGGAGAGGAAGTGCAGGAGAGGACGAGCGGGAGAGAAGAGTGAGAGAGGAAGAGAAGGAGAGAGGGAGGTAGGGAGGGAGAGCGCCGTGAGAGGGAGAGAGAGGGACAGTGGGAGTTTGAAAAGAGAGGGAGAGACACACACCGAGAGAGAGAGAGAGAGAGAGAGAGAGAACTCACCCCCGTAAGGTTAAAACACCCAGGACATTTCTTCTGACTTGTCTCCATCACACATTTGTACCCTTTGCAAAAGCTATCCTCCCAAAGGACATTCCGGCCACTAGGAAGCTGCCACCTGGCGTCCGGAAAAGACGGAGGATCCTCAAAATTCGGCGAATGACGAGCGAAGCAGTTTCGTCTTGGAAGCTCGTGACAATTATCACGAAATCGAAGGTTTTCGGCCAATTCCGGAGTATCGGGACAGGTGGCCCTCGGAGTGAAATTAGAATAAGTACTAAGCAAAGTTGTAGAGGCATTACAGAGGGACCATTTGGACCAAAGTTGACCCCTGAGAGGGAGAGAGGGAAAATGGGGGGAAGGGGGAGAGGGAGGGGGGAGTGAGGGGGGAGGGAGGGGGGGAGGGAGGGGGGGGGGGGGAGAGGGAGGGGGGGGGGGGAGAGCGAGGAGGGAGAGGGGGAGAGAGGTAGAGGGAGGGGGAGAGAGGGTGGGAGGGGGGGAGGGAGAGAGAGGGAGGGAGAGGGGGGGAGAGGGAGGGGGAGAGGGAGAGAGGGAGGGAGGGAGGGTGAGAGAGGGAGGGACGGAGGGTGAGAGAGAGAGGGAGGGATGGAGGGAGAGAGGGAAGGAGGGAGGGAAGGAGGGAGGGAGAGGAGCAGAGATGGAGAGGTAGTGAGGGGAAGAGAAGTGGACCATATTTTGCCATAAGACTAAAAAAAGTGTTGGTCTCAATGAGGAATCGGTATTAAAGATTATAATTTTGGTAACGTGGACAACTTCTGACAGGTTATAAATTATTGTTTATCAACAAAATATTAAAATGGTGAAAAGGACAAATAATATTTACTTTACTAGCTGTTCTCATGGTGCACTTACTCAAAAATGAATAATATTTGAAAGAAAAATACTTATGAGAAAAAAAAATTGGTTAAGAAAGGTTGGGGAACATTGTAAGAAAAAATTTCGAAAGGTTCTAAAAGTTTGAGAAAAAAAAATTGGGAGATGTTCAAAAGTTCACAAAAAGTTTGTGAAATTTCACGAAAACAGTGTGAGAGTTTGTAAAAGTTTGAGACAAGTTTGTAACAAGTTCGCGACAAGTTAGTAAAATATTTGTGAAAAGTTTTGTAAAATGTTTGAGAAAAGGTGTGATTAATGTTTGTGAAAAGCTTGTGGGAAGTTTGTGAAAAATTTGCTTTTAAGTTGGTAAAAATGTCGTGAAAATTTTACAATTTTTTTTTTTCTTTTTTTTTTGTTTTTAATTTTTTTGAGAAAAAATGCAAAAAAAAAACTTAGGGTGAAAGTGTACCTTGCCTGCTTCTTGAGTTCCTCAATGGCTTCTTCACAAAGAATAATTGAACGTCTGGAAAAATACCCAAAAAAAATCCCCAAAAAAAATCCCCAAAAAAAATCCCAAGTAAAAACCCCATCAAACCCAAAAAAACCGTAAGAACACCTTTTGAAAATCCTAAAAAAACTCTAATAAAGTGCCTCGACAACAAATAAGTTATGGAAAAAATGAAAAATGAAAAAAGCTTGTGGCAATATTTTTATGTGTGTAGTTCAAATTTTACAAATGTTGATCGACATTTATTGATCCTTTTTCGAATTTTATGAATGTCGTTAGAAAATTTATGAATGTAAAGTGAATTTTACTTCCGTAAAATTCAACTTTTAGAATGTAAAACACGGCCACATTTTAAGCAAAGATTTTTTCTGCTCTGTTTTACGTTCAAGTGACAAAATAATAATAATAATAACAAATAAATAAAATAATCATGATTTCAATCAAGACACGAATGTAGGAAATGTGTCAACACAAAAGGAAATTGATGTCAAAATATCCTCAAATTGGAACAGAAAAAAAAATAAAATGGCAACGAGAAAGGTTTTTTCATCCAAGAAAAAACAAGGAAAATAAAGATCGGATCCACACTAATTATACTAATTATATAAATATAAATACTAATATAATTATTAATACAATTATGCCCTCTCCCAGCGGATTCCCCAGCGCCCCCCCTCCCTCCCCAAAAACCCTTTCC
Source organism: Zygnema cylindricum (assembly GCA_037447655.1). Taxonomy (NCBI): domain Eukaryota; kingdom Viridiplantae; phylum Streptophyta; class Zygnematophyceae; order Zygnematales; family Zygnemataceae; genus Zygnema; species Zygnema cylindricum. Next base: position 88,835 of record JBBHKE010000409.1, on the reverse strand, counting down.
TTTGAATTCCCCTCCACTTAACGATCTCCCCTGATCCACTCCCTGACTCACACCACCACTCCACTCCTCCTCCTGCCTCATTGAAACCTTAAGACTTTTGCAGCCAAAGGCACAAAACAAAAACCAAAGGTCGGAGATTGCACCTCACATCCTCCAACTCCGTTAAAATGCCAGCCGTAAACCAAAACAGCAACAAAACAAATCAATGAGCAAACCCAACCTGTTTGCAAAAATCACGCCAACACGTGGGGCTGCCCTCCCTCCGCGAAATGCCGGCTAACCCCTCCTCCGTCAAAATCTCGCGCGTGCCAGCGCCACGTGGGCAACACCAGAGCGTCCGTATCAGATTCTCTCCCTGCAGGACCTCTGTCGCGATGCATAACGACAAAAAATGGCTTTGTAGGATGCGTTAGGGTTTGCAAGGGCTGTTTGAGCTTTTTAGGGTTGGTTAGGGTTTCTAGGGTCCTCGATAGGTCAAACGGGAGGGTACGGAAACAATTTGATTGGGTACACGAGAGAAATTTTAGTACCCTCGTGTTGAGGGTAAATCGTACAGTTTCTATGAGTATCCGTACGTACGGATAAAAATGAAAGTACACCAATTGTACGATTTACATTCAAGACGAGGGTAATATGTTGTACGTGTGATCACCATGGATGGCAACAACGGATCACCACGTATGAAGACATCCATGGATGGCAATAATCGGAGAGTGACGTCAGACGGTGTTGAAGCGGTCAAACGCAGCATGACGTAACGTAGCGTGATGTGACGTGACCAGACTCGGTAATAGCGTTATGGACGACGGAACTGAGACACGGATGCTAGACGGGAAGTGACTTCAGACGGGAAGTTCAGGGGCGACCTTAGCGTGACGCTTCGTGACATGTAATATCATGACGTAAGATGACGTAATAGAGTTTAGCCGACGAGGCATGACCAACATAACCATATATGCGGAAGTTTAGGCTAACGGTCAATAAAAATTAACCGGTTTTGTTTTGGGCCGTTAGCCTTAGCCAAACGTAGCGTGACATTGCGTTATTGCTGACGTATTTTAGTGATATGACGTAATAGAGATAGCTGGACACTGGACGCTCCTTGACGTGACGTGACAAACTGTGAACTGTGGAGCGTAACATGAGGCGTAACTGAGCGACATGGAGAGAATCTGAAACCGCGTTAATTGTTGTAGAAGAAAGACCAGTTTGCTTTGAAGATCACACGTGTCCTTCTCTCTCTCTCTCTCTCTCTTTCTCTCTCTCTCCCTCCCCCCCCTCTCCAAACACCTCTCCCTCTTTCTCCCTCTTCTCTCCCTCTCCCTCTTCTCTCCCTCTCTCTCTTCTCTCCCTCTCTCTCTTCTCTCTGTGTACGTCTATTTGTTTTAAGAGTAGATTCTTTCCTTTATTGCCATGTTCGGCCCGAGCTTCAAGGGATCCAAATGGTAAGCCTTACAAATTATGCTCACCTTTCTGCCATTACAATTTCACTTGTTTTTCCAGGTGATTTTTTTCTATTTACATGGTTAAGATGACTGACTGATTATCTTTGAATGTTTTTCTGTCTTTTTTTTGTTTTTTGTAATGTTTTTCAGCAAAACACTTTTAAGACTAGCAGAAGCTCGAATAAAGCTTCTACGCAATAAGAGAGAGAATGGCCTCCGAGCCATGCGCAAGGAAATGGCCGGATTGTTATCTTCTGGTCACGAGGCCAGTGCTCGCATCAGAGTACGATATCATTTTTGTCTTTTCTGCGTTTTGTTTTTCATTAAGTTTTGTGTAAGATATTTTGTGCTGTTTTTATTATTTCCTCTTATTTTGCTCGTTACGTTTGATTAATTCTGTGTAAGAAGTCATTTCCTATCTCTTTTTGCGTTTGACTTTTGATTAGCTTCATTGAATGCCAATAAAGTTGTTTTTTTGTTTTTTTGTCAAGCATTAGAAAGCATAGGCACACTGCTAGTTGTTAGTGGTTTTCTATTTTTTTTCAGATGTGGAGGTGCTTAGAAGTGCATTTAGTCGATGTAGTTTGTGCGTCGACAGTGTCTTTTGATGATCGGCTAAGTCAGTTTCAAGTTCAATGTTTCGAAAAAAAAAATGTAACAGTAGAATTAACTATATATTGGATGTTGTACAACTTGCTAAGTCTTTTCTTTTCTTTGAAAGGACTGTCATGTCAAAATTAGCTACTTAATTCGATATTTTCAGTTCAATGATAAGGTTGTAACGATAGAATTTGGACTATTTGTGAACAGGTGGAGCATATCATGCGTGAACAGAATATTTTAAGCGCTTGTGATGTTCTCGAATTGTTCTGCGAGCTGATCGTTGTTCGACTTCCCATTGTTGAATCTCAAAAGTAGGCACATTTCTTACTCATCTTTGTTTTTGACTCTTCTCACTAGAAAGCATGTTAAAGAAAATATAAATATATTCATGTATTCATATATATGTGTTTATATGTATACATATATTAACAGCAAGATATTTTGTTGGCCCGAAACTTGGCCCAATGTGGCCCAACCCTTAGTTACCAATGCCTGAATGGTACCTGTGCACATGCCAGTTTTTTTTTCATGTCTCAGCTCTCAGTTTGTGGTGAGACGGCGATGTAATACAAACTGCTTTTAAACAAAAAAAACTTCAAGAACGAAGTCCTTGAATGTATTGTGACTTTTTTTGCAAATGTAAAATTATATTTTGCCAATTTGGGTTTGTGCTTTCAAAGTCTGTGGTAACTTTCACTAAGTAGTTTTTTTGTTTGACTGCTGTTACTGCAGAGAATGTCCGTCAGACCTTCGTGAGGCTATTTCAAGCATTATATTTGCAGCTCCGAGATGCGCAGATCTTCCCGAGCTTCTCCAGGCAAAGCAGCTTTTTCAAGCAAAATATGGCAAGGAATTTATTCAAGCAGCTGAGGACCTTCGGCCAGGATGTGGCGTCAATCGCATTGTAAGTTTATTATTTGTCGAAGTGCCTTGATTGTAGTTGACAGCAGCAAAAAAAAAACTGTTGAGTTTACTTTGAAACAATTGGTTTTATGGTTTGGAAAACGAGGATTGCAGAAGGATTTTTTGTTAACTAACTTGAGATGCCCTGTTGAAATGTCATGACTGTAGTTGATAGCAGCGAGGAAAAAATTGTTGAGTTTACTTTGTAACAACTGGTTCTGCGTATTGCTCGATATTTAGGCTCAGGATTTATGGTTACTTTGGATGATATGAATCTTACAGCTTCTCAATTCCCTTCGAAAAACTGTTACCATTTCAAAGGTTTTGAGGTAGGATCTGTTTTGAATTTGATAAATGTATTGCATGTGAAGTATGTTTACATGTGAAGAGCAGGAAGACTTTGTTCTACTGTCTAACTGGAGATGCCCTGTCTGGAAATTTGTGTGAAGGCAGATAATTGAGAAGCTTTCTGTGCGGGCACCGTCTGGAGAAGCCAAACTTAAGCTTTTAAAGGAGATTGCCGAAGAATTTAAAGTGGATTGGGACCCGGCAACGCTAGCGGATGAGCTCCTTCATAAACAACATGCTGACTTGCTGGTTAGTGTTCTTACATACAATTGTTTGATCAATTGTTGTTGATTGTTTGTTGTTGATTATTTGTGTTTGATCATTAGTTGATGATTTGCTGATCATTTGTTGTTAATTATTTGTTGATCATGTGTTTGATCATTTGTCGATCACTTGTCGAGTATATGTTGACTGTTTGTTGAGTATATCTTTTGTTTATGCTGAATGGTTTGCAGGATCCTGTGCCAGCAGTGGACTCATATGGGCCAAAACCTTCAGTACAAGCTCCTACAGCACCTCAGCCTGACAAAGTCGGTCAAGGTGGAATTACTATGGAACCATATTTCGCACCAGTTCCTAACGCTCCACCATTATCTGCCAAATGGGTTGATCCTGATGTCATGGATGACCGTTTCCGCGGTCAAAATTCTTCTGTACAAGGACCTCCAAGAGTTGCTCCTGTAGATTATTATCAAGATGGGGCTCCGAGTTCTCATTCAGTACCTCAAGGCTGGCAAAACTCTAACCCTAACCCTAGGATGAAAGACCCTGACATGCCTCCTTCGAGTAAGCGAGATAATAATGACTATGAAGATGATGGTTTTACTAAGGTTATGATGAAAGAACAAAATGATGAAAGAGAGAAAAAAATGGCGGCTATTAGGGAAACTGCAGATAGAGCTCGAGCCGCGGCTCAGAGAGCAGCTGATGCTGCTGTATCAGCTACTGGATTAATAGCTCCCTCTCCTCGTAATGTAAAATTTGATGATGAAGACGATGATGTGTCATATTCTAATACATATGACGCAAATAACGAGGATTTTAGGCCGACAGTAAAACCGCCGAAAACCGTACCGTCTCCGGACGATATGTATGTGTCGTCACCTCCAAAAGGGAGTAGTGGAGGAGGAGGGAGTGGTTTTGGAGGCTTCCGTAAAGGTGGGGGGGGAGGAGGAGGAGGAGGAGGAGGAGGATTTGTGGCTGTGGGGCGTTATGGTATGGTAGGAGGAGGAGGAGGTAGTGGCCAGGATATTCCATCGACCGGTAGTACTTTTGATGATTATGTGGAGACTGGCCGTCAAGATGATGACGACGAAGTGGACCTCCCAAATCCTCCTAGTGACAGAGGTAAAGTCTTAACTTCCATTTTTTGTGAAAAGAAAACAAGGGATTGTGGACTCCGTTTTACTTTTGTGTGTCCAGAAAATTGTTGTTTGTATGTGATGGTTGTGAAGAGGTACAATCGTTATTTATGTCGATAAAGGTTTATAAATGTAGGAGGGAGCTATTTTTGTAGTGTTGTGTATTGGCAAGGTTTTGCCGATAATCGATATGTACTTTTTTTTGGCTTGCCGATAATCGACATATTGGTACGATATATCGGTACGATATATCGAAACCGGTGTTATCGCCGATAAAACACCGATTATATCGGTTTTTTATCGCGATAACACTGGTACCGATAACTGTCGGCGATAATTGTACGGTTAGTACCGTACAATTGTACGGCTTATTCCGTTGTACTGAACCGCCGTTATACTGTTACACAGAGTACGGAACAGATTGTTATACGTGGCATGCCACGCCATATAAAGTGAAAAATATAATACAGTATATTATAAAGTACTATTATATAGCGTACTATATATCTTCCACATATCGCCGATAAGGAATTTGTTGGTATCGGAGCGATATATGGGGACCCTTCGATAACCGATTTCTATCGATATCGGTGTTATCGCGATAAATTTCTTGCCGATACACAACACTTTTGCTTGTCTTTTTTTATTATTTTCACTTCGTCTACTTGATGTAGGTTATCGTACAAAGTTTTCATGTACTACTACTCTAAAAGTACAAGACGCGTAAATTTCATGACTGAACAATTAATATTGTCGGTGTTTGTACAGATATTTATGGCATGGGTCAGAAAAAGACAAAACATCAAGATAATGAGCTGTTTTTTAGCGTGGACTGTTAATAAATCCAATCGTTAGAGATTCGCTTTGCATGAGATTGTCCACACTGACAAAATGTTCATTGAATCTTGATTTTTGTCCTCTTCTGACCCATGCCATAAATTAGTATACAAACTCCGACAATTTTTATTGTTCGGTTTAAGTTTGCGACCCTTGTACTTTTTTGTAGGAAGCAGACAAAAACCTGTACAATTTAGGTACATAAGGTACAAGGTGGCGAAAAAAACAAAAAGAAAAAGGTGAAAATAGCTCCCACCTAAAAGTAATTTGTTCCCTATTCTGTTGCCCTGTGAAAACAAAATAGCGTTAATTATACTACTAATTTATTTCTTCAAGATTTCGGTTCACAATCGTCCTTAGTCTTTCAGAGCGTAGATAAAATTATTAACACTAAAACAGCTGTCATACTGATTATTTTCTAAAAACTAATAGCGAAAAGTGTTTTTATCTGTTCTTTTGATACAAATTTGTGGAGAATCTCCTTTTGGTTTTTAGATGTCCAATGTCCAATTAATCGTGAAGCTCTAGTTTCGATTTAGGACTCAAAAAGCTAAGAAAGCTATTTTACATTATACTATATGTAGTTACTCCATATGAAACTCGTCTTTTATTGTCTAATACGTGTGTAAGATTGAGTAACCAAATATAGTGTTTCCAGTTGTGTTCGCACGTGCGACCTATGCATGATACAGGGGATTTAGTGTAGTAGAGGAAAATTTCAGCAAAAAATTGAGCATATTTTGAGCCCTTTCTATAAATTAGAAGAAATTTGACCTTGTTTAATATCTTTTTTGTTTTTTTTTCCTGTTTTCTGTTTTTAGAAGCGGCATCATGTGAACCTTGTTAAGGACTTTTTGTTCCGTTTTCCCGTTTACCATTTTTACAAGCATCCGCATGTGACCTCGTAAATGACTAAATGTTCCATTTTCCGTTCTTGTTTTATTTTGTTTGTTTTGTATTTGTTATTATTTTTTGTCTACAGGTCCTGGAAGAATTGACGGAAGTGGAGGTCTTCCTGATGCTCCGAGGACCTCGATTGGTTCCCAGAGATCTTCTTCGTCTGGTTTGCCCGGAATTGACGATCTTGCGGCTCGATTTGATAGGCTGAGAGAAAGGTCTGGTCAGATGGGAGGTGGATATTGATACCAATATTGATATTTGATATTAGTACAGGTGTTGATAATGATGTTGATACTATAATTGGTTTTATGTAAAGTCCAGGAAGAAAAAGCCTCGTAAAACAGAAAACGTTGGGGTCTGTTTTGGAAGTTAGAGTGGGATTGAGTTTGTCTTTTTTTGTATTTCTTTCTGTAATATTTTCAGGACTTTTTGGATTAAAAATGATATGTAGGAAAGGAGGTAAGTAAACGTGGTGGATTTTCATTAAGACCCTCCCTCAGATGTACCTTTGTGGTTAATGAGAATACTTGTGACTTGTGATCTTTTCTAGTTGTCTCGTGACTCTCTTAGTTGAAACAAATGTACTCTTCTTTCCTGAGTTTTCTTTTAAGCTAGTCTGTGAACAAAGGATATCTTCTAAGATGTGAACTTTGATTGCTTGATACGCAGCTCTTCTATCGTTTCTGCATTTTTTTTGGCGTTTTTAATTTTCCATTTTCTTTTACTTCTTGTTGAGAAAGAAAATGAATGGAAAATTCTCGATCATGCCACAGCCAATATGACTGCAACCTGTCTATTTCGTTCACTAGCTGGGTCATGAGAATATGTGGTATCGAGGTATGCATAGGCACAGGTGTATTTATGTGTCTATTAAGTTATAGGTACAATGCAAATGTCATACTGACATTTTATTCTGTTTTGTCGAAAAGCAGTTTTCTTTTTCTGTAACCATTCAGCCAGATGCCATCACTTTTGGCCAAATAAATGTCCACATAATCACATGGACGTTGGCAATATAAAATGGGGTTTTGCGGTGTCCACCATTAATTACAGTAAAGCCTGAAAAGTCAAATCACAAAACTTCATCACAAATTTGCACCACAAAAGTATGGATGTTAGACCGAAATCGGCTGTGACTCGGAAAAAAACACTTCTGTTTTTAAAGCACAGCTCTCACGTTTTTGAATAACAATAGTTTTTTGAATTAACAAAGTATCCAGCAACCAGAAAATTTAGTAACCAGGAGAATCAGGGTAACCAGAGAAAAATAGGGTAACCAGAGAAAAATAGGGTAACCAGAGAAAAATAGGGTAACCAGAGAAAAACAGGATAACCTGGGAACTTGCAAATCAGTCACCTATGAAGTTGGTCTGTAGTATTAAAGACCATCGATGAAAAATCCATAATATTTGTGATGATAATATAAAAAATATCCTTTTTCCTTTGCCCTAAAAAAAACGAGTGGTCAATCATATATTCTCCATATATGTGATCCTCCTCAGTTTCAACTCACCGAAATAGATTCGCCGACATCAACATACTGCAAAAACACCATATCACCCCTTTATCTGAGAACAGTTATTGGCACATCCTCAAAACAAAAACACAATTTGCGGCAAAATCTGAGACCAGTCCCGTTATCAGCACATCAAAAAAAAAAACAAAAAAAACAAGCAAGCATCATAAATCACACCGGAAACTTCGTAAAAAACCATGAAAAGAAACGATAAAAACACTGCTGAGAATCCACACTGAAAAGCAGCAACTTTTTAGTGGGAAACCACAAAAAACATTTTTGAGAGTAAACCCTAAAAAACCCTAACGAAACTCACTTGAAAGGCATTTTCCTGCAACTCAAAGGCCAGCATGTCGAGTGCCACCTGGCAGCTTTCCGCGACAATGGGCTCCGGATCGAGTTTGTATTCTTCCAAAAGGGCAACACTTTCGGGATCTGATATATGATTCTCCAGCAAGACAGGAGACTCGATGAGAGAGAGAAGAGAGGAAAGAGAGGACAGAGGAGAGAGAAAGAGAGGACAGAGGAGAGAGAAAGAGAGGAGAGGAGAGGAGAGAGGAGAGAGGAGAGAGGAGAGAGGAGAGAGGAGAGGGGAGAGGGGGAGAGGGAGAGGCTAACAATGAGCTATAGGTTTTCTTTTGATTTTCTTAGAAGCCCGAAAATTTAACACGGTCATAAGGTAAGATAAAATACGATATCAAAAACCCTAATTGACCTGACAGGAGAGAGGAATCAGTGCAAAACTTCGAGAGAGACAAGGAGAGGGAGAGGGGGAGAGGGGAGAGGAGAGAGGAGAGAGGAGAGAGG
>JBBHKE010000409.1:15072-79985 GCA_037447655.1 Zygnema cylindricum | reverse complement strand
GAGAGAGAGAGAGAGAGAGAGAGAGAGAGAGAGAGAGAGAGAGAGAGAGAGAGAGAGAGAGAGAGAGAGAGAGAGAAAGAGAGAGAGAACTGATAAGGTTGATTAGAGTTGGAAAAAGGACTCAGAATACAAACTGACCAGATTTTGTTCAAAACAAACCAGACTGAAAATGAAACTGATTTTGTTTTACTAAGAACTCACCTCATGCCGTAAAAGAGCACTGTTTGCTTTCAAAGCCTCTACTATGGCAGTCACGGCTTCTTCTGTACGACGATTTCGAAGTCCAAAAAGAGCCCCGTATCGGTCATAAATGGGAGCTTTATCATTTAATAATAAATCCCTGTGAATGGTACATCCATAACATTCAAATGTAAAGTTTAGTGAATAACATACATTCAAAAGTACAATAATTTTTAGTAGATAATATACATTCAACAGCACGACAACTTTTAGTAGATAATATACATTCTACAGCAGAGCATATTAACACTACAGTTGGTTTCAGTAAATATAATGCATTCCACAGTACAGTCAATTTCAGTAAGTATAATACCTTCAAGAATACAGCTTATGTCAGTAAGTATAACATAATATAATACATTCAACGAAAAAAGAATGCTAAAGTTGACATTTCAACAACCTGAGCTCCTCAGTCGTCACGTCATCTGACGCGGCATGAGCTGGATCCACAGAACCGAAGCCACAATTTTCGTCTTTTCTGCCTTCTTGCCTCAATCGACATAAAGCCAATTCACATGTTTCACGAACTTCCGGAGCCGAGTCTCTCAAACCGGCCTCGAGCATCTCACGGCTCTCAGAATCCCCTATGGCCGCCAAAGCCTCGGCTGCCTGCCCAATTGCACCAAAGAATATCTCAATTATAACCGCAACCATACCGAATATCCAATGATAACCGCAATCATACTGACAAATCTCCCCATTATAACCACAATCATACCAACAAATATCCAATTATAACTGCAATCGTACCAACGAATATCCAATTACAACCGCAATCATACCCACAAATCTCCCTATCATAACCACAATCACACCAAAGAATATCCAATTATACCCGCAACAATACCAGCCACTATCCAATTATAGCCGCAATCATATCAACTAATATCCAACCATAAGCGCAATCATAATCCAATTATACCACAAACATACCAACAAATATCCCAATTATATATCTGCACTACACCATAAAATAGACAAACGAATATATTAATAATATCCCGAATATATGTCCCAATTATACCAGCAATTCTACCAGCAAATGTGCCAAGAAATATCCCACACTATACCAGCAAATAAACCAACGAACACACAGACATCAGAAGGAACAAATTTGCTCCTCACAAGGAACAAATAGCCTACAGTAAGTAGACCAGTTAGAGATTTTTAGAGTTCTTTAAGGTTTTTAGTGTCAGCTCTGTTAGTACGGTCTAGTATCTTTACGAACTCATGTTACTCATTTTACCACTCACTTCATGTTTTTAAGGTGAATAAGCTAAATTTGTTTTGTACAAAACATGACCTACTTGTAGAATGTCATCAAAGGGAAATTGTAGCAAACTTAGAGTATACACTAGCAATGATAACACAATAATTAACTTGATAACACAATAACTATTCGTATAACTAACATGCATCACTTCATAAACCATAATATTCTAATTGGATTAAGCGCCTCAATTTACCGTTTGTATGATTAACACGCATCAGAATGGATTGCTTCATACCCCAAATAATCTTACCTTTTGAAGAATGGAGGAGAGAGTGGGAGCGAGAAAGAGGGAGAAAGAGGGAGAGAGGGAGAGGAAGAGGGAGAGGGCGAGCGAGAGGGAAAGAGAGGGGGAGAAAGGGGGAGAGAGGGGGAGAGAGAGAGGTTGAGAGAGAGGGAGAGCGAGAGAGGGTCAGATAAGCACCTCATGTCTAACCATTGCGTGAAATGTAGCATCTTTCAGTACTTTCCGAAGTGCCGGAACCGCCATTTTATTTTGCATTTGGCCTAAAGCAAAAGCCGCCTCATGGGCCAAAAGACAGGAGGGATCCTCCATTGCTGCACTACAGTCATACAAAACACATCAAAAAATAAGTATCCATAAACACTGTACATTATTACAAATTTACAGGAGAATAAATGTCTATGTCCACTGAACATAACTACAAAAAACGGCAAAATCATATCTATATACACTGTCGATTGTTACAAAAAACCAGTAACACACTGTAAATCACTACAAAAAATAGCAAACCATAAATATGAATAATTGCTTCATGAAAGAAAGTTATCCAATATCTTGCTCAAAAAATTATATTGCACAGGTATTTCATGGTTTTAACGGTTTCTTCAAGGCTTTTCAGGGTTTCTAGGGTCTCCAATGAGGGATTTTTTTTCGGTTTTTAACTTTTTTTTAGGGTTTTGTCAATGATCACAAATTAAGACCTGCCGATTAACATGCAGAAAAATGCCTCAAAAACCCTACAAAATCATTTAAAATAATTAATTGAAACAGAATCTTTGACAATGTATTTAACGAATAAATAACAATACAAACCATTCGAATAAATATTCGAGGATGCATAAACGCATATACTGAGTATGTGGAGTATTAAAAAAATTTGGGGTTTCCAGGTTACTGAGGGTTGTTTAAGTGCTTTCAGGTTATTTAAGTGTGTAAAAATCGTCGTTTAAGGTGATTTTGAATATTTATGGTTTTTAGAGTTAAGTAGGACGTTTTAGGGTTTGGGGTCATTTAGGACTTCTTACAATTAAATGTAAACTTTTAGATTTTTTATTTTTTTTTCGGAAAGGCATCCATCGATCTATAAATTTCTTTCAGCTCACCCTCTAGGAAAGAAGATTATAGTCAGGACTAAAAAATAAAAAATAAAAACAGATTAAGAGAATAGGTTTCTGCTTTAAATTCACCTTCTATGAGAGCCTGGCAAGGCCTCTCTCCTGTTAGGTTTCGCAGAGAGAAGAGAGCTCGGAAGCGCCTTGCAATGGGCAGCGAAGGGTCGAGGAGTCGATGGTGAAGCACCTCCACAGCCGCGCTGGGAGGCGGAGGAGAGAGAACAGGACCAGCCATGGCACGCGAGAGAGAGAGAAGAGAGAGAGAGAGAAGAGAAAGAGAGAGAGAGAAGAGGGAGAGAGAAGAGGGAGAGAGAAGAGAGAGAGAAAGAGAGGAGAGAGAGGAGAGAGAGAACTTAGTCGAAGATACTCAGTTAACGAAGTTAACCACTACACCGTGAATCGCTATTAGCGTAATAAAAAATATAGCGTAATGAAACAATTAGCGTACTTTACGGTAAATTGTGTTTTTTCGGGTACACCATGATACTAATTTATCATGTACTCTAATTTGTAAACTGCTTTGTAAAAAAATTCGGCACGTAATATGTCCAAACTAAAACATGCAGATGTACGAAATTGTTCAAATCGTACGCCGTCGCGTTTTTTTTACATCTGCGTATGCCGGAAAATATTTACGCAATTATATATTATTATATTTTCTGTACTTTTAAATATAAAAATGTACAAAATAGTACAGATCTGGCAGTCCGTACACCACACTATTTAAAAGGGCACTAAATTACAGTTATGAACCGCATTGAGCGGGGTACCTCAAATAACGTGCAAAAACATTTAGCGTACTTTATTCTATTTGAGAATTTGCCCCAAAAAAAGGGGTACCCCAATTAGCGTCATGTACGCTTCTAGCGATTCACGGTGTAGTGTTGGGTATCGAGGACCTTTTTCCAATACTCGATATATATCGAATTTCAAGTACCCGATAAAATTAAAATATCGATATGCATGGCCAATATATTGCCGATATATCGTATCGCCAATATATCGAGGCATTAAAAAAATAAAAAATAAAAAAAATCACAGGTCTCCATAGTCACGTGCCTTCGGACAAGGTGACCGTAAAATCTTTGCCGAAAAGAGATACGTTTTTTTCTTGAAAGTCAGCATAGTGAAGGAGATCTCTGAGGTACATTGACGCGGTACACTTGCGAAGTACGCGTACATAATACGCAAGTACGGATTTCCATACGAAAATGGTCGGTTTTCAAATCTTTGACGGTTTTAGAGATTTGATCGTCAACTTACAAGGAACCACTCAAATAAGAACACGTATGTTAAAACTTGTTACAGACGATACGCGATGTAACCGAGGCCTCTGTATTACAGAAATTTTGCTGTCCCTACTATTACAGAGACCTCCTGATGTAACCATACCCCAAATAAGTAATTATATGAATTACAGAATTAGTACTTTTTTGTCGGTTACATTTTGCGGCGTCTACCTTTAAGGGTAACCTTCCATCAGGCGAAAAGTGGGGTTGTTTACTGGAGAAAGTACCCTTCCGTACTAGGCCGTACTGTTTTTTTTTTTTTTTTACAAAAGATGTTTACTAAAAATTCGTTGAGATTCTCCAGACTTCTTGGCGAAAAATACCACCGTCCGATTTTCAATTTTCGACGCAAACGCCCCTTGTTTCCAGTACCTAGCTAGTCTCCTCCGACTGTCCTCGGGAGGAGAGTTAGCGATTACAGGACGCGTGTATTGGACCACTTGTAAATTCAGCGTCAATCCACGACGGACGTGAAGTTGTAAAGTTACATGTGGCAAATGGCGTGTACCTTCTGACGTCAAAAAAACCACCCTGTTCGACGACAAAATCTGTTCGCCGACAAAATCTTGGTCACCGGACATCCTGTCACGCCTCCTTCATAAATGTGCACAATCAAGCTGGTACAGCGATAATGCATTTACGTACAAAATGGTACGTTCTTCAACATTTGTACAAACTTTAATTTTGCAACGGTTTTCGTGGCCGCTGGTACGACGATAACCCTAAGAACGTTGAGATTGTACATTAGCGTGACGCTACTAAGATATTTTAATCGGCGTCTATCCGTACACATACTTAGTAACGATTTTGTCCTTTTCGAAATGATGATTATTGCCGGGCGGCTCAACAGGATCCTACGTGGTACCAATCGCAATCTAACAAGTCAGCAATTTTAGCTTCACTGGCACGACCTGATGGAAGGGTGTTACAAATTTTACTGCCGGTAAACGTGATCGTATAATTACTGGGAACGCCTGATGGAAGGTTACCCTAAGTCACGGAACGAAAATCACGTCATACGTGGCGTATTAGACAATTTGTCTTTTTCGCTAAAATTACATATTATATAGAAATATAAAATATTAAATTTAAAAAAATACTATATATCGCAATATATATCGCGATGGTTTATGTTGGTATCGGTACGATATATCGAGAATTATGCTATATCGATAATCGATATATCGAATATCAAAATTATCGCGATATGAATTTACCCGATACCCAACACTACACCGTCAAGCGTCAATCGCTATGAGAGTATATAACGGCAATTCGGTGCCCTTTTTTCAAAAAAAAAAACCCGAAATACAATCCATAATTTTATTTTTTCCATTATTCTAATTAGGTTTTTTTTTCAATTAGAGTTAATAAGGAAAGTACACTGCGATGGAAATAGTGTGACGTACGGACAGGGAATCCCCGTACGAAATGGTACTTTTGGAATTACAAAGGCATAAAAAGACACTTAACATTATTGCGCACACATGTGAATGTGCACTGGAAGAAAGAGATGCAAGCTCGTCGACAAAAATCACGTTCTCATCTGTTCGTCCGTCGACCGTGTGAAAAGAGCGACGGCGTACGAATTGTCAAATTTTGTACGGTTACACAGATTACTGTAGACATCGAAAGGGCGGGTATTTATTATTCAAGACAACCCAAATTACAGTTAGGGATTAATTAGTATATATATATATTTTTTTTATAAAAAAAATCCCGATTAGTGTTAATAACACTATTTCTTTTTTTACGCTATTTATTCCTTTACTCTAATAGTAATTGACGGTGTGCTGTTACAACTGTAAAGGATATTCGAGAAATATAATACACATGTAGTACGAGATATTCGCATTGATGGTTTCGATCATAGTTCAAAAGTAGGCGTTTTTATGGTAGGCCTTTGGTCGGTGCCTTTATCGTAAGTTGTGTTATCGGCTTTTCATGTGATCTTCTTAGATCGCTACTTTGATCATCGACCGTCTGATCGTTCGAATCTGACGGTGAAAATATAAACTTGTTGGTCCGAATGTTTTAATTGGTCCGAATAGGTCCTAATACAATATGGGTCTTAAGGTCATATTGTATGTTTTGCATACAATAGGCATATTGTATGGGCCTACTTTCACCTACTTTTGAACTATGGTTTCGATTGAACCATGGTTATGGCTTAATAGTGTGCAGGCGTACGACATTACGAAATTCAGTTTCATAGTTTGGCAAATCCGTGGGAAATCCAGCAGTTTTTTGAACTGTGAAATTCACTTCCTAGTCCAGGCGCATAGAGACAGTTATATGCCCTAACACGCTTTACTGTGTGGAAGCACAGTCAGTCAACGCTTTGGCGAACAGCGACATATACTAGATGATTACAGTCCTGTAATGTACCATAGTGAATGTGGCTAACAACTGCGACTTTATCCAACTCACATGTATTTCGCCGATTCGTAAAGCGAGGACGAAGGCGGATCCGGTACGTCGATTTCGACATGATTGTAAACTTATCGACGGCTTACATGCACATACCAGAGGTTGAACTCTGACGAATTGTACTCTCCCAAAAAATCCCCTTCACGATTTCCCGCTAGGACACTGCAGCGATCCCTCAATTGAAACAGCCACTTTGTTACTCTTGCCACGTGGCAGTCAGAGCCATCACTTTCTGTGCGACGTGGAGTAGCGACCCAACCAGCGACCTGCTGACGTCGCACAGCCGGATAAGCCACCTTTTTTTAAGTGTTACCATCCGTACGTCAAGGAAGTTCCCAGGAATGTTAAAATTTCAGTGTACTATCCCTTCACCTTCTCTCTCTCCTCTACTCTTTCCTCATGGCTGCCCAGGTGGCGGCACGCAATTGGCTGCAGCCGCTATCACACGTGCCAATTCGAGCAGGCATTGATTCCTCCACCGCCTCTTCTCATACAGCATTGAAGAGTGCTCCCTGGGGGCTCTCTTTGCGCCACGTCAGCATCCGTACAGGGAAACGATCCTCAGGAATAGCAAATGCCTTCTGGTCACGCAGAAAGAAGAAGGTACTACTCTCAATTGTAACTGCTGTGCAGATTGCGCAAAAATATGTACGGATTTTCTTGCTTATGTTGGAGAGGTGATGATGACATTTGTACGGATTGTATTGTTGATGCTGTACGGACAGGTGAAGGTGGAGTCTGTTCGGATTCTAGTGCTAGTGATGTATGGAAATGTTTGTACGGAAATTGGTACGGGTTGTTGCTGGTGTTGTACGGACAGGTGGTGATGGAGTTTGTACGGATTTCAGTTTGATGCTGACAAGTGGAATTTTGGTATGAGTGTGGACAGGATTCTGAGGCTGAGCAAAAAGCTGCGGAACAAGCAAGACTAGCAGAAGAAGAAGAAGCGGAAGAGGAAGAGGAGGATGAAGAAGAAGAGGAGGAAGAAGAGGAAGAAGAGTGGGATGAAGAGGACGAAGAAGGAGAGGGTTGGCAAGAGGACGGTTCAGGAAAAGGTTTAGGGTTACAGAGAATGATTGCTAGATTGAGAACCGAAGACGGATCTTTATCTGTCAGAGCTTTACCCGTAATGTTGCTCCTGGCAGTCACTACTGCAATGCTGGTGACAGGGATTGTTGCCTTACTACGGATGCGACAGAGAAAAAAGAAGGAGTTAGAACAGCAGAAGGAGGCGAACCTAGGACTGAAGGAAGATGTACCACCAGAGTTTGGAAAGGGAACTCTTGTGACACTTCGGGTTCCAGAAAAGGATATTATTGTTGGACAGGAATCTGAGAAGAAACGGGCGGAATTAGGTGATAAGAGTCTGGAAGTTTATAGTGATGTAAGTGTCAAGGATACCGCATTCCAATTGGATGATAGCGAAGAAAACGACCTTTTAGTTATGGACAAAGAAAAGGCGACTACTACGTTTATGGAGGTCGAAGAAGGACAGCTGTCTGATAATCTGGAGCAAGTATTAGCCGCAGTTGTGGAAGATAGAGTTGCGGAAATGGAGAAACTCCATGGGGCACAAATTGAGGCATTAAAGGCGACTAACGAAGTTGAAACTCGTGTACTAAAGGATCAAGCCGATCAGAGGAAAGTGTTGGAGGTAGGAGGACTGGAGAAACTTAAGAGCTTTGCTTGGACAGGATCAGGTTGCAAATTATGGCTGGTTTTTTTACTAAGAGTTTACTACATTGCATTTTGGAAGCCATCAGAGTGTAGCAATCTGATACTGTCTACACCCATTTGCTCAACTGACACCGTGAATTGCTATTGGCGTAAATAACACTAATTTGATGCTGTTTTATTTTTATTTTTTTAGCCATGAACATATAATATTGTTTATAATGCTGATTTCTCTTTTCGCTAATTTTTTTTGTGGATCACAATCTTCCTCGTCATTCGCATCAGAAATAGAGTTACTGTCGCTAAAAGAGTCCTCGTACTAATTATTTCTTAACGCTAGTAGCGATAATGTGTTATCCCAATACTCTTCATTTCAGTCGCCCAAACAGTTCGGCGAGTTTCCTGAGTCAAGCTCTCAGAGATGTTTCTTTTGGAACCTTAAAAAGAGGTGAATACAAAAATGCTCCTTGTATTGGCATTATATTTATGTTTCTTTCAGGAGGAAATCAAAGCTCTACGCCTTCAACTGGCTGTGGCCAAGGAAGTTGCTGAACACCTTTTGGTTGGAGACAAACGGCGAGAAGAGGATATGGGAATGCTGCGTGAACAGAATGCTGAGCTGAGCGCCTACTTTGAAAACCTCGTTCGTCAGAAGGTAAATTCAAGAGCATTTGCAGATTCTTGGTCCTACTGCAGGGCTATGAGTTTTGAAAATGGCGGCAAGTGCGCTTCTATGACTTTCTTGTTCTATTTATGGGTATGAGGATAAAGGCTGCCTTGCAAATTTAGATTGTACTATTCTTAATTGTAGAACGACTATATTTACGTCTTCATTCTCATGGTAAGATATTACGATGTGTTAATGGTGTGTGTAACTACACTGTTTATCGTTTTTATTTTTAATATTTTTTTGCACTTTAATCATTTTTTCTCTCTGTACACTTGTCCAATTACTGTATGGAGGCCACCAATCGTAAGGTAAGAACCTTGCCTTTTCATCGAAACTGGTGGATTAAAAACCCGACAAGTGTGCACGGAGAAAAGATGATTTCAGAGGCAAAAAAAACATAAACGCTAGTAACAATACGTGGGTGTACTTTTTATGAGTATGTAGAACTGCCTAGCTTTATCTGCCGGCATGCTGGCATCGATAGTCAATTGATGAATTTGTGATTTTTCGGCTCTCATTGATAGGTTTTACAGGATATGTTCTGAATGTATCAGAATGTTCAAATTGGACTGAATTCTCTTTGCTTGTGTATGGCTCGAGAACTTAATTTTCTTTGCTTATGTGTGTGGCTTCATGACTTAAATCTTCTTTGCTCGAAATATAATACACATACAGTACGAGGTGACCACATATTGTGTTTCCAATTGTTTCCATACATTTGAACTTATGGTTCTGAATGCATCATAAAATCGGACTGAATTTTCTTTGCTCGAAAATATCATATGATACGTGTGTAGTATGGTATCCAATTGTTTATGCACATTTCAACTATGGTTCTTAATGCATCACACAGTTGGACTGGAATTTCTTTCCCTGTGTATGGCTCCAGGACTTACTTTTCTTTGCTTTTTGTCTGGCTCCAAAACTTCAATTTTTTTGCTCATTGTTTTCTCTTGTGTATGGCTCCAGGAGTTAGTTTTTTTTTGCTCACCTTTCTTTTTCCAGGAGTTAGTTTTTTTTGCTCAACTTTCTTTTTCCAGGAGTTAGTTTTTTTTGCTCAACTTTCTTTTTCCAGGAGTTAGTTTTTTTTTGCTCACCTTTCTTTTTCCAGGAGTTTGTTTTTTTTGCTCAACTTTCTTCTCTTGTGTATGGCTTCAGGATGCAGAACAGCTGGCACTGGCAGAGCTGCTTGTGGGACAAGAAGCTGAAAGGGAAGCTTTAGAAAAGAAGTTGCAGGAAGAGATGGAACAGAGTCAATCTCGACAATCACTACTAAATGATCTTGAAGGAAAACTACAGGAAGCAGAGGAGGAAAGAGAATCCCTCACAGCAAATCTTCGTCAAGCCCTAGCCGATTGTCAACGTCTGGCTTCAAGGTAACTTTGACTTGTTATCACATTTTAGTGTGGATTAAGGAGTCGATGGGGATAAGATGCGATAGCTTTTTGTATTTCCAGAAGTTGAAGTAACGGGCGTAAGACAGGACCAGGGTTAGTACCTTTCATTTACTTGGTGAGGAGATGATGAAAAACATAAGTCTGTCATTTTCTTGTGCATAACAATACATGTAAAAAGCTTTAGGCAGCATATTATGGCTGGATTAGATGGTTTTTTGCAGATTTGTCCAGTGTTTTTTCAGAGATTTTTCTTTTGTTTTTTTAATCTTGAAATTTTAAATAGGTGACTTCAACATTTTGTCCTTCCTATTATAGGAACCAGGTTGCGGAAGTAATGCTATTCATGAAAATAAATCGTGGTATCAACTGTTACTGTTGTCTTAACAATTAATTATGTCTGCTGTTGTTCCCGAGGGTTGTTTTTTTTGTCCTGTTTAAGAACCTCCTGTCGTGTTTCTATGGCTCTCAACATTTGTGTCACACACATTTGTCTAAGTCACTCATGTTGTAGAAACGGTGAGAGGCGATGATGATTTCTTCTGAATCTTGTGTCAAAATATGAACTTGTAATTAATAATAATTAACTCAAAACTAACTTTGAGTGTCATAATATTACAAAAATAATTAACTTAAAACTAACTTTTTTGAGTGCCATATGTGGGCATGGACTGGCATAGATGTGCTGGACTGGAACTAGACCTGGAAGAGGCCAAAAAGAAGAGAGGACAGGCGGAATCTGAAAGGACAGAATTGGTAAGACAATTGCAAGAAGCACAGGTGGACATGAGAGGATTACGACTCTCTCTTGCTCAGGAATCTGCAAAACTTGCTATGGCAGAAGAGCAAGTGGGAGAGAAAATGATAGCTCTTGGAGTGAAGCAAGAAGAGGTAGAGAGAATGCAGGCGGAACTGGAGGAGCTTAAGGCAGCGATAATTGCGGGAGGACAAGAGAATTGGTCAGAGGCGTCTGTTTCTAGGTCTACTTCTACTGTAGATTCCCAAATGCTTGTAGACGCTTTGGCAGAAGTTCAAGAAGAACTCGCACGAGATGCCTTGCTTAGGCAGGCAAAATTGGCCGAATTGAGTCGAAAACTGGCCGAGTCTCCGGGTTTGTTGGAGGCGAGGGAAGTGAGAGGAGGAACTGTCAAACTGCATGCATCGAGCTTACAAGAGGTAAGAGTCAAGTTTCGAGGGCAGAGTGAACTGGTGGACCTGTGGACTCCTAACTGATTCTGGATTATGGAGAATCAGCCCTTCTGACTCTTATCTAAACTATTGTATCCACGGGAGGTTTGAGCTTTAAATGTCTAAAGAAATGAAATTTGACAGATGTTTTCAGTATAGATGTGGGCGGAATTCTAGTGTTAAAGTATAACTGGCGCTCTAGTTGAACTGACCAAAGAAAATAATCGGAGACAGAGGCAAAACCTGTACTGTATTTGGAAAAATGGAAGTATAAAAGGGAAGTTTAAATCTATGAAAGCAACAATTGCTAGTGGCCAATTTCTCGATACACAATATGAGTTTTTGAAAATGCCCTCAAAAAGCGATACTTTTCATATTGTAACTGATACCCGATACACTTTAGCTTAAAATTGAAGTAGCCTAAAGACAAAAGATTAGTAGCATCAGAATAGAGGTTGACGGCTGCGGTCATTTAAATAAGGGCTGTTTTTAATTTCTAGTGTGTTCTTCTATGTTTCCGGATGATAAAGCAACCTTCTTCTGGAGGCCAAGTATTGCTGACCTGTCAGTGGTGATGTGTCACTAGGTTCTTTTTCCGTGCGGTTTATTCTGGCGACAGGCCAGCTCTACATACATGTACCTTGTATTGTATATCGTGCGTATCGAATTTGTATCGCGTACGATACAATATCTTGTATGGAATTTAAGGTCTCCTGTTATGATACATGATATGTATCGTATCGCAATATATCGTATGAATGTGATTCAATCCAATACCCTGACAACTGCTTACCTGAGTAAATGCTAAAATGTGTAGTTCAACCTGTAACGTCTTCAAGGACCCGTTCAGTTCTTCACAGAGAAAATGAAGAATCATTTTGAACTCCAAGGTCAATTCCTGGCGGGTAAGTTAAAAGCTATGGAGTTTTGAGACATAGATACACTCATAATGTTGGTCCCATGGCAGACTGAGGAGCTTCGGCGTCGGTTGACAGACCAGGAAGCGAGAATGGATTTGTTTAAAAAGCAAGCTGATGCTGCGCTTGCTGGGAGGGACCGATTGCTTGCTGTGACAGAGGCAAAATATCGAAGGGAGCTCGCAGCCAAAGAAGCAGAAATAGCTTCCAGGTCTGAAAACCCTAAATAACCCTTGTAAAAGCTTGAAACTCTCATTCAAAGGGCAATTTATAAGTACGCTGTAACTGGCTTTACTGGCGCAGTAGTCATAGGAACCGTACAGAAGAATGTACGATTATGCTGATTGCCAGCTAGTCTAATTGCCAGTAATATCGTACGTCTATTTACCCTATCATGCTTCTTAAATTACCAATATAGACTAAGGCAAAGGCACTATGTTACATTGTCGTATGTTTGGCGTATGTGGTATGTTGTATGATGTTGCATGTCGTAAGATGTAGCTTGTTTTATGTCTTCTTTTTACTCCCAGTGAGCGTAACATAGTGCATTATTATGTTACAATGGAACTTCATGCTTAATTGTTTTCCCTTCCTATTTTCGCTGCATCACAGAGTTTGGAATGCCGGACGTTGCTGATAACACTGTGAGTCGTCATTAGAGTAAATAAATTATTAGCGCGAGGTTTACAATAGTGTTATTACGTCTGATTCAGTTTCAAATGCCGTGGCTGATTTTGAACCTTGAAAGGATTAGCGTTATGAAAAAAACAATAAGTATTATTAAAATGTTGTTTTGCATCAGAGGGGAAAAAAAAACTGGCACTGAATTACTGGTATCAATGCTAATAATAGTGGTTCACGGTGTATTGCTGGGCTCAGGTTGACAAGGCAAATCTCGGAGACAGGTGGGGAGGACAGTGATACAGAGGGCCAATGGGAAGTCAAAAGCTCTTTTGAAAATGGACGGTATGTCACTCAGGGAGGAGGTAGTGATGCACGAAAAGCAGGAGTGAGCGAATAAGAGAAAAGCAGGAAAAAATTGCGTTTTACATCTGGAAACTTTGTCTTTCTAAATCTGCATCGTTTTGACAAGTTTTTTTTGGTTTTGTGGTAAAAAGAGTGTACGAATTTCTAACATAGGATTTGTAGTTAGTGTACTCCTTATTATTGGAAACTCGGTAGCTTTTTACATTTGAAAAACTACAGTATAGGTGGCCTGTATGTACTATCCAGGCCTATAATATGAGTGATAATATAGTAAAGGTACTGACTTGATAAGAAACAAAAAAAAAGTGAAAAAAAGTGACATTTTACTCTCTTTTGATTCAGTATAATATACCTTTCAAAAAGCTATATTCCTGTAAACGTTCGGCTACTATTTTTTTTTTTTTTATCTGTCAATACCAAGTGACTGAGAGAGATGAGAAACCATACTTAAAAATATCCTTATAGATTACTATGCCCTAAGGTGCTCTCTATACATGTTTTCAACTGTTAGGGTTAGGGTTTGTATGGATTCCGATTCGTCAGTCAGTAGTTTCCTCTGACAAAGACTAAATGGTTATGCTATTAATAATCATTTTAGGGTTGCTTAGGGTTTTCTAGGGTTTTTTAGGGTTTTCATTAGTGTTGTCCAAAGTGTAACAGTAGAATGTGGACAATGGTACAAAAAAAAGTAATATATTTCTAACTAAAGGATACGAAAGCATATGAAATGATATTAAAGGATATCAAAAGAATTAAAAGGATTTTAAAGGACATTGCATATTAGATGACAAGACAGTTGGTGGTTTTGAAAGGCAAAGGAGGAGGTGGTCTTATCCGGTGAGGTAATATCTGTAGTATCCTGCAATTGATTGGAAAGCAATGGCATATACTTTTACGGAAAACACGTCTTACCGGAGATATTTGCAAGCTCTCTTGTTTTTTGACTTCTTCGTCTGCTTAAAAACATCTTTTTCCGTTTTTTTTGTCAGTTTCTATGGGAAATGAGTGACAGTGGCGTCACTCTCAAGCCTATAGTAGTCAAAGAAATGAAAGACAGAGATATTGTACTATGGGATTTTCTTCTAACAAATGCGCAAATTTTAAAGCAAAGGAACAAAAAAAAATTATGAAAGCGAGACCAGAAATACAAATACACACCTCATGACAGTTAGACATGGTGAAACTTGCAATCGTAATAATAAAAATTTGGAAAATTCCCTCGCTAGAGATTCGAGCCATTTGTTTTCATTCGTTTTCAACCACTCGTGCCTACATCAAACTTTTGTCTTATTTCCAAAGCATATGACTCAAAAATTAAACGTTGAAATTATAAACAGGCGTAATTTAATGTGCTAAACCAATCTAACTCTATGATAGTCTGATTTAGATGATGTGTTTTTTTTATTCATTTTTTATCCCAATATACTTTTTCTCACTTGATTTGTTTTATATTTTTTGAGATTTTGTTTTTCTATTTTTTTTCTCACTCAATTTGGTTTATCTCTCTATGTATGTTTTTTTATTTTTTCCTTGATTGCTTTTCCTCTATTATTTTATTTTTATTTTATTTATCCTTTTGATTTTTTATTTATTTCTACGTTCTTTTAATTTTTTACTTTAAATTCAAAATAACTATCTAAAATATAAACTACAAATATGAGATTTTTTTATTTTTTGGTTTGTTTTTTTGTGAGAGTTGTTATACCCAAAAACACAAGAAAGTTTAATGCGTGCACCATACGAGAAATTGAAACATTCAATAATTTACCATTTTTGTAATGAGTCTAAATAAGGAGAAAAAAACAATTTGTGTCTATCCAATAAGAAAATTTAGTTTTAAAACAAGTTCTAAATTTAGTTTTAGATTAAGTTAAATTTAGTTTTACAACAGGTTTCAATTTTATTTTTTTATTATATTGGGTGAAGCCATTTTCATATTGACATATGATTTTGTTATCAATGTCGATGTATTTAAACCTTAAACAATATGAAACCATTTTATTTTTTCCCACGTAGTCTCTAACTTTTTATATTGTTTATAAATAAAAAAAAAAAGGCCGACTTTATTAAAAAGCGGGATGGTAAACCATCTGAGTCTATAAGAACAAAAAGAAGTAGCATTGCTAAAACTGAGAAACCACATAACAAGGGAATAAACAAAAGGGAAAATCAAGGCAAAAACTACGAAAATACGAAAGGATGGCAGGGAAGTCTAAAACACCCAAAAAAACTAATCCAACAAACAAAACATCAAAGGAAAAAGCTAACACGTAGCAAAAAAAAACCCCCAACATAACTACAAATTTACGGAAAGCAACAACGTAAGTCCCCGAATCCCGGAGGAGCACGAGGAGGAAGTTCCGGAACACGCCGTCGATCCATAGCGGCAATAGACGATCGAAGTAATATAGAAGCCAACACCCGTTGTAGGGCCACGGAAAAACGTTGACGATAAAAAGAAGTAAGGACTGAAACAGGAGGGCTCCCAGGTCCTCGCCTCTCGAACGAGCGTCGACCACAAGTACAGAAAATATATTTTATATGTACGGAAATAATTTAAAGCATCGTATATGGTAATTTTTAGTAAATGGGTATCTTGCTTAACGATACTATTTAATATTCCTGTGATACAGTGCCACTTCTGTATTTTTTTTAATTGTTTTCGAACAGTTTAACTTTAACTCTAAATATCTCAGAGAGGAAAAAAATTGATTATTTGGAAACAAAAAAACAAACAAAAAAAAAAGTAAAAAATGTGAACTTTATAACATTTATTGAAAAACTCGCCTTTCCATTTAAGTGCTATGAAACAAAATCAAATGAAAAATCAATACGAAAACGGAAAAAATGTCTTCCGAACAAATAAACAACAAAATTTGTGAAAACATTGCAAAATAAGTTGTTAACGAAATGGTCAACTAAAATACTGCAAGAGAAGTTATAGTTTGACGGTTATGAAATATTCATTAAAAAATTGTGAATTAAGTCACTATTTAACAATTGTAAAAGATGCAATTAAAAAAAATGAAGTAAAAAACGGAAAACGGTGTGAAACAATGTGAAATTGCTTATAGGTGTTTGTTGATGATGAAAAACTTCAATTAAGTTATGAACTATTTAATTAAAAAACTACAAATTAAGTCACCGTTTAACAATTATCAATGATTGTATTAAAAAAAAAAAAAAAAAACGGTGTGAAATTACTTGTAGATGTTAGTGGATGACTTACACTGTATAGTTACTAAAATCGATTGGAAAATCTGATAAATAAGCGTGAATTTTTTTACAAATGGTTGTATTTCAAATGATTTCAAACGAATTTCGTTCAACTTTTCGATTGCATTTGTGTATTTGTTGGTTATCTTAGTTGAAGAAAAGGTGACGGTTAGAGATAAATGTCACTTATTTTTGACTTGTTCGCCACGAATTTTTGGTTTCATTTATTTATTTTTTCTTTTCCGACCTTACATTTTTTTTTTCGACTTTGCGAATTTTTGCGTTGTGTTATGATTTTTTTTTTTATTTATTTCAAAATCCCATGTCACGTATTAGAAAGAGAGACTAAAGAGACGTTGAAAGTTACAGAGAAAAATGAAGCGAACTCCTCGCAGATGAACATCCGACGGCCAGAATTACCTCCAAGACCTTGGGAGAGT
This sequence comes from Zygnema cylindricum, assembly GCA_037447655.1. Taxonomy (NCBI): domain Eukaryota; kingdom Viridiplantae; phylum Streptophyta; class Zygnematophyceae; order Zygnematales; family Zygnemataceae; genus Zygnema; species Zygnema cylindricum. The sequence goes on along the minus strand of JBBHKE010000409.1, from coordinate 62,914 downwards.
ATTGGCAAGATTCTCTGTAATGTTGTTTTTCGTATAAAAAAAAAATAGGCGGTACGATTTGGTACGGAGGATCGCGGATATCTGTAAACTTCTCCACTTTTCGCCTGATGGAACGTCACCCTTAGTCTTGCTACTTTGTTTTTTAGCAAAGATTCTCCGTACATATTTCAGAGCATTTGGATGTAAACGCAAATAACTTGTCACTTAAAAAAATGACTTACGTAGACGTGTACGAAGAATTGTGACCGATGAAGTGGTACATAAAATGAGGCAAACTTTCACTCGCCTTCAATTTGAGGCGTTTCTCCACACGCTGTACAATTTTTGTGACTTCGTAATGTCCGTACGCCACATTGTCGACGTGTCGAAATCCTAAAATACCTTTCGATGTCGCACAGAATTTGCGGTTTCGTTTGTCGCATAGTTCAAAAGTAGGTGAAAGTAGGCCCATACAATATGCCTATTGTACGCAAAACATACAATATGACCTTAAGACCCATATTGCATTGGTCGCAAAATGAAAAAAAAAGTAACACGGTTGAGTTGCACATCATTCGATAGATAATTAAACATCATCGGACGGTCGCTGATCAAAGTAGCGATCAAAGTAGCGATCTAAGAAGATCACATGAAAAGCCCATAACACAACTTGCGCCTACCAAAGGCCTACCACAAAACGCCTACTTTTTAACTATGGAATGTAGGATGACATAGCGAAATCTTTGTGTACTTCCCCTTGTGCTAATCGTGTGAAACTTGCGAATGTTTTCCTATTCGTTGACCAAATGTGCATTCACTTTAAACAACGCTCCCGTGGTTATTGACGTTTTATAGCTAAAGATGAGAAAACGACAAACACAAATATATAATAAGCTTCACTTTCTTCGTACGTAACATTGTTTTTTCGGTGCAAAAAACATTATTTCTTGGAGAATGGAAAAAAAAAACTCTTACTCAAGAGCATGGCCAAATACCTTTACAGGGTGTGCTCATGTGTTGAAATATCAAGTTTGTTTTTGTCGTTTTCCTCCAAAATCGAATCTTCACCGTAGAACATTGAACGTCATCTTCATACTTTAGATGTGCTCGTGTTGAAATGTCAAGTTTGTTTTTGTTGTTTTCCTCCAAAATCTAATCTTCAACGTATAACAGTGAACTCCATCTTTATACTTTAAATATGCTCCAATTTTGTCATCTTTTCTAATCAATTTGGCATTTTTTTCTTTTCGACCCGCGGGGACGCGAATCCTGTTTATCAAAAAACTTCTCAAAAACTATCTTGCGAGATGCTTTTCGTTAAAGTACACCGCGAATCGTTATTAACATTAATGACGCTAATTCAATGCCCCTAAATTTTGAACCTCATATCTAAAATATAATCATCAACTCTATTTTTAATTTACGTTAAAATAAGCACTACTTAATAAACGTCAATGAGTGTAATTTTAGTCTAACTTAAGTAGTTTGGCGTACCGATTATGTTAGTCCGTACCATAAATGTACTTAATTAAGTACCAAAGTACAAAACGAAGTTTAAACTAGCCGTGTAGACACGTGAAAGTGCACTCAAATTTGAACGTCAAAGTTAAATTGCGCAAACCCGTCCGCACATCTTTAGTGAACCCAATACATGTCTTATGATAACAACTACACTATGATCAAAATGCACCCAGTTAGTGTTATGTGTATAAGTCAGAGTTATGGTATGTCTCCATGTGCCAAAGTAAGGTTTTTTTTTTGTCATTTTCCTATAAAGCTTAACGCTGTACCGGGCAAGTTACAACCATACAAATAAATCGAAAAAATTGAAGTATATTTTATGTCATCGTGGAACTTAAAATGTACTACATGTTGTTGTCTTGTGTTTTCGGACCCACGACCATGTCAAGAAATGTCATATTCAACCTTTATTTTATAACACATCGGCGATGTGTTTTAAATCAAAGTTTTTTTCGATAAACAAATAGGAACACATATTCTCACGCGTCGATTTTTTCAAAAATTTCAAACGATTTCAACCCGACAAGGAAAAGTACACGATTCGATATGTTTTGCTTGTTTGTGTTCAGTACGACGAGGAAAAGTACACAATTTGTTTTGTCTGTTTTTGTCCAGTACATTTTTATTTTTTTTGCGGGGGTCTGAAGATTTCGATGCTAGTTCACGTCAAACGAACAGGAGACGCAAAGGCAAAGTGTATCTTCTTCAACCACGAAACGGCATAGGCTGAAAGGCGGTACGTCTGCAATGTCACGAAAATACATACGACGTCACAAACAATTACAAAAAATAACGTGCGTCATCACATATTGTAGACGTTGACAGCCATGACGGGCATTGTCGACGTATACAATCGTCACACCTTTAAGTAACAATTTCATTGTTACACATTAGACACTTAAAAATTGTCTGTAGACTTTGCGCTAAAATACAAAGTAAGTTTGGTTAGGGTCATCAGGGGAAAAGTGGCATAGTTTACAGAAATACACGACCCTCCGCACCAAACTGTACCGTTTATTTTGTTTTTATACGAAAAACTACTTTATAAAGAATCTTTTCAATACTCTCCGAAGGTCTTAATGTAATACTAGCCGTCGGATGTTCATCTGCGAGGAGTTCGCTTCATTTTTTTTGTAACCGTCAACCCACCTCGAGGAGGTGGGTTGGCATATACAGAAAAAAAAACCGTGACACGCTGGACGATTAAGCTACGTGTCATGATGGAAAACCTACGAAAAAATCTTAAGATTTGCACATGACACGCGGTTTCCAAAATACAACCAAAAATAAAAACGAAATTTCCTAACATTCCCTCATCACGCTATTTTTGGTAACTTTTGTTCGTCACACTATTTCTCTCAAACGACTTTCGTTGAATTCGAAAACTGAAACCCTAAACAATGAGCTGGCGAACAAACTGGCGTCTGCAAAATGTATAAAAGTTTTGTCTTATGCTTACTTCGTACGCAGATACATGGTACGCAAGTCAAGATTTGAAGTTACGTTTGTCGATGGTAAGAATCTGAAAGATATTATGTATTAGGTTTTCTAACCTCTCAGAAAATCCCATTACTTCAATCAATTTGAACCACACATTCCACACATTGGAAAGCACTCACATAAGGATAAACTTTAAATTAGAAGAAGCTTCTGTCCATATAACATTAGCTTGGTCTCTTGCCCTCGTGGCTCAACCATTCTTATTAAAGTGTTTTCCTCTACTCTCCACTCTTAATAATTTTATCTCTTAACTACTAAAACACCACTTAGTTTGTAAGAGATTTCAATGCCAAAATGCCAATGCTCCAATTTGGTTTTAATCGCTCAAAACCAAGATCAGTCAGAATTTCCACAAACTTTTCCAAAGGAAAAGATATTTACTCTCCTCTTAGCCTTCACTATTTATCCATCATCGCCTAGGACTAGCCAGGCCAAAGTGAACGGTCCATTGAACAGGTTTTACCTAGGCGAATCATTGATCAGCAAAGACTCAAACTGACCAATGCAAAAACGTGCGAAATCTTTCTCTAACTACGTAGAATTTCTGACCAATCAAACGCTACGTTTCACTCCGTAACATTTACGTGCAATTGTGTGCGCCAAACGAAACGCGACTTCGCAGGATCGTGCGTCACAAGTTTCGCACGCGAAACTTCCTACGAAATTCCCTTAAGTGAAAATGATGTTTCGTACTAAAAATTGTACGAAACGAACTACCGTGCATACTAAACGTTTCATTTGAACTTTATGAAACGTGCACGCGAAATTTCGGTATTAATTTGACCCTTAACCCGTTTCAATGATACCCGATTATTATTTAGACCCCGCGACGTCTACAAAATTTAATACTCTATAATCATTACACCTAAATACCCCTTTACGAACAAGTTCAATCCGTTATTACTGTAACATCATCCCCTCTTTATTTTTAACTATCCACAGTTAAAACACCTTTCATTCTCAAGACATGACTTCTATGTTATTGTTGGATTGGCACGTGAAGCCCGTCCAATACGGGGTAGAATATGGAAATATCCATACTCGAGCCGCCCGTAATAAATGGGTACAGACCCGCCAGTCTCAACATCGAAGCGTTCGCAGCTGAAGTGAAAGGTCCCAGGTTCGAACCCTGGCCGGCTCAATTTTCCCAAGTGTGGGACATGCCGAATCCCGGATTTCTAGGAAATCTAACATGGTATCGGAGCCAGCGCGATTGTGGATGGTTTGACCGGCTTTCCCGTGAGGGGGGGTGTTGGATTGGCACGTGAAGCCCGTCCAATACGGGGTAGAATATGGAAATATCCATACTCGAGCCGCCCGTAATAAATGGGTACGGACCCGCCAGTCTCAACATCGAGCTGGTGGCACAGTGGTAGTGCGTTCGCAGCTGAAGTGAAAGGTCCCAGGTTCGAACCCTGGCCGGCTCAATTTTCCCAAGTGTGGGACATGCCGAATCCCAGATTTCTAGGAAATCTAACATGGTATCGGAGCCAGCGGGATTGCGGATGGTTTGACCGGCTTTCCCGTAAGGGGGGGTGCTGGATTGGCACGTGAAGCCCGTCCAATACGGGGTAGAATATGGAAATATCCATACTTGAGCCGCCCGTAATAAATGGGTACGGACCCGCCAGTCTCAACATCGAGCTGGTGACACAGAGGTAGTGCGTTCGCAGCTGAAGTGAAAGGTCCCAGGTTCGAACCCTGGCCGGCTCAATTTTCCCAAGTGTGGGACATGCCGAATCTCGGATTTCTAGGAAATCCAACATGGTATCGGAGCCAACGGGATTGCGGATGGTTTGACCGGCTTTCCCGTGTGGGGGGATGCTGGATTGGCACGTGAAGCCCGTCCAATACGGGGTAGATTATGGAAATATCCATACTCGAGCCGCCCGTAATAAATGGGTACGGACCCGCCAGTCTCAACATCGAGCTGGTGGCACAGTGGTAGAGTGTTCGCAGCTGAAGTGAAAGGTATCAGGTCCGAACCCTAGCCGGCTCAATTTTCCCAAGTGTGGGACATGCCGAATCCCGGATTTCTAGGAAATCTAACAGTTATTATCCCTCCAATACCTTTCTAAAAACTCGGAATTTTTATCTTCTAAATTCAACTCATCTTTTGGCCTTCCTAGGTAGTGTACTTGCCAAAACATAGTATTGCTGACTTTGAACTGTTGACGAACCCAATCTATTACCCATTTGTGGTAATCTTCAGGTTCTATAATTATTGAGGGATCCAATTCCAATTCTCTTTCTGTTGGTCAAAGATTTGCTGGTTTCAATTGGTTGATATGTATTACTGGATAATTTTTTGTTGAAGGCGCAAAGTCCAATTTGGCAGCAACTGACGATATAATCTCGATTACAGTTAATGGTCTAATGTACTTAGGAGCAAATTTCCCCGTAGGATCCGATTGTCCCTCGATCTTATACTTATAATGCGTTGTAGAAAGCCAAACCCTGTCACCTCTCATTCAATGGGTCATAATTCCCTCCTGATATATTGTTACAAATCACAGCAAAATAAGGATCTTTATCATAACCATTTTTAACATCATCTAAACACAATTCATCTCGAACCATCACACTTATTTCAAAACATCTATTTAAAAGATGTGCGACAACATTTGCCTTTCCACGAATATGTTTGACGTTAAATTTGAAATATGTTAATTTCTGCATCCACCTAACCTATCTGCCAGTCATAATCTGTGCATTACTTAATCTCTGGAGATAGGAGAGTGCCTTATTATCACAGTGAACTGTAAATTCTTTAATATGCAAATAACAACGCCATTTCACCAATGCATGAACAATTGCAAGTAATTATTTTTCCTGTGCTTGATAGTTCTTTTCAACATCATTAAATTTCCTGGACTCAAAAGCAATAGGAAGAAAATGTTTGCCGACTTTTTCACTTATGACTGCACTTAGACCTTTATCAGATGCATCAGTAGTGATCAGAATTTAAAATTCCCCAGCAGGATCAGGATAGACCAGTAGTTATCAGAATTTAAAATTCCCCAACAAGATCATGATAGACCAGTGTAGGGGCAGAGGTCAACTTCCCTTTTAGTTCCTCACAAGCTCTCTTTTTATTGGCTCCCCACACAAACGTCTCCTTCTCCCGAAGTAAATCAGTCAATGGTGCGGCGATCATACTGAAGTTCTTGATAAATTTCTGGTAATAAGTGGCTAATCCCAAAAATGATATAATTTTTGTGACATTAGTGGGTTGCTTCTAATTTTGTATTGCAGTAATTTTGGATGGATCTGTTTTATCACCTTCCCCACTAACTATATGTCCTGAAAATAATTGTTCACTTTTAAGAAAGCTGGATTTTGACAATTTTCCATATAACTTTCTTTCCCTTAACCTTTCCAACACTTTCCTTAGATGAATTGCATGTTGTTCTTTAGATTCACTGTAAATTAAAATATCATCTATAAACACCTGAACAAACTCATCTTTATAATCATAAAATGTTTGGTTTATTAATATTTTATAAGTAAGTGGTGCATTCGTCAAACCATATGGCATCACTATCCATTCAAAATGACAAACTGTAGTTCTAAAAGCAGTTTTATCAACATCTGCAGTTCTAATTGGCACCTAACTAAAGCCACTACGCATGTCAATCAAAGAAAATAATTTAGCACCTTTCAAACGATCTATCAAATCAAAAAATTAAAGGTAACTGATACTTTTCCTTCACCGTAATCTTTTTCAGACTACGATAGTTGACACACATTCTCAACGTTCCATCCTTCTTTTTTACGAAGAAAATTGGTGCTCCATACGGTGATTTGCTGGGCTGAATATGTCCCTTCTCCAAAAGCTTCTTGATATGTTTCTTTAACTCTTCTTGCTCAAAGAAGATATGCTTATAAATTCTTGTGACATGAGGATTACATCATGGTTGAAGGTTAATAATATGTTCCATATCTCGCGAAGGTGGCCTCCCTGATGGTAAGTCACTTAGGAAAACATCTTTAAATTCAAAAATAAAATCTTTAATGTTGTTCTACAACCACCGGTGCAGGTGGAGGAGCAGCAGTAGTAGTAGGAGTAGACATGATACACTCTCAGAAGCTATCAAGAATCCAACCAAACAGCTGTTCTTAAGTGCTCACCAATTCTTATACAAGCATCCAAACCTCACAAAACTCTATCAGAATATAGAGTAGCATAAACATTGACAACTCCCAGAGTTTCAGCACAATTGACCCAACAACACTCAAGATATAATACTCATAAGTTTCCCAAAAGCTGTTTGCAGTGTTACTACTTGGTAGTCTGGATACATAATATGTTCTGAGTCCTAAGTCTTATACTTGTGTTGAATTGGCAATGCTAGTGTACTTGGGAGGTACGTCAAACCACCAAGCTACCATTAATCTGTCAAGCTACCACTAAGCTATCACTAAGCTACCAATGAGCTATCACTAAGCTACCACTGAGTTACCCACTAAGTTACCACTCAGTTACCCACTAAGTTTACTAGAATCGTATCTATCGCAGTTGCTCTATCTGTACAGAATCACATTAAGAATATCAGACGCTGCGTTGTCCGTACGGACCATATCAAATATAATTGTGGTTGCGTTGTCCTGTCTGTGTTGCATCTTCGCTGCTGCGCTGCTCTGCTGCTACGCTGCTCTGTTGTATAGCAGCTGCGCTGCTCTGTCTGTATAGTTGCTGCGGTGCTCTGAAAGCTTTCCAAAATACAACATTTAACAACAGCATCAGATGTATTAATCTCAGTTACAAAATCAGATTTTTGTTTTTCAAGAGCTTTAGTGGTGTCTGATTTAGGAATAACATCAATGTTAGTGTTTTCTCCCCCCCCTTCATTAGTAACTGCCTCAGTTACTAATAACACGAAAGCATGATTTGTCTTATCTTTTAAATGTTTTTTAAATTGTTTAGTAGAAATCAAACCTTCCATTCCCAATTTGATTATGTTATTTATATGATTCCTATGCAATTTCTTCGAAGGTAATGCTTGTAAAACCTTCCAACCGTTTTCAGACTTCAATTTCAAGGTGTTAGTTTCCAAATTAATTTGAGGGTTATGTTTAGTTAACCAAGGCTTTCGCAGTATTAGCTCCTCACTACCCAAATTTATTATCTCACAGACAACTTCCATTTTATGATCTTGGATATCAACTTCTATTGTGTCAGTTTTTAAATCTAATTTGGACTTATTACCATTTGCCACTTGAACATGTAAAGGTATTTCTCTTATTACTAAAGGAATTTTATTTTCATCAACAAACTTGTGTGAAATAAAATTATGTGTAGCACTTCAATCTACCATAACTCTCAATGGTTTTCCTTCCACTAAAGACTATAATCTGATCAAACTGTGTCTGGTGTCATCGTTACTTAATTGTCCTAACATAGGTCTGTTGTTAAGAGTTTTATCAGAATGATTGTTCAAAATATGGAGTGTAGTTAGCATCATACTAAATTTAGCTATTTTAGCCTTTCTATTCATTAACTTGCCCTCCAGAGTTAACTCTTTAACCTCTAGATCTGGTCGACTCAACTGAGGACTTTCAGCTAGTCTTTTCCGTTTCCCACCTCTTGGGCTTCTTGTTCAGCTAGGTATAATGCAATATCTTCCTGAAGACCTTCATTGACATCAATTGTTTTAAGAGATCCTTTATCTGTATAGTTTTTCGCGTAATGATGTGGACCTCCGCATTTAAAACAAATGACTTTCTTCTCCGGTATTGTGCATTCTCTGCTGAAATGTCCCTCCCCTCCACAGTTATAACAATTAATTTTTTTTCAGTTGTGCACATTCAGATGCCCTATGACCTCTTTTCTGACAAATAATGCATGTGGGAATGGTAAAATTGGATTTCTGAGCATTAATGCTCGGTTTAGGACTCTTAATGTAGCCCTCTCTATTCTGAAATATATTTCCTACATTAACACTCTGTCCACCCCTGTGATTTCCCTTGAAGATATTCTACCTATTGACTTGACCTGCATTCAAACCTTCTTCCTCAAATTCCTCTTTATCCCAATACGATACTTCATTGAAATTTCCCCTGAATGATCGAGTTTCACGATTATACCCCAACTTATTCTCTAATTCCAATGACTTATCTTGTGATTCGTTCAAATAAATAATTTTTTGATGTTTCAGTTCTGATTTCAATATAGGATTCAGATAGTTCAAAAAATGCAACTTAGCCATTTCATCAGTCAAACCAATGAGATGAATACTAGATGAGTCAAATTCCACAATATAATCTTTCACAAATATAGTCTGCTTACTGTTCAACCACTTTTCTTCCATTCTGGATTTATAAGTGACAGACAATGAACGCGATTTAATCGCGGTTTTAAAAGTTTCCCAATCAGTATTATCAGCAATCAAATTAGACCTCCTCTGAGTGTAATACCAAATTTGAGCATCACCTTTCATACAGCTAACATCAAAATAAGTGTAATCATCACGATCACATTTTCTAGATTCTAAATAATATTCCATATGAAAAATCCAAGCATCTAACTCATCAATCTTCTTACCATCAAATGAGGGTGTTTCACTGATAAACAATTTCAAATCGTTTATCTTATTAGGTCTATAGTGATTATTTTCCCTAAAACTGGCATTTCTCTTAATACTCTCACCCTTTTGGTCATTAACATCATTTCTGGTGTGAATTAAATTTATTAGCTCATCCAATTTTTGATTTGAAACATTTTCATTTTCCTTAACATCCTTCAATTCACTTTTCAACTCATAAATTGTTTCATCTACAGCAGCACCATGATTATTAAATCTTTTGACCAATTTCAAACTACGTTTCTTCAAAACATTCAAGGCATTTTCCATTTCACGTTTCCATGCCGAAATTGCCATTATCACAAAAATGAAATCGAGTAAAAGAAAGATATAATATAATTTCCGAAAGAAATTTGCTACAGCTTTGAAGTCCTTTGATTGCTCCAATTCCTAGACTTTTCTCCTTAACAAATCGTTTGAAAAATATCAAAATATGAGAAATCAATAAGACATTAAAAGTAAATTAGTGCAAATTGAATTCGTCCATTTCCTAAACATTGATGCAAAAGGTAAGAATTTCCCCACAAATTTTGCAACAACAAAATTGAAAGGTCTTAAAGGTAAGGTTCAACCATAAATTTTGCAACAACAAAATTGAAAAGTTCTCAAAGGTAACAATTTAGGGTTTCAAAAAATTTAAGTCATTTCAGGACTCTTTTGCTCTTGAAGAAGTAAAGTGCTCCACTTTTCTTCTCCACCATTAGCAATTTCCCATTTCCCACTACATCAGGATCTTTTGTTCTCTAATCCTCTTTTCCTCACCCTTCATGGCTTCAAGCCCTCCCTCTACACATTAATCATTGCTAGGAGAAGGCAAGTTTGTTTGACCTCTAAGTAATTAGAGTGAGCTTCAGCGGTGGCTACACTGCCCACCCCGCCTTAGTCCTTAGGACCTGAGCACGCCCCACATCTAACCAGTGAGCACGCCCCACATCTAACCAGTGGTCGTTGGCAGTGTGATCACTTAGTTTCCCTCCTATCCCCTACCACTTCACATTGTGGTTCTACCGACACAGGTTAGAGCACCCTCACCGGTCACTGCTGTCGATATTCGAGTGAGCAAACTTCTCCTTGGTTTTTAAACAAAGCTCTGATACCATATGTAATAGGTTTTCTAACCTCTCAGAAAATCCCATTACTTCAATCAATTTGAACCACACATTCCACACATTGGAAAACACACATCCACATTGGAAAGCACTCACATAAGGATAAACTTTAAATTAGAAGAAGCTTCTGTCCACATAACATTAGCTTGGTCTCTTGCCCTCGTGGCTCAACCATTCTTATTAAAATGTTTTCCTTTACTCTCCACTCTTAATAATTTTATCTCTTGACTACTAAAACACCACCTAGTTTGTAAGAGATTTCAATGCCAAAATGCCAAAATGCCAATGCTCCAATTTGGTTTTAATCGCTCAAAACCAAGATCAGTCAGAATTTCCACAAACTTTTCCAAAGGAAAAGATATTTACTCTCCTCTTAGACTTCACTATTTATCCATCATCGCCTAGGACTAGCCAGGCCAAAGTGAACGGTCCATTGAACAGGTTTTACCTAGGCGAATCATTGATCAGCAAAGACTCAAACTGACCAATGCAAAAACGTGCGAAATCTTTCTCTAACTACGTAGAATTTCTGACCAATCAAACGCTACGTTTCACTCCGTAACATTTACGTGCAATTGTGTGCGCCAAACGAAACGCGACTTCGCAGGATCGTGCGTCACAAGTTTCGCACGCGAAACTTCCTACGAAATTCCCTTAAGTGAAAATGATGTTTCGTACTAAAAATTGTACGAAACGAACTACCGTGCATACTAAACGTTTCATTTGAACTTTATGAAACGTGCACGCGAAATTTCGGTATTAATTTGACCCTTAACCCGTTTCAATGATACTCGCTAATTATTTAGACCCCACGCTGTCGCCTAAATACACCCATCGTTATAACTTTTGATATATAACTCCAAATCGTGTGATTCTTTCGCGGACGTCTACCAAATTTAGTACTCTATAATCATTACAAATAAATACCCCTTTACGAACAAGTTCGATCCGCGGTTACTGTTACATATTCAATATTGGATCGTAGCTTGCGTGGCGCCAGTCAATTTAGAACACGTGGCTTAGAGACTCTACGTGATGGAACATCGACTCAGGGCGTGTGCCCATGTAACCGAAACTTTGAAACGTTACTTTGGATTTTAGCGCAAATTTTACGGTGTACTTAGAGATGAGAGAAAGAGGAGCGGTCGAATGAAAAAGATGGGGAGAGACGAGGACATTGTAAAATTTTGCAAAGGACCCATGAATGAAGTGGAGGTCCGAGACCCCAACGATTTTTTTTCTGTACATGCTTGTCATTTTGTACGTACATGCGCGTGACGAGCATGTAAAACAATAGCGTGTACTCTCCCTTGTTCAAAAAAAATCGAAGATGTTTCACGCGTGTAATACTTATTTTTTATTCGTCGATAGGGTGTTATTTTTGTTAAAATCAGATCGCGATTTGATTCCAGTGCAAGTGTGAAGATGAGCTGGAAGTGGGTCGGGATGATAATAACGCCAAATTGTCGTACCTTCCAATTTCTAAGATGACACAAAATATACTTGTGTTTTTGTCCATTTTTCGTACGGCGTAATATTTTCTCGTTGGAATTCCCATTTTCTTTGAAAACGACGGGGAAAAACCCTTACTTTAACACATGGGAACACGCCCTCAATCGACCCGGTCTTTAGAGTTTGCCGTACAATTACAGAAACGTATGATGGAACTTCACCCTAAGTTACAAGTACATGGAGACATACCCTTAATTTTTCCTTGGCGAAAGGCCCCGAATCCAAAATAAAGTTAATAACACTAATTTTGTTTTTACACTAATCATTTCTTAGCGCTAATAGTGATTCACGATTTCACGGTGTACCACTCGAACAACGGATGAAAGAAATAAACATGCACTTCCACATGAATGGGAAAGTTTTGGCACAAGGTGAAAGAGTACACACTAAAAAACTACGATACTTTCACACACAGGCACACCCTCTACCCGTGATTTTGGGTGAAGTTCTATTAGACGAAAAGTGAGGTTGTTTACATAAATTCAGACCTCTCCAAATTACGACATACCTCTTATTTTTGTTTTTATCCGAAAACAAAATTTTAGAGAATCTTCCCAATATTATCTAATAGTCTTGAAGTTAACAATGGTCGTTGGATGTTTTTTTGCGAAGAATTCACTTCCAAGGTTTCTGTAATCGTTGATGTACCTCGCAAGGTACATCACCAGCTACATAAAAATTTGAGCCGCGACACGTTGGATAATTAGCATACATGTCAAGGTGTCAACCAACGGAAAAAAAAAAAAAAACGCACACAATATACACATTAAAAAATACAACAAAAAATATAAACGAAATCTTGTAACGCACTTTTGTCACGCCATTTTTGTAAGCGCCCATTCGTCACGTTATTTATGGCAACGCTCATTGGTCACGCGTAAAAACAAGAACCCTAAAAAAATGAGGTGGTATCTGAGTATCTACAAGGCGTCTGCAAATAGTGCAAAAGTTGTGTTGCACGATAACATGGTACCCACGTGCATGGTACGCAAATGTAGATATTTGGTCTGTGTGAAAATTATTGACGATTTGCAATATCGAATCCATAGCTACGTGGCACCACTCTTTTGCAAACACGTGCACTACAGACAGTGCAATGGAACTTCGTTCAAATTGTCGCATTCTGTAATGCTGTTCGTACAATTACAGAATATCATAATGGAACTTCACCCTTAGGGTAACATTCCATAAAGACGAAAAGTGGGGTTCGTTACTGGACGCTGTACGTTTTCGTATAGTGCCGTACAAAGACGTACCATAATTTTGTTTTTGTCAGACGAAACATCGTTACTGGAAAGCTGTCGGGAAGCTCCAATGATGTAGGCGTAATTCTTGACCGTTGGATGTTTCACTTTTTGAGATCCACCGTTACTGGAAAGCTGTCGGGAAGCTCCAATGATGTAGGCGTAATTCCTGACCGTTGGATATTTCACTTTTTGAGATCCGCGAAGCAATCGCGCACATCATCCAATTGCCCCCAACTCACCTCGCTAGGAGAGTTGGGGCCCACTGGATGATTACCATTGGTACACGTGAGAAGCAAAAAAATATCAACTTTGAAGAAGCGATCACAGGCGTATACGTCGTACAGGGCATGTGCCGCCTGCCACGCCGGATGCAGGTTAGTCGAAAATATTCTCGCACGCTCCATCCGACATCCACCGACATTAAAGGTTTGCCGCGACCTTCAAAGTTTGTCGCGTCCTTTTGCCATTCCGATTCGAAATTTTGATTTTGATTTTGAAAATCAAAATCTCGCCGCAAACTTGACGTACGAATCATTAACTACCTCCGGTCGTACAAATTTTTCGTTTTGACTTTCCATTTGTATATTTTTTTGAGTTTTTTAGAATCTGGACTCTAACCTATATGGCGCCAATCATAATTGAGGAAGCTTCGTTACTGGCCCGACAAAATGGAGCGGACTTACAGTAAATGTTGTCAATAGACTTGTCCGTACATTTACTGGGGCCGCCTAATGGAATGTTACCATAGTTGTCCTATTTGTACGGATTTCAACTTTTTTTCCGAAAACTTCGTAGTATTCGTTACTTTCATACCGTTCGTTAGTTTTCGCTGTACGATGTTTGAAAACGTACGAAAACCGTCCCATTAACCCTAAAAAATCCTAAAAATGTACGAAAAACATACGGAAATGTACGTTAGTGTACGATATGTGTACCCTAAAAAACCTAAGAGTACAGATAATGTAAGGCAGTTGTACTGTAATTTACCGGAATGTACGAAATGCACGGGAAGTACCCTAAACACCCTAAAATCCCCCCATCATTAACCCTAAAAGCAATGAAATTACGGACGCCGTACGTAGATGTAGGAAAAATGTTAGTCCGTATAACTGAAATATACGGAAAAAGTACGAAAATGTACCCTAAAAATCTCAAAATAATAACCGTCAAAAGTACGAGAAAATCCGGACACTGAACGTAGATGTACGAATAATACACCGCGCATCGTTATTAGTGTCAAAGTTTAAATAGTGTGGAAGTAAATATACCGTCATTGACGCCAATTAAGATTTAAAAAAACGAAGAAAAAAGGTGTATTCTAATTTCGGCGTTTATGCTAATTTGGGAACAACAAAAATGGAATATTCGTTGTATAATTATATACATTAATATATGTATTCGTACAAAATATTAAAAATCGTACGCCGTCGTGAAATTTAAATATCCGTACATGTAAGACTAATTTACGTGTCAGAACAATCCCGATTTTTTAGCGCACGATCCTATGCGTGCGCGTCTGATTTAACTCATTTCTTGTAAAATTTTCACATGAAAAGGTACATTTATGTACGGTCTGACATCGACCGTACACCACACTATTTAGATATTTTTGTAATTCGTCCTTTACGCTATTTTGTACGGTACCTTAATTAACGTCAAGGAAAAATTAAAATCATGTATCCTATTTGAGGAAAAAAATAAAAAATTTAAGAACCCAAATTAGTGTCGTTGACGTTAATAACGATGCGCGGTGTAGTTGGTTGTTTAACATAAATATTCGAGAACGCACGAGATTGTACCCTAAAACTCCTCAAACCCCCTAAAAGTAATGAAATGTACAAAAATAGTACGAAAATGTACGAAAATGTACGGTTACATAGTCAGGTACGCATTTAATAACATTTTTTTCATCGTTAAATGCGTATCGTGCGTAGTATTCGCGCGTTCGTTTCGTGCGTATTATGCGCACGGGACAACTATGAATGTTACCCTTATACTTTTATATTGTGTACACCGCGAATCGTAATTAGAGTAAATTACTCTAATTCGGTCGCTCGAATTTTCGACTCTATCACATCAAATAGAGTAAGTGATTCTAATTTTTTCATTATGCTATTTAAGGTAAGGTTTAATTAGCGTTTGTAATTCTAATATATGTTCGCTTTAAATAGTGTGGAGTACGGACGACGTCCGACCGTGCAAAATTGTACTTTTGTAAGTAAAAAAGTACAAATAATGATTTAATACAGGCCATTATCATGTAACTGCGTTTTAACAAACCGCGTAATGCAAACGTCATAGTGACGATAAACTGTACGTTTTGCCAAATTCTGTACAAATACCTTATTTACAGTAGATGATATTAGCTTGCCAAATTAGAGTACACCGCATAAATTAGAGTAAATTCCTTTCTGAAACAGTTCTATCACATAAATTAGCATAAATTACTCTAGTTTTTTCTCTTTTTTTACTCTAATTTTTTCATTACTCTAATTACGATGCGCGGTGTACCATATTCGAGTCACGTGGCAAAAAGTGTATGCCCAATTTGATCGACGAGAAGCGCCTTACTTCAAGGGCTCAAAAAGACAAACATTCTCTACGGTTCCTTTTTACTGTACGGTAGTCGGTTGTAGTCTGCATACGTGTGAAAGTTTGACGCGTAAATGACGACATGTAGACGGCATCAATACCCAGAATGCAGTTTTTGACCTTTTCTGGAAGCTTTCTTGGATCGTTTGTGGAGACGGAATATATTTCATCCGTACGAAAGTATAACCGGCTGCTTTCCAACCGCCGCCAATGGCGTTCCATCCTATAGGATCGTTCGGTTTGCAACAAAAAAGCAGCCGGAAGAGTGCCACGTGCGACGGTACAAGTACAGGACTCGTATTGAGGCTCGGCTCATGATTGTATTTTGGCCATTTGGGTCAAACAATCATGCTAGGGAAATCTGTACCGTCCGATTTTCCTCGCTATATTTTTATCTGTGGCTTCTCAATTACTATAGTGGAAGTTTATACTCGTCCGATCACGAGCTATTTTAGTACGAACTGACACATTACATTACCCTATTTTAAAGTGTTCCATACTTCCAAATTAATAATATCAGCGCTACATAAAAAATACCTATACGTAGAAAATCAATTAGAGTTATCAAAATTTAGCGGCGCCGAATTAGGGTTATCAACGCTAATAGAGATTCGCGGTGTACATTACAGTACTGTACTTTACCGTACGTGCAAACAATTCACAATTTAGTACACTGTACGAAACAGAATGCTTTCATATCATAAAGAGGTTTCATGCACTTTGACGTTTTGCCACGTGTCACCTCTGAGAGAATCTATCCATGTTGAAAGTCTACTATTGCTGACACTTTTTCACCATAATAATACTTAGAAATTATTGTATAGGATTTTATGTGAGCTCTCAAACACTGAATAAAGCATTATTTTCCTTCAAAAAATTTTCTTTTAGTTTTCACATTAACTACATATACACTCTTTCCATTAAGTTTTTTGAAAATATTATCATTTGTCAGTTTAGACACTATCTCAGGAGTGGAAAAAATTAGAAGAAAATAGATAAGAAAATAAGTAAGAAAACAGGTAAGAAAATAGGTAAGAAAATAGATAAGAAAATAGATAAGAAAATAGGTAAGAAAATAGATAAGAAAATAGATAAGAAAATAGATAAGAAATAGATAAGAATGCGATCTACATTTTTTAAATCTCTCGGTTTGGACACTGTAGGGCGATATTTTTACAGCGAAAAAAAGAATGGAAGCGAAAAGATTATATCTTCTGCAGATTCTGGCAGAGGAAATTCTGAGGTAAGTTCTTGTTTCCGTACACCTTGTGGTTTTCCCAAGGAATGGGAGAACCACATGTGCAGTTTTTTGTATATTTTTTTCAGTTTACAAAAATCTTTTATGTTAAAATTTTTGTGTCAGAAATATAAGGAGAGGTTGTTGCAGAGATTAGGTCTAGTCTCAGCATATGCTGTTTTTGGAGATTAGGTCAGAAATTATTTCTAATAACTATTTATCAGTCAATATTGTTTCTTTTCTCCATCTTCTTGTTTGCATGTTGTCAAGTTATTGCATTAAATTGCATACCCTTCTGTCCTCTCTCTCTCCTCTCTCTCTCTCTCTCTCTCTCCCTCTCTCTCTTCTCTCTCTCTCTCCCTCTCTCTCCCCTCCTCTCCCTCTCCTCCCCCTCCTCTCCTCCTCCCTCTTCCCTCCTCTCCTCTCCCTCTCTCTCCTCTCCCTCCCTCTCCCTCTAAATCCCTTTTGCAGTATTTTGCTTTTTTTTTCGCAGTATTTTGCTCCATTCACTGCTCAAAATGTTTTAACCTCTCCCTCTCTCTCCTCTCTCCCTCCCTCCCTCTCCCCTCTCTTCCCAACGCTCGCATTCTCTATCATATTGTGTAAGCTTGTGTGATACATCTTTTCTTCCTCTTATGCTCTTATATACTTCATATAATATACTATATATAATACACTATATGAGTAAAGAAACTCATTATTGGTCGAAATTAATTTTCAAAATGTAGAAACTCTCAAAGGCGATTTTTTCTTTCTTTTTTTGATTTTGACTTGGTCATGTGTTTATTCGAGAAAAATCTATTTTTTATTGGTATAATCTTTTTGGTTTGTGATAATTTTTACTTTATCAAACGAAAAACCAGAAGGTGAAAAGGAACTTCTTGTAAGGCAAGGCAATACACTGCTACTGTTGTTAGAGTGGATTACTTCAATTCGAGTGCGATTATAAATTTAGTCTTAATAACACTGTTTAGTTGAGTGTCTCATAAAGGACCACTCTGTGGAACATAATTAGTGTAGCTAATTCTAATAAATACCAAGTTTTCTTTCCTTTGTAATTATGCTGATGCAGTGAGAGGTTAGTGTCTTTTTCTCATAAGAATCGTTGACTTTTTCCAGGAAATGCAGGAGATTAATAAGGACGTCTCACTAAAGAAGACAAAAAGTGAAAAGTCGATCGCTGAGAGTGAAGACTTTGAAGGGCCGGACACTTCCTCTCTTACTGCTTTTTTGCTCTCTCTCTTAAGCTATCCTTCCCTCGAAACAAGTGTTGACGATGATTCGTCTTCCTCAGATGACTCATCTGATGATGACGAGGAGTCTACCAGTAGAAATCAAGCAGGGGGTGGAGGAGGGAGAGATACGACAGAGCCGAGGTCTCGTATGGGCTTCAGTTTTTTTTCTAGGGGAGGGCAGTGGGACAGAGTAAGGAGCTCTCAGAAAGCGACAATGAGTGAAGGACAGCCGGATGAACAGCAAGTGACAGGAAAAAAGACTTCAAAAATATCTGCAGACGATAACGGGAAGATAGTCACAAAGGCCTCGGTCGGTGGTATTGATGAGTTGTCAGAGGCAGAATGGCAAATGGTCTCAGATTCGGACGTAACATTAGTAAAAACTTTTTCTCCTGTAAAGAATAGGAAAGATAGTGGTGAAGTGGAAACACCTAAGACTCCAGGGACTCCAAGGAGTCCTTTTCGACTTCCTGAAATGTCTGAAGAATCATGTATTCTAACGGAATGCATGCGAACCGTTATTTACCACTCACTACCGGCTTTGGCGAAGGGCCGGGAATGGGTTTTACTATACAGGTTACTTTTTTTTTCCCTTTTTTTGGCTGTATAGCTGATTGTAATTGGTTAAGTACTTGGCTTAATCGAATTGGAGATGCTCTGACACACTCTTATTCTTCCATGGATCATAACCAAGACAAAAGAAAACCTTTCTTCTATGGATCATAATCAAGACGAAAGAAAACCTTCGCTTATCACATTATTTAGTTATCTTGACTGAGTCCAAAACTTAAACTGAGGAGCCATTGAGACTGTAAGGGAGAGAGCTTTTTTATGTCAAAACTTTCTCACAGTATAAAATCGGTTTACCGGCTTGATAACAGAGCTCGACTTCGATTATTATTGTTCTTAACGTATTTTCCTTCGTGGTTTTGTATATTGGGTGATACAGTACAGTGAAGCACGGTATCTCCCTTCTCACATTATATAGAAGAAGTGGCTTTGTACAAGGGCCTTGCTTGTTGGTAAGTTAGACCATTCTGTAGTTGCTCTCTCTTTTGTTTCTCTTTATTTTCACAATAACGGAGCCGTATTATTTGGGCTGTAGCGTTTTAAGTTGTACCCAGCTGTACTGTATTGGTTTAGACGACAGAGTAAAACTTTTATTTTGGGGAATGGGCAATAAAGAATTCTTTTGTATCGTTTGAATCATAAATTGTGGTGGTATGAATGAGAGAGAGAGAGGAAGATAAGAGAGGGAGAGGGAGGGGAGAGAGAAGAGAGGGATAGGAAGAGAGCGAGTTACAGCAGCCAGGAACTTCATTCGAGCCATTGTTCCTTTGGCTGATTCTGTTCTCTTTTTTTTTTTTTTTTTTTCCTTTTTTTTTTCTCCTTTTCAGGTGGTATCCGATAAAGAGGGCGACGTATTTGGAGGTCTATCAACCGGTCCTTTACAACCTTCGACCAAAAAAAAGTACCAGGTGTGATTTTATCTGAAACTTTATGTATATGGAAACTTTATGTATATGAACCTTTATGTATGTGAAACTTTATTCTCGTCTACCGTGGACAAGTCTGGCCTCCTAGGAACCCTTTTTTAAGTCTCTTTTTGTGGATCATTATGGACTTACTGCTGAACATAGTCTATTTATTAGTAAACTCTACCGAGGCGATACTATCTAGCAATATTTTATTCCTTTCAAATCTTTCCGAGACGAAATCAAATGGAAACATTGAAAAGAGTTGTTTGAATTGGAAGTTGTTAAAAGGGCCTTAAAAAAACAATTTTCAAGGCTTGTGGATGTATGTGGAGATATGCCAGGGAGAGATAAAGAAAGGAATTGAAAAAGGAGGAAAGGGAAAGGAGAAAGGAGAGAGGAAGAAAGAGAAAGGAGAGAGGAAGAAAGAGAAAGGAGAGAGGAAGAAAGAGAAAGGAGGAAAGAGAAAGGAGAGAGGAGGAAAGAGAAAGGAGGAAGGATTCTTATCTCTCACTTATTCTGGGAGAGATAAAGAAAGGAATGGAAAAAGGAGGAAAGGGAAAGGGGGGAGGAGGAAAGAGAAAGGAGGAAGGATTCTTATCTCTCTTATTCTGGGGGTGTTCAGGGAACAAGCGATTCTTTTGTTTTTACCGATGTCTCGGGATCAACGCAACTTTTTCGGGCTTCCGGTACTTTTCTACTACCAGACAAAAAGTCAATATGGGGTGAAAAAGTTAGGGTTTGGTGTTTTCGGAAACATTTACGAGGATGTTAAATATGTTGGGAGTTGAAGAGTAAAAAAAACTGAGTGTACGGGTGAGGGAGAGAGAAAGAGAGCGAGGGGGAGAGAGAGCGAGGGGGCAGGAGAGAGATTGAAAGAGAGGGGGGGAGGAGAGAGGGAGAGGGAGAGAGAGAGGGAGAGGGAGGAAGGAAGAGAGAGAGAGAGAGAGAGTTGGGGGGAGGGGGGAGAGGTTGAATTTGGTCAGCCTGGAGGATAATGAAGGCTTGTATAGAAAAACATGTTAATTTCATTTGGGTTTTATGTATATTTTTTGGACATAATTGAGTACTCATTTAGCTCAGCTTCATGAGAGAATATTTTCGTGTCAGATTGTTGACTTCATGCTTTATAATTGTCCTTTTTTTATATCATTTATTATTGTACTAGCTATAGTTCTGATGTATAAATTCAGAGAATTTGACTAATTTCAATCTATTGGCGTGTTTTGTGTTAGCAATTATGATGTCACCATTAATCCTCACTATTTTTGGTACAATTCTCTCTCTAACTCTTAGCATTATTTCCCATCAACTCTTCTTTTACATTAGACAAACGTAGGTAATCCAGTTCAAAAAATAATAGAAAAATATAGTCATTTTATCAAAATACATCCGTTTTATCAAATTACACTCGTTTTATCAAAACATCGTAATTTTATCAAAATGTCTCAATGGTGTTTAAACTTTATGGCGGTGAGCAGTGGACTATTTTCTATTTCCGATTTTGGCTGACACGACATGGGTCAACTCTTTTGTCTTTTTGTACAGGTGTCAATCGGTATTTTGTCCTATGTATGAATGATGCTCTTGCCTTTGGGGGAGGAGGTCATTTTGCTCTCCGGCTCGATGGGGAACTGTAAGTTTATAAAAAACCTTAAATGTTATGACAATACCTTTTATTTTATTTATTTATTTATTATTATTTTTTTCCCTTTTTTTTTTTCGATTTATGTATTAATAAAAAAGCAAAGGAAAGGAAAGGTGGAAAGGAAAAAGTTACAAATACGGAACTCCATGTGTTCTGTTATCAGTTTCAATCGTTTTTGCTGTTCGTTGTATCCTATATGATATAATATAATATCGTCATATACAATATATTTGTATCTGTTTGGTTGCCCTTTTTGAGGGACCCCATATCTTAAGTAGGTTTTTGACATTTTTTCTTGTTTTTGTTTTTGGTTAGTTTTTCTGATTTTAGGGCTTTGATTTTTGGATTCTTTACAGACTTCATGGAAGCAGTGGGAGTTGTGAAACGTACGGCAGTCCTTGTTTGACAAAAAACGAGGAATTCTCTATCAAGAAGGTTGAGGTGAGACCATTACAAACTGCATTCCTTCCCTCCCTCCCTCCTCCCTCCCTCCCTCCCTCTCTGCCTCCTTCCCTGCCTCCCGCCCTCCCCGTGTCCCTCTCTCCCTCCCTCCTCAGATTTGGCTAAAAAAATTCTTCATGGCTAAACTTAATTGCATCTTGCAACATTGGTTTTTCATGGATACTCTTTTTTGTTTTATTAGGGTCCCACTTTTTACAATTTGTCTTTATCAAGGAATCTCCGAACAAAAGCTATTCATAGAACTTTAGAAGCGATGATCATCCGAGATGCTTTTCTCCTTCTTCCGTCATTTTTCTTGATTTTCTTCTTCGTTTGACTGTTATTTTCCCCGTTTGAATGTTGTTTTCTCCCGTTGGACTGGTATTTTGATTTCCGTTTGACTGTTGCTATTCTCCGTTTAACTGTTTTTTTTCTTTGTTTCCATTTTACAGCTATGGGGATTTGCTCATACCTCCAGATATGCACCCAAGGGGTCTACTTGGCATGAACCTGAAGTCGCTCCTGGTATTCACACATGGTGAAAGTCGACTAAATTGACTCGTGGAAGCCGACTAAATCGACTTGTGGAAGTCGACTAAATTGACTCGTGGAAGTCAACTAAATTGACTGGTGAAAGTCGACTAAATTGACCCGTGGAAGTCGACTAAATTAACTGGTGGAAGCCGACTAAATTGACTCGTGAAAGCCGACTAAATTGACTCCTGAAAGTCAAACTGAATTGACTCTTGAAAGTCGACTAATTTGACTCGTGAAAGGCGACTAAATTGATTTTGTTGACACTCGCTGTTATTATTGTTATCACCTTGAATTTTTTTGAAGAAAGTTTGAAGAAAACGTCGCAGAAAGTGGTTTTCGTCGATCAACAATTGATGCCACAAAAGACGAAAGAGATGAAGTTTCGATCGAGGATTGGAAACAAAGTAGCGACTTTGGAGTTTTGGAGTTTGAAACGTTGTCGATGAAGGGAGCTGTCAAGTCAGTTTGGTTTTTCCTTTTTCCCGAATTTGTGTCCTTACAAATTTGTTTTTTTAGTTTGTTTTCTTTACAAATTTGTCTTTTCTCGAACGAAATTTTCTTGAGCTTAGTTGTCTCTGTACGGGTGCCATTCTCCTTGATGGTTAAAGCAAAGTTCCGGAAGGTTCTTGTACATATGAAGAAAAATAGTAAATAGTAGGTAAGTAGTCAAAAATCTAGCGAAACACAGTAATTGTGGATGTAGTTTTCTGTGTTTTTGGCAGTTAGTGGTATTTAGTAGGATCATGTGACAAAGGTGACGAAATTTTGATTATAGGAAGATGTTTGCCATCGGGTGAACTTTGGTGTGTTTAGTCCAACTACAGTATGTAGTTTTAACAATGAAGGAGAAAGTAGTATTTGTACCGCTAATTTTGGAAAATATAGAATAATGCAATTGAGTGTAAAAAGAAAATCTACAATTGAAGCAATATGTATGTTGTGAAGAATGTAAGACTTTATTAGGAAACCATGATGGTAAACAAGATAAGTAAATAGGAAACAAAAAATTAAAGGCAAAAACGGAAGTGGAAAACCAAACTAAGGCTGAAGAAGATAAGAAAAACCAAACTAAGGATAAGAAAAAACAATGAAAAAAAAACCAACACACAAACATAAGAAGAACAGGAAGGAAAAGCAACAATAAGACAGTGCAAGCAAAACAAAAATATCAAACAAAATGTCAACATGGTTAAAATACTACTAAAAGCAACCCTTCAAATCCCTGAGGCTATTTCGAGAACATTTGAGGGGTTTCTGAAACATGTCAATGATCTGTAATAGCAATAGCAACTTCAAGGAGGATAGAAGCTTGCACTCTCTCAAAAGCCTTTTCTTGCCATTTGGTTACAATTGTCGATCAGACATGCTGCTCTAACAACTGTTATTATTGCTCTAATAATTGTATTGTTGATCTAACATGCTGAAGTGGCTCAACGAGATGCTCCTACACAAAAGGTTTGGGACTATGTCCACCATAGTACTGATAGATGACTTTATTCCAATTGTGATAGATAATGCCATTTCATAAGGTCACTTTTACCCCCTCCCCCTCCCTCTCCCTCTCCCTCTCTCACTCCCTCTCCCTCTCGCACTCCCTCTCCCTCTCCCCACTTCCTTTTCCTAGAATTAAACATCGAATTTTAGAAAAAAAAAATTGTGAAAAAAAAAATTGACTATCTACACTCAGAATTTGGTGGCAGGTTGAGAGAGAAACGACAAGAAAATGAAGTCAAAAGCTCCAAAATTAGTGACATGAACAATGTCACAAAAAACAAAATAGTCTAAAACGTCACAAAATGACCTCTACAGTGTCACAAAATTGCACACCAGAGTTACTAATTTAAAAAAAACAAAAAATGGCTGAAGAATGGCTAAAAAAAAATACTAACTATTGCTATATGTACGAACCTTCATAATGGCAAAATAATTTTCATCAAATCCGCTATTTTGTAACAAAATGTATTCTACATTTTTTACTTATAGCTATGTCGTTTTCTGCAAAGCTTTCACCTAGCCTGGTTTTAGTGCGCAAGAATAGTATTTTATGTATTCTTCCACGTCAAAATGGATATAGACCAGTGTAGCATACACTATTCAGCTCTCGACACTCCATTGGATTTATAATGAATGTTTACTTTTTTACTATTTAATTAAAACACAACAGGACAAGAGATTCCGAGGTTTTTTTATCTTTTATTCATTAGCCAATAAAATCTTAATATGAGAGAAAACTTTGCTAAGAAAACTGGATGGTAAACCATTTGAGTACACATAGGAACCTAAAAAAAATAAAAAATAAAGGCAAAAATGAAAGCGAAAAATAGACCGTGGGTGAAATCAAACTAACAGGAAAAATAATTTGAGAGGAACTACCAGACAAACGAGGACAAGAGGACAAAAGACATTGAAAGGAAAAACAAGCACAAAAACAACAAAAGATAGAGGTGGCTCTCTCATCGTAGACACTCCCTCCCTCCCTCCCCTCCTCCCTCCTCCCTTCCCCCTTCCCTCCTCCCTCCTCCCTTCCTCCCTCCTCCCCTCCTCCTCCTCCTCCTCTCCCCTCCTCCTCCCTCCCTCCCTCCTCCTCCCTCCCCACAGCCATTCATTAATTACAGCTCAAATGTTCAAGAAATGGTTCGTAACACTATATGGGGTGACATCGTACTATACATGTACTATATGGTACACCTTGAAGTCGCTATTAGCGTTAATAATTTTTTTGCCACTTGAAACATCTTTTCTCTGTACACATTTATCCCATTTTCAATTTGAGACCGGCAATCGATAGCTGAGAAACTTACCTTTCAATAGCAACCGTCAGATCCACAATCCGACATGTGTGTATGGAGAAAATGCGTTTTAAGTGTAAAACAAAACATTAACGCTAATAGCGATTTACGGTGTACCGTCAAGTCAGATACCTGTTTAGTGATGGGAAACCACATATAGTGTTTCCAATTGTTTTCGCACATTTGAAGTATGTTCTTAACAGTCAATGAAGAAAATACTTTGTGGGGAAAAGGGAAAAGACTTTTTGGGGAAAAAATAAATATGGTTTTATATTATTATGAGTTGAAGTACATCGATGTTGACGAAATAATCTCGTACCAAAAAGGAAGTAAGTAGCTCAGAATGGATTGGACCAGTACAATCAAAATTGAAACTGAACTGAAACTGGAACTGAAACTGAAGTTCCCTGCTAGTTGGACACAAACTGATCCTCTCTCCTCTTGTAAACTCACTTTTATTAAGAGAATAATCTTCCCTTCTCCACACTAAAATAAAGCTTGTGGTAGAGAGTAATGGTAACAAAAAAAGGACAGGTTATCAATTTCCTGCATGGAAAGCCTTCCTCCTAACAAACTTTCCTAAATTAACATCTTTGAGCTCCAATAAAGTAGAATATGTTGTACATTTGATATGTACATATATTTTTTTAGACCTAAAGAGTTTTCTTTTGTACCTCTAATAAAATATATGTAATTGGAATATTTTTTTTTTGTACATTTAATGAATATAAATATTTGTTTCGGACCTATTCCCCAAAAATCCAGTATCGTTCCTAATTTCGATTCAAGTCTGCCTAACGGTTGGGGAAATTTCGATGGTATAGAAATAAAAAAAAGAAGAAAAAAATCTTAGTTAAAGGGTGGATTACCGATTGCCAAAAGGCTCGCATATAATAAGTCGTTCCAAATGTCGGGCACACCTGGTAGACACCAATGACTGCAAAAAATTGAAAGATACAAACCACAGTTTTATAAGTTCAGGAACTAAAGGCTCGATTTCCTTCGAGGCAAGCCATATAAAGAGGCAAATCACTGTCTGTAAGTTCACGACTTAAAAGGCTCCATTTCCACAATATAAATAGCCATATAAAAAAGTAAAGCATAGTTGATAAGTTCATGAATTAAAGCTCGCCATATAGAAAAGTAAACCATAGGTAAGAACTTCATGAATTAAGAGCTCAATTTCCTTCAAGGCAAGCGGTATAAAAAGGTACGGAAAGCCAACCAAAGAAACAGAAAGTTTTTGTAATAACTTAACGAACGCAGATAGGAAACATGAGACATACAACCATTACACTTTTAGCCCTTATGTGAAATGGTGTAATAAACCAACCCAAGGTGACAACCAAAAAAGGAACAACCTCCATAGCCAAAAAAATATCTCCGTTAACAAACCGCATTCCCAAACTAAACAGAAACCATTATCGTCCAATGTCATGCTGTTGTGAAGGAAAAATATTCAAAAATTGACCAACCTTTCAAACAATCAACGATTATTGACCAAACTACTATTAAAGGTGAAGCCATGATAACAATACCAAAACACCGAAATCCTAGATAATAGGACAGACTACAGAATTTTAGATTTCGGTATTCTAAAACACAGCTTAGAATCTAGCTTCTATCAAAGTCTATTCTTCTAACAACTACCACCTTTCATGAAAAGAAGAAACTGTTCAGAAAAAACGCACCTGCAGTCGTAAAGATTACGAGTTAACATTTTCCCAATGTGGGCTTCGCCTCTTTCGGAAGACAGAGGCAATATATTCATAAATGTCATTGGATGTTGCATTTGACTTATACTTTTTAGGGTAGCTGCACCAAAATAATGATATTCCTTTTCTATCACACCCGGAGGAGAGAACTCGTCCAAACACCGTCCGGCTCTCCAGTCGTTATTCCTGTAAAGTTGCAAAATTAGTTTTTTTTATTTTACCAATCATAACAAGTCAGAGGTAATATACTGATAAGGCTATGGAGAACAAATACAGAAAGAATACTGACGGAGGGAAAATCATCGACCTCGACCTGACACCTATAAGCAGGAAAACAACCTACGTCTCCCTCGACTCATAAAAAGAAAACGAATAGATTGAAAAATTTGAGACAACTTGGTTTTTTGTGTAGATTAGAGATACCTCATCTCTCACGGGAACGTGAGAAACCAAATAAGCAGAAAAATAAAAGTACAACTCTCCCGTGAACTCATGAAAAGGAAAAAAATAGATGACAGACTTAAGAAAGATTGCTTTTAACGAGTAGATAAGCAATAGATAATTTCTCACCGAAAGTGAGCAGGAGAATAACCGCGAAAAAAAGACTGAGTAAGAGTAGGATTGAGTTTATCCACCCATTTTGCAAGCGATTGAATAATTAATTCATACGCCATAACTTCGTCGATTTCTGGTCGATAAGTTTCATTCACAGCAAAATATGCGCCACTGCCCCATCAACCCCATCACAGTTAAAATCACAACTTTTTTTCCCTATTTTTAAAGTTTAAGGCAAAATCGTAATCTTGAGTCCACTGCCTGTTTAAAACGAATCACAGTCAAGATCACACATTTTTCTCCTTTTAGGTTCAAGGCTAAATGGTTTTCTTGTACCTCTACCATGAATAAAGTCCTACATAGTCAAGACCACATTTCTCTTTCTCTCTTGTTTAAGTTTGACACCGAATAGTTTTCCTGTTCCTTGACCGTGATTAAAATTATGACGATATGACACGGCGTTTCCCAGAGCTTAAGAAAAGGGTTCCACCATATTCTCATGAAAAGAGTAAACAGTAAAAGAGTAAAGGGTAAAGGGTAAAAGATAAAGGGTTCCACTTCCCCTTTCCAGAAGGGCTCCTTTAGGAAAGAGTTTCTATTCCTATATGACAACTTTCTCAAGATCACTTTGTTTTTATCCTTAGAATGAGAAGATGTGATATGTGACATGTGATATGGATGCGCTGACATAAAGCAAACAAACTCAGTGAGTACCATTCAATCAACAAAAAGTACGCAATAAACCATTTCTTAAACCCTTCAGCTTTTAGGCTCGACTCGTTGACTTTGACTCATTGATTTTGATCTGTTTCGTTCCCATAATGGGTTTAATAAATGGTGGTTTAATAAACAAATATGGATGCATGACTACAGTCCCTTAAAAGGTAAATGAAATATCCCTACTAGGTCCCATAACAGTTTCCTCTTTGTAAAGGTATAAAAGTAAATAGAAAAGGCCCATACTCTATGATAAAGAGCCGGGTCTTTTGATTGAAATTGCCAGACAAAAAATGAGTGCAAAAATACAAAACATGAATGCAAAATTCCAGCACCTGGTCTTCAAACTCCCCACTTTGCCGCTCTTACAAAAATATTTCTTTAGGATACTTTCATTAGATCAGATTCAAAGAGCAAAGTGGACAATTTCTGTAAACTGACATATGAATGTTTATCCAACTTACAAAAGCATAGAAACCCTACCGAGCCCAAAAAGCAGAAAAAAAAAGAAAAAAAAGGAATAATAAAAGAAAGGAAAAGGAAAGAAAAGAAAAGAAATGAAACGAAAAGAAAGGAGAAGAACAAGAGAGTGGTCACAGATCAGGTTTACCCACTTGTCAATAGTCTTCCCCTTGTTCAACCAATGTCCCACATTGATGAGGAGGATATCGACATCTTTTACTTTAGAAGTCCAACTGCGATCCAGCCGATCCACTAAAATTAGAGAGGTCACCTGAGTCAGATGTGAGAAAACCGTTCAGTTACGAACATGAACAGAAATTGATGAATGGAATTTAAGGTAGAAAACTCACTAAAAAAGAACCGGAAACCATCGAGTTAAAAACTAACAAAAGAAAAAGATGGATGGAAATGAATTAGAAAAACACACGAGAAAAGAACAGGAAACCATCGAGTTAAAAACTAGAAAAAGAAAATTGATAAATGGAAATGAATTAGAAAAACGCACTATAAAGGAACCATCGAGTTAAAAACTTGCAAAAGAAAAATTGATGGATGGAAATGAACTAGAAAAACACACGAGAAACGGACCAGTTGCTCACATTTTGATGCGAATCTTTCGGAGCTTGCATAGTTGAAACGAGGAAGGGAGATCGATAATATTCGAGAGTGAAGTTAAACTCCTCAAAAACCATAGTTACAGTTGGTTGTTTCTTTGTGACATGTAATTCCCCTCCTGACTTCTGTTACTCTCTGCATACAAGGTCCACTTTTGACTCAAGGATACAGGAGGGAAAATTGACTTTATTGACTCTCAATAAAAGTCTGTAAATAACATGAATGAAAAAAAACAGACTAAGGATATAATATTACTTTCTTTTTTTATTTCTGCCGACAAGGTTCACTTTGACTCAAGGATACAGGAGGGAAAATTGACAGACTCTCAATAAAAGTCTGTAAATAAACAAAATACACTAAGGATATAATATTACTTTTTTTTATTTAATTTCTGCATACAAGGTTCACTTTGACTCAAGGGGTACAGCAGAGAAAAGTTGCAATAAAAGTCTGTAAATAAAATGAATGAAACAAAATATACCAAGGTTATAGCATTACTTGTTTTTTTTTTTTTCCTTTAATCTGACGGAAGTGAGAAGTGATTAAAAAAAAAAAAAAATGGTAATTGACAGGGTGTATTGCCTTGTTTTAATTCCGCAAAAAAAAAAAATGAAGATAGGACGAGTGAATATCGGGCAGATTGGAAAATTGGCAGAAAAACAATTTACCATAGAAGTCAAGCAACAACCAAAACAGCAAAAACCAAAAAAACAAAAACCAAAAACCAAATAGCAAAAACCATCTTAAGAATCTCCCACATCAAGTCAATCAGAATATGACACAAATTTTCTTAATTATCCACAAATGTAACCTGGTTCTTGACCAAAGTGGAGGGTACACCATAATCGCTCTTAGGTTACCCAAAAAACTGTACGAATTGTACAATTTACCCTCGAAGCGAGAGTAAAACTTCGGTATTATAGATACTCTAATCAACTAGCGTCTCTCTTCAGTCAACAAAAAAAAATCTGGGACCCGTCAGGAACTCCACCATAAAATGGGACTTAAAAAAAAAAAAAACCACAGTATTACACACAAAACTGACCTCATATACTCTCGTAGTGTTTAAGCCTTCACTTGCCATACAGAGGAGAGATATGAACTGGTTTCGACCTAAGGAGTCTCCCACGATCGCAAGTCTTCTCCCAAACATTCGTTTCCGAAAGTCGCTTGCATCGAACCTGGAATAGTAAAAACCTAAATCGAATTTAAAAAACAAATTGAATTTAAGAAAACAACAAAACACACCGATTTTGGCTGAATGTAACTACATATGAAACAAATGGAGATGCGAAACCATTTTGCGCACCGAAAATTTTAATGTCTTGAAAAAAGATTGATCAAAGATTGATAAAAGATTGAAAAATTGTCGAAAAATATTGAAATAAGATTTCATAGTCAATTGATAGATATGGTAAGGATTCATGAACAAAAAGACTTGCACTAGCAATTAATTCCTATTAGAGTTAAAGAATTACTAGCGTTAACATTTTATTAAAATTAGCGACACTAAATTACGTTTCCCAGACAGAGGCTCATTGTGGACCACTGACTTCAACAGTGTTATCAACACTAATTTGTGATTTTGGGTCAAAAAAATAATCAATGGAATTAGAGTGATCACCTCTAATAGCAAAAAACACATTCAGAAACAATAAACTCTGGAGAGCTAAAGATGATTTTATCTTTACGATAACTTCCGTAACAAGCATACGCACTTTATCTACCTTTGTATATTCACTTTTTTCTTTATCTTTGTCAGACAAATCTCTAGTGTTGGGTATCGGGTAAATTCATATCGCGATAATTTCGATATTCGATATATCGAATATCGATCGAGCAGACTCCACGATGTATTGTACCGGGACCAACATAAATTATCGCGATATATATTGCGATGTATAGTATTTTTTCAAATTTAATATTTTATTTTAGCAAAAAAGACAAATTGTCTGATACGCCACGTACGAAGAGATTTTCGTTCCGTGACTTAAAGGTAGACGCCGCAAAATGTAACCGGAAAAAAAGTACTAATCCTGTAATTCATATAATTACTTATTTGGGGTATGGTTACATCAGGAGGTCTCTCTAATAGTACGGACAACAAAAATTTCTGTATTACAGAGGCCTCGGTTACATCGCGTATCGTCTGTAAACAAGTTTTTACATACGTGTTTTGATTTGAGTGGTTCCTTGTAAGCTGACGATCAAATCTCTAAAATCGTCAAAGATTTGAAAACCGACCATTTTCGTATGGAAATCCGTACTTCGTACGTGTACTTCGCATGTGTACCACCCAATGTACCTCAGAGATCTCCGTCACTCTGCTGACTTTCAGGAAAAAATCGTATTTCTTTTCGGCAAAGATTTTACAGTCACCTTGTCCGAAGGCACGTGAGTTTGGAGACCTGTGAAAATTGTCATTATTTTTATTTTTCAAAGCCTTGATATATTGGCGATACGATATATCGGCGATACATCGCGATATTTTGATTTTTGATATATCGAGGCGATTTATCGATTATCGGGTACCTGAAATTCGGTATATATCGAATAACGGCAAACGGTCCTCGATACCCAACACTACAAATCTCCATTCCAAATCAATCAACTCGAACAACAATCGTAAAGAAAAAAAAGATGAGACTCTTCCCATAAAAAACCTAAAAACCTTAAGACATAACTTAGGTTAAGATTAAACTAAGGTTAAAATTCAACTAGGTTAAGATTAAACTGATAAACTGATAAGAGTCCAATATACACCTTGGGATATGACATCCCCCTGGTTGCCATCGTAAAGACATATACTCCAAATCCTTCCTTCCATTCAAAGGACAATTGAAATCTCCCTCTCCAAAAGGACAAGACGAGAAGTTCCATAACGGATAACTCTCGTCATAGATCCACCGCCCCGAATATAAGTCACAGTCTCCAGAGAGATTTTTCCGTCGAGAAGATTCATCAGGATCGTCAACAAAATGTTGTTTAATCGAAGAAAAAGGTGTCGGAACAAACTCAGAGAGAGAGGGAGGAAGAGGAGGAGCCGAGGATGCCGGGTGTGGTATCTCACCTGAGAGAGGGAGGGAGGGAGAGGGAGGGAGAGGGAGAGAGGGAGGGAGGGAGGGAAGGAGAGGGAGGGAGGGAGGGAGAAGGGAGGGAGGGAGGGAGGGAGGGAGGGAGGGAGGGAGGGAGGGAGGGAGGGAGGGAGGGAGGGAGGGAGGGAGGGAGGGAGGGAGAGAGGGAGGGAGGGAGGGAGGGAGGGAGGGAGGGAGAGGGGGAGAGGGAGAGAGGGAGGGAGGGAGGGAGGGAGAGAGGGAGAGAGGGAGAGGGGGAGAGGGAGAGGGGGAGAGGGGGAGAGAGGGAGAGAGGGAGAGGGGGAGAGGAAGAGGGGGAGAGGGGGAGAGGGGGAGAGGGAGAGAGGGAGAGAGGGAGAGAGGGAGAGAGGGAGAGAGGGAGAGAGGGAGAGAGGGAGAGAGGGAGGGAGGGAGGGAGAGAGAGGGAGAGAGAGGGAGAGAGGGAGAGGGGGGGGAGAGAGAGGGAGAGAGAGGGGGGAGAGGGAGAGGGAGAGAGGGAGAGAGGGAGAGGGAGAGAGGGAGAGAGGGAGAGAGGGAGAGAGGGAGAGAGGGAGAGAGGGAGAGAGGGAGAGAGGGAGAGGGGGAGAGGGGGCGAGGGGGAGAGGGAGAGAGGGAGAGGGAGAGAGGTAGAGGGGGAGAGGGGGAGAGGGAGAGAGGGAGGGAGGGAGGGAGAGAGGGAGAGAGAGGGAGAGAGAGGGAGAGAGAGGGAGAGGGAAAGAGGGGGGAGAGAGAGGGAGAGAGAGGGGGGGGAGAGAGAGAGGGAGAGAGAGGAGAGAGGAGAGAGGAGAGAGGAAGAGAGAAAGAGACAAAGAGATTGGGAGGGAGAGAGAGGCAGAAGAGAGAGAGAGCGGGACAGAGAGGGGGAGAGGGGGAGAGGGGGAGAGAGAGGAGAGAGGAGAAAGTGAGAGAGAAAGAAGAAAGCCAATTAACTGAGGTCAGGTACAATGTCTTCTATAACTAATCCTATTAACACTTAATCCTACCATGACACTAATACGGAACAGCATGACTCGCCAATGAATAATACAATAAGCAACTTCCTTTGGTTAGGATAAAATCTCACTTGACTGAGAAGAAGACGAAATAGAGTCATTGAATCTCGTCTGATCCTCGTAACCTGTACTGCCATTAATTTCACTATTTTGTTTTATTTGGTTTCTCTCATCGATCTCTTCCTCCAACATAGATTCTTGATCAATTCTTCCCAATATGACAGCTGTCGTTTCCTCGATCCCCAAATCATTACAACACGAGCTTCTCAATGAAAAAAATAAAAATAGAAACAGGAAACTTCCCAGAAATACTACGAGGGCCACATTGGAGGCCACTGAGGAAAAAGGCCACTTTGGCCGGAGAGTCCCCCACATCATATCTTTTTAGTTTGAAGCCTGCAACAAAACGTGCGCACTTTATATTAAATTAGATAAAGTATGAATTGTTTCAACCAATTAAATTAAATAAAGTATGATTTGTTTCAACCAATTAAATTAAATAAAGTATGAATTGTTTCAACCAATTAAATTAAATAAAGTATGATTTGTTTCAGCCATCGATTGCAACTAATACCACTAATGATTTAAATTGCTAAAATTAAAATGTTATGATGGAAGAGAGGGATGGAGAGAGAGGAAGAGGGAGGGAGAGGGGGGGGGGGGAAGAAAGGGGGAGGGGGAGGGGGAGAGGGAGAGGGAGGGAGAGGGAGGGCGAGGGCGAGGGCGAGGGAGCGGGAACAGGAGAGGGAGAGGGCGAGGGAGGGGGAGGGCGAGGGGGTGGGGGAGGGGGAGGGGGAGTTTGAGGGGTTTTTTCTTTTATCGTGGTTTTTCTCCTCTACAAAAGTATCGTAAGTGGTAATAGTTCAACTACTATGGTGGTTCAATACTTTCCTTAGAAACATGTCCTCAATCTAGACAGTTTGTGAATAGGAAAAGTAGCCTTATACAGAATCCAAAAGTATGGCTGGATACATATAAGTAAATCTAAATAAATCTAAACAGATCTATATAAATCGCAATAAATATGAACGGATATAAATGAATACAAATCAATAAATAGATAAATTATGGGAGAAGATTTGCAGTTTCACTTATGCAAGTAAACAAATGTCTCAAACCATGGATCAAAATTGCCAACATCATATCTTGCAACCATTTTATTATTTGTAACATTTTATATTTTATTTTATATATTTATTTTATTTGTACTTTGTATAATATGTATTTTTCGGAGATTAATATGAATATAATAACAGGTTTTTACCAAATAAAGGGAAGGCAATTTCATATATATTATCACAATTCATGTATGATTTGAAACATAATTTTGAAACATTGTATTTGAATCATATTTTGTCATGTAAACAAGCATATTTTTATTATTATATATTTATATTTTTAGGGCATAATTTATAGTCAAAGTTGATAAAACTACGTCAGTCGCGACTTTTTTGACTGTAAATAATAAAAAAGTGTTAACAACACTATTTAAGGGAGAGGGAGAGGGAGAGGAAGAGGGAGAGGAAAGGGAGAGGGGAGAGGGGAGAGGGAGAGGGAGAGGGAGAGGGAGGGGGAACGGGGAGGGGGAGGGGACTACAATCTGCCTCGTTTCTCGCACTAAATTCGTATTATATTCTCTAATTTCACATCAACCCTAATAAATCCCTAACGCTGACGACGATGAGCTCCTAGGAACTGCAGCTGTTTGAAATTTCCAAAGTGAAACCAAAATTAGTGTGGATGAAAAAGGTAAAAAGATGGTCGAAAAAATGCAACCGACATACCTCCAATGATTGGAACAATACAAGGAATAAACATATGCAACAAATACTGTTATTACTCCCTCTCCCTCTCCCTGTCTCCCCTCTTCCCTCCCCTTTTCCCCCTCTCCCTCTCCCTCTCCATCCTTCTCTCCCTCTCCCCCCCCTCCAAGCTCCCTCCTTCCTCCACCCTAAATTCCAATTTTGGAACCGAACCAAGAAAAAAAAAAAAGAACACGAAATCCTCAAAAAAAAATTTATTTTTTTTAAACAAACAAATTAAAAAAAAAGTGAAAAAAAAAAAAAAAAAGTCTTACCACTCTAAAAGTCTTACTTAACAAAATTTCCAAGAAAAACAACGGAAAAACAAAAAAATGTAGTTTTAAAAAAATCGATACAAGGAAAAAACGGAAAAAGAAACGTCGTTTTTTTCAGAGATCGTAAGAAAACGTCGTACGAATCAGTCATAAACAAATTCGGAGGGAATCGAATTTTCTTGAAACTTCTATTTTTCCACACAAAAGGAAAACCAAAATGAAGAAAGATTCAATAAAGAAACTTCTACGCCCTTGTCACGTCCCCTTGTCACGTCACATCTGTCACAGTGCGGTTGAGGAATTTGAAAGCTTCGACTTTAACCGTACGGAAAACCGTATTTTAAAGTATTAAATTTTGAATTGGTTGACTAAAAGTTTCGTACGGTACTTTTACTTTCTTCTCGTACGGCACATTACTTTCAGGTTTAAACTTGCTAGGTGGACACCGAAATTGCTACACCGTGTATCGCTTTTAGGGTTAATCATTTTTTCGCCATTTTAAAACATATTTTCTCCGTACACACATGTACGATTTTCAAATGAAGACTGGCAATTGAAAGCTGAGAATCTTACCTTTCAATCGCAACCGTCAGATCTACAATCCGACATGTGTGTACGGAGAAAATATGTTTTTAAGAGACGAAAACAACATCAACACTAATAGCGATACACGGTGTACGTTCGAGAGTTTAGAAAACTTGTTCAAAATTACAAAAAGTTTTATGAACTGGTCGTACTTTTTGGGGAAAACGACGTTTCGTACTTTATTCTGGTACAGACAACGTTTTTAGGTTGAGACTTGCTTGGTGGCACACACACGTGGAGACTAAATAGAATCCGAATGAAAAGTGTGCACTTCGAAGACACACACTGCGTCCGTACCGACAGCCGCTGACACCCACCTGTCTCTCTGACACGTGTCACACGTTAGCAGATGGGAGGTACAAGTGTATTTGACCGGGATCGCCACGAGGCATCGCGACGATGTCAATCTACAGCGTCCGTTCAAATTTAAGAGAGTACGTGGAGTACGATAAAGTAAACAATTCGAATCCTATTGGATTTGCGTACGCCAAGCTGGCCGTACAAATTTCGTAGTCGTTCTTCAACCGTCACAAAATTGTACCTACGTCTACAACCGTCACATGTCAAAGTTTCGATTTCATTTTTCGCACATTGGGAGACGCTCTTCAAAGTAGTACGGAGAATCTTCACTACAGTCCAAAATACTTTACCAAAGTACCTGTTACATGGGGACACCCCTTTCGTTTTGAGAGGTTTCATTTCGCGTCGTTCTTCAATTTGCGTCTAAGGGTAACCTTCCATCAGGCGAAAAGTGGGGTTGTTTACTGGAGAAAGTACCTTTCCGTATTAGGCCGTACTGTTTTTTTTTTTTTTTTTTACAAAAGATGTTTACTAAAAATTCGTTGAGATTCTCCAGAATTCTTGGAGAAAAAAACCACCGTCCGATTTTAAATTTTAGACGCAAACGCTTCTTCTTTCCAGTACGTAGCTAGTCTCCTCCGACTGTCCTCGGCAGGAGAGTTTGTGATTACTGGACGTGTGCTTTGGTCCACTTGTAAAGTCAAAATCGATCCACGACAGACGTGAGGCAATAAACTTACATGTGGCAATTGGAGTGTACCGTGTGACATAAAAGCCAGCCTGTTCGACGACAGAAAAATCTTGGTTTTATGGCTAGCCTGTTCGACAACAAAAAAAACTTGGTTGTTGGACATCCTGTGACGTCTCCTTCATAAATGTGCGATACAGCGATTCACGTACAAATGGTACATTCTTCGACATTTGTACAAACTTTAATTTTGTAACGGTTTTCGTGGCCGTTGATACTACATCAACCCTAAGAACGTTCAGATTGTACATTAGCGTGACGCTATTAGATGTTTTAATCGGCGTCTGCCCGTACACATACGCAGCTGCGATTTTGTCCTTTTGGAAATGATGATTATTCCCGGGCGGCTCAATAAGTCCTACGTGGTACCAATCGCAATCTAACACCTCATTCACTGGCACGATCTGATGGAAGGGTGTTACAAATATTACTGCCAGTAAATGTGTTCGTACGATTACTCGGAACGCTTGATGGGAGGTTACCCTAAGCAAATGTGTTCGTACGATTAATGGGAACGCCTGATGGAAGGTTACCCTAATCGTACGAACACATTTACTAGCAGTAATATTTGTAACACCCTTCCATCAGGTCGTGCCAAATATTACTACCAGTAATCATACGAACACATTTACTGGCAGTAATATTTGTAACACCCTTCCATCAGGTCGTGCCAGTGAATGAGGTGTTAGATTGCGATTGGTACCACGTAGGACCTGTTGAGCCGCCCGGGAATAATCATCATTTCCAAAAGGACAAATTCGCAGCTGCGTATGTGTACGGGAAGACGCCAATTAAAATATCAAGTGGCGTCACGCTAATGTACAATCTCAACGTTCTTAAGGTTGTGGGGGTATCAACGGCGGCGAAAACCGTTGCAAAATTAAAACTTGTAAATATGTCCAAGAATGTACCATTTGTACGTGAATCGCTGTATCACACATTTATGAAGGAGACGTCACGGGATGTCCTACAACGAAGTTTTTTTTGTCGTCAACCAGGCTGGTTATGCAACCAAGATTTTTTTGTCGTCGAACACGCTGGCTTTGATGTCACACGGTACACTCCATTTGCCACAAGTAAGTTTATTGTTTCACGGTTTTCGTGGACCAACTTTGACTTTACAAATGGACCAAAACAAGCGTTAAGTAATCACAAACTCTACTCACGGGGACAATCGGAGGAGACTAGCTACGTACTGGAAACAAGAAGCGTTTGCGTCGAAAATTGAAAATCAGACGGTGGTATTTTTCTCCAAGAAATCTGGAGAATCTCATCGAATTTTTAGTAAACATCTTTTGTAAAAAAAAAAAAAAAAAAAAACAGTACAGCCTAGTACAGAAGGGTACTTTTTCTAGTAAACAACCCCACTTTTCCCCTGATGGAAGGTTACCCTAAAGTAAAAAAGTGGGGTTGTTTGAAACTCTGAGACCTCCATTGGCCCTCAGAGTATGCAGATCCAAAAGAAGCTAATATAGATAGTACCGACTCCAAGTTTATATAAACCCAAATGACTGACCCCTTGACAATCAGAACCCCAATATAGATTCACCCTTGTGAAATAACACTTTCTGTGTGCTCAGTTCCACCACATAATGCAAAGTTAGAATATGAGATTTGGACACATTCACCCACTTTGACTTTCCCTTAGAAATACCGCCACCATGGTAGACAAAAACTCTGACCGACTACACCCCTGTGTAGCGTGGACTCCCATGAGTCCGCAGCAAAAAGAATCACTAAAAATGGTCAAGTAAATTGATAGTTATGGCTGCCCAAAGTTAGCCATTTATACAAGGTGTTCTCTCGGAGAGAGGGTCCTATCTGCCAAATTTTTCTAAGTCCTATCTCCCTCTAAAAATCTATCTACTGAAGTACGGCACCAATTAAAACACTGTGTCGTACATAAAAGTACAGGTGCAGGTGTACTTTTTGTACGGCCATAGAACGACATGGCCAAATGTTGACACATGGCATATCCAGATTCATTTTCGTAATCCCCGGAGTTGCCGCAATCCAATGTAGTTTTGCCACGTGTCACTCGATGTGGCGGTGATCGCAAACCGCCAAAATCCTACTCCGCGATCTCGGCATCCTTCGCGGCCGTCCAATCAAATCTGGATTTCAATCGTGGCCGTCATAAATACTTGCGCGGTATTCTTTCCGACGTCAAACAAAATACGCGGTATTTATTTCATATCCGTACCGTACGTCGTACTTTACACAACTGTTTCTATGCATTATGTATATAGTTCCCGTTAAATGAATTTGTCTAATTGTAACTATTTATATAACTATTGTACAAAATATACTCTATCCAATAACCTAGACTATAGGATAAGGTTACCGGCTACTGCGGGTTTGACGCAAGTAGGTACCGGGATCAAATCCTGGCTCCGTGAAACTCCCTGTTAGAAAACCCAATGAAACAACTGCTTGTCTCTCTTTAGACAGCCCAGGCAGCCATGGCTAACTCCTCCTCCAGTCTTCAATGACTGCGACAAGTGTGGGGACTTGAGTGAGGAGTTAGAGGCAGGCTGTTAATATCTACTATTTGCTTTTTATTTTGCAATCTCTAGACCTAGAAAATACTTGAATTCCAACATTGTTTACTGGAGAAAGTACCTTTTCTTACTAAGCCGTGTTGCTTTTTTTTATTTTACAAAAGATGTTTACGAGAAATTCGTTAAGATTCTCCATACTTTTTGGCGAAAAACTTCGACCCTCCGATTTCGAATTTTCAAGGCAAACGTCCCTCATATCCAGTGTCTGGCTAGTCTCCTCCTATTGTCCTCGCACAGGAGGACACTTTGCGCTTACTGGAAGCGTGTATTGGTCCACTTGTATAAATCAGAGTCGATCCACGACGGACGTGAAGTTATAAACTTACATGTTGCAAATGGCGTGTACCTTCTGACATCAAAGCCACCCTGTTCGACGACAAAATCTTGGATGTAGGACATCTTGTCACGCCTCCTTCATAAATGTGCACAGCCAAGTACAGTACAACGATAATACATGAACGTACAAATGGTACATTCATGAACATTTGTACCAACTTTCATTTTGTAACGGTTTTAGTGGACGTCGGTACGACGACAAATACAAGAACGTTCAGGTTGTACATTAGCGTGACGCTACTTGATATTTTAATCGGCGTCCGCTCGTACAGATACGCAGTTGCAATTTTGTCCTTTCGAAAATTTCCTTATCCCCGAGCGTCTCAACAAGATCCTACGTGGTACCAGCCGCAATCTAACACGTAAGCATTTTTTGCTTCACTAGCACGACCTGATGGAAAGGTGTTACAAATATTATTGCCAGTAAACTTGACCGTACGATTACTAGGAACGCCTAATAAAAGATTACCCTAAGTTCCATGTAACGCTTTGCGATTAAATTTCAATTTTGTTGGTAAGGGTACGTCCCCATGTAATCGGTACTTTGATAAAGTATTTTGGACTGTAGTAAATATTCTTCGTACTACTTTGAAGAGCGTCCCTATGTGCGAAAATGAAATCGGAACTTTGACATGTGACGGTTGTATACGTGGGTACAATTTGTGACGATGGAAGCCGACTACAAAACTTCCGACGATTAGTGACGCCAACAAAAACAGCGATAGTTCTAGGCTTCTAGATTTTTGTGAAATTGTAGATGTTTAGGGTTTGGTGAAATTGTGACGTCATACTCGCTTCTGACAATGTCGACGTCATTGGTTCAATAACTTTCCGCCATGGTTTCCCAATTTCGTTTTTAGTACTTTTTTCACTCGACTTGCCATTAAAAAAAATCCTAAAAATTGTCAAAAATAATATTTTTAAAAGTTTTTTCATTTTATACCAACATTGTTACGTGTCATTCTAGAAAGTGTGAGATAAAAGGGATAGTGTGAAAGGGAGAGGGGAGGGGCGACGACGGCGCAAAATTTTGCAAAGGACCCAGGAATGAAAGTGGAGGTCCGAGACTCTTGCAATTTTTTTTTCCGTACATCCGCGTGACGGGCACGGAGAAAAATAGCGAGGAATCTCCTTCGTCCTAAAATTTTCCCACTCTTGTGGCGCGTGCGTGGTTCGTTTTTCATTCGCTGTTTGGGCGGTACTTTTACTACAATCACCCCTTCGAGGTGATTTTGGATGAAGTTTTTTTTTGGGCTGGATTCTCTTGCCCAGGGGTCGAAAAGGGGAAAACGCCAAAATGCGTTCACATGACGACAAACAAGTCGTATATCCAAAGTATGAATTGACGTTCACTCTACTTTGGTAAAAAACATTTTCTTGTACAGCTAAAGTTTTTGTCGAAGTTTCCTAAATTTTAGGGCAAAATGAAAGTGAAAAGTCGATACTTTAATACATGGGGACGTACCCTAAAAGAAAACATGTGCTCTCACAGTGGAGCGCACGTAAAGTGAGAAAGTGATTGTACGTAACACTATTATTTACATGTGGTTGCCGAAGTTTTGTTATCGTAAATTTTCGAAGGGATTTTTTTAGTGAATTGCTAATCGTAGAGACGATTTTTGTTGCACGCAGGTAGTTGTGAAAGATTGTACCTCAGACGTAACGTTTTGTACAAGTTACGTACCTTTGAGTTCAGATTTGACGGTCAATCCGTCAAACAAATTTGACTGGCGAAATATTGTAAAGACGGTTAAAAAAGTGTCGCGCTTGCGAACGTCGAACGCCATAACAAAAAAACAATTCACATGGCCGACCAAGGTTTACTGTAACAAAACTGCGGCAATCACATAAAATAAAATGGTTGCGTGCAAGTAGTTTCTCACTTCACGTGAGCTCCACTGTGAGAGCACACTGACATTTAACTTAGTGCAAAAATTGAATCTAATCGCGAACTGTTACGCTGAACTTGAACACAAATTAAAGGACGACTTCATATGTATAAACTAACTCGCACGAAACGAAATAAAATTCGAAAAAATAAGAAAGCGTACCCGCCTAAATATATCGATGAAACTATATGATAAAAAAGCGTACCTGCCTAAAGTTGTGGATGAAACTATATGATAAAAACGCTTTCTTATATTGTACGAAGTTTATTTCGTTTCGTGCAAGTTAATCTATACATATGACGTCGTCTTTTAATTTGTGTCCAAGTTCAGCGTAACGGTTCGCGATTGGATTCCATTTTTGCGGCTAAGTTCAATGTCAGTTTGTGCTCTCACAGTGGAGCTCACGTGGAGTGAGAAACTACTTGCGCGCAGCCATTATATTTTATGTGATTGCCGGAGTTTTGTTACGGTAAACCTTGGCCGGCCGTGTGAATTGTTTTTTTGTTATGACGGTCGACGTTCGCAAGCGCGACACTTTTTTTACCGTCGTTACAATATTTCGCATGTCAAAGGTGTTCGACGGATTGACCGTCAAATTTGAACTCAAAGGTACGTAACTTGTACAAAACTGTACTTTAAATGTACAATTTTTTACAACTACCTGCGTGCAGCAAAAATTGTCATTGCAATTAGAAATTCCCTTTTTTTATGACGGTTGACGTTCAAAAGCGCGACAAAATTTTTAACTGATACTTTGCAATACTTTGAAAGTCAAAGTTGTTCAACTGATTGCTGTCATATTTAAACTTAGCGGTACTTAACTTGTACCAATGAGTACTTAAAACGTACAATCTTTGACAAGGTGACGTAAGTGACTGCGCGCAACCAAAATAGTAGTGTTGGGCATTGGGTAAATTCATATTGCGATAATTACGATATTCAATACATCGATATAAGAGACTCCTCGATACATCGTACCGGGACCAACATAAATCATCGCGATATATATCGCAATATATAGTATTTTTTAAAAAGTTAATATTTTTATATAATATGTTATTTTAGCGAAAAGGACAAATTGTCTGATACGCCACGTACGACGTGATTTTCGTTCCGTGACTTAAACATAAACGCCGCAAAATATAACCGACAAAAAAGTACTAATTTTGTAATTCATATGCTTACTTATTTAGTACGTAGATAAATTCACATACGAAAAGTTCACCCTAATTTATTAAAAGTATGATATGAAAAAAAACAAAATGCAGACTGTTCGTTTCAGTCTTTTAGGTAGGAATACCTACCGACCTGCAGGCAGATTGGTAGCCATATATGCTTATCCATTTTCAGAGACTAGTATTATAGAAAGGTTACATTTTTAGTTTTTTCCATGGAATTCCAAGGGATGGGAGGCAGC
The DNA here is from genome assembly GCA_037447655.1 of Zygnema cylindricum. Taxonomy (NCBI): domain Eukaryota; kingdom Viridiplantae; phylum Streptophyta; class Zygnematophyceae; order Zygnematales; family Zygnemataceae; genus Zygnema; species Zygnema cylindricum. Next base: position 19,465 of record JBBHKE010000409.1, on the reverse strand, counting down.
ATGGGAGGTGAAGAGGATAATGACACTGAACTACAATTGCACTAGTACTGGCAAAGTGCAGTAGCAATAGTACTGGCAGCAGCAGTAGTTCTACCAACAGTTGCAAGAATAGATATAGTTGTTTTTTTTTAAAAGCGTCGATACATCGGCGATATGATTTATCGGCGATATATCGCGATATTTAGCTCAGTAGTGCTACCAGCAGTTGCAAGAATAGTTATAGTTTAAAAAAAAAAAGCCTTGATACGATGTATCGCGATATTTAGCTTTTCGATATATCGAAGCGATATATCGATTATTGGGTACCTGAAATTCGATACATATCGAATATAGGCAAATGGTACTCGGTACCCAACACTACAAAATAGTCACAAATTCTCAAATAGAATTATCCATACTATTTAAAAGAAACCCTAATTCCTAATTAGAGTAAACGATTTCTTTAAAAAATTTCAAATTCTTAATTAACGTAAATCACTGTAATTATTCCTATACGCTAAAGAAACCTGTACGCTAATAGCGATTGGCGGTGTAGAGTACAGTACAGCTACAGCGTGCATCGCTATTAGTGATACTGTTTTTTTGTCACTTAGGTCAGCTTTCTTATGCATACTCGTCGGATTGTAAATCCGACGGTTGCGTTTGAAGTTTACGACTCGGAAGTGGACGTGTGTACGGAGAAAAGATGTTTTAAGCGGCGAAAAATACATTGACACATAGCTATACGCGACGACTCCGCGGACACGGACAAGAACCGGATACGGACACGTGGACACCGATCCGCAGTGTACTATTCAAATTTCAGTTCGCACCGACTTGCCTCGCGTACCAAAATTTTCGTACTATTGTTTATTCCTTGTTTGGCTACGATACCGTAGTTTCTTGTCTCTTTGGAGCCTATTGATTCAGAATAGGCAGGAAAAACTGAAAAAGTACTCAGAATTAAGTCATCAACACTAGCATTAGTGTAAAAATATTATTTTCCCAAGCTTGCATCATAGTTCAAAAGTAGGCGTTTTTATGGTAGGCCTTTGGTTGGCGCCTTTATCGTAAGTTGTATTATGGGCTTTTCATGTGATCTTCTTAGATCGCTACTTTGATCAGCGACCGTCCGATCGTCCGAATCTGACGGTGTAAAAAACATATTTTGGTCTTAATTGGTCCAATTTTTGGTCCGAATAGGTCCGAATACAATATGGGTCTTAAGGTCATATTGTATGTTTTGCATACAATAGGCATATTGTATGGGCCTACTTTCACCTACTTTTGAACTATGGTTTACAAGTCCAAAAGCATCACAACAGACGACTCATCTTTTTTACTTTTTCAATCCAACAAATATTGATCAGACGTTCAATTTTTGAAACCTCGCAATATTCATGTGTTTAAAATTACAAAACACAAGTACATTAAAATTCTACTGTAAATAGCTATTGCATAATTTACAGCTTAGTAACTTCTATTATTACTTGCCTCTGACAGATTAATTGCTTCTCTCAACAAGGTTCCTATTCATAGACTTTAAGACGCTCGTCGATAATTTAATACGACAATTTGACAGTATTCTATGGCAGTCATTATTTCTTATGTAAATTCCCTCTTAACTTGAATAAAAACTAATCGACGAAACGAGGCACAACCTTTCTACAAAGCATAAAACCACAAAGCTAACTCTACCCTCGATCGACTCTTTTTGTTTGCTTCGCATAGTCCTAATAACTTAATATCTTTTGGTTTCTTTTTTATAATTCTATATAACTCAAAGCGAAGATAATAAGAAGATAAATATGCGAAGATGTACATTTAATCATTTATTGTGGATGGAGAGCACCACCCTTTTCGAGAGCTCTCGACAAAAGCCGATTGGTCCAAAGTTTTCTGTTAAAGTAGATAGAAAAAAAAACATTTCCGAACACAACTTCTTTTTCTGTAAATAGACGAAACTGCTTCCCGACTTTTCATCACAAGATTTGCGATGTTGTTGAACTCGCTCTTCCACGTCTACTCTTCAAGGCTTGGATTCAAGGTAATCCCAACAGTCGGATACCCGGAGCAATCTCGACCATCGGATTAAAATCAGTGTTTCCCATTTTCTACCTCTTTCAAAGGGGACCCATCATCCATACTTATATCGTCCATAGCCTCATCCATGCCCGAGTCTCGACGACCAGAGTCAGGAGGCAACAGATCGACGGCCAAAACTCCTTCTTTTTGAGACAATCCCTCGAGAATAAGATATATAGTCTCCCTGTTTTCGATAAGAGGCAGTAAGATGATGACTAATGAGCCTATCGATCCCCACACTATGGAGAGAATGGCCCAGAATGTGAAATAAGCTTCGTTAAAAACACCAGCAGGGAGAGCCAAAAGGGGCCACGCTATAAAAAGAAGAAACGCGACAAGAAGACCGTACTTTGTGATCCACCTTTTGCTGTCAGCCAATCGTTTTTCACTAAACTCTTCCAGTTCAAGATTTGGGGCAAACTGTTCGACTACTTCGATGTTTTTTGTCGCCACCCAATCAAAGTCATCCGGCCAAGCGAGACTGCAACGAAAAAAACAAAAAAAAGGGTAAATAATTTGATTTATCACCGGTAACCGGTAAATGCTCGAATCACAGAGTGGGGTTCTTCTTTTTAAACCAAGCAAAAGAAAATATGAGCGATATATGTTTAATAAACAGCTGACCACGAAGCAAAAATGTACGAACCAAAAAAGTACGAAAGTTGAACTTCCAATTCAAGAACTAGAAGTCATATTCAAAGACTATTCAAGGCGTAAACCTCTCGTAAAAGTCGGCATTTTCATTAATAAAACTAATTATAATTAGGACCAAAAATGTCTTTTTCCCCAGTTGCTTAAAAATTGCAAATATTTCAGAGCTTCCCAAGGTTTTCAGGTTATTTTGTGGTGTTTTGGGGTTCTTTAAAGTTTAACTGTTTTTTGGATTACAAATTTTTACCTGCAACCGACATGGATTATTCCTCCCAAAAGAATAGAAACCAAATTTCCCGCCAAAGTCGGGGCATTTCGACCGGTTGTTTCAAGATTAATTCGGCCGTATTCAATAGCAGTTACACTAAGCCATGTAATAATTCCTGCAATTCCAAGACCCAAAAAGAAAAAACGTTTATATAAACGGCGGTCCGGAAATTACATTCCTAAAGGCCAAAGACAAAATCGCAAAAAACCAGCTCTCAAAGTTTGTCTTCTGTATGGAAGTACGAATAGGATAGCTTTTGTATGTGGAAAAAGTATTACGTACACCGTGAAAATTGTTATTAGAATAAAGAAATTACTCCCACAGGATCCATATTAGTATAAATAATTCCACTTCAGTTCCTAATGACATGGCTGTCTTTGAACCGTTTAAAGAATTAGCGTTACGAAAAAAAACAATCGCATTATCGACGCTATTTTATGGTCAGAGCGCAAAAGAACCCTTGCCGAATTAGAGTTATTAACAACGATTCACGGTGTAGTGACAAAACTTGAAAAACAAAACAAAAACAAAAACAAAAAAAATGAGAATTCTTGCCTCCAATCATGCCAAGAATAGCTCCAGCCATTGCTCCAATAGCATTTGCTTTTCGCCAAAGAAGAAGAACTGTGATTGGTACAACGGAACTGCTGATAAGAACTCCCATAGTCACAAATACCCATCCTAGAGAAACGCCGGCTTTATTCAAAATAGCCGCCAGACCGCCCATGATTGTCCCAAAAATCAAAATAATGACTCGGGAAACGTTTAAAATTTCACGTCCCGTGGCTTTTGGTTTGATATAGGTTCTGTAAATGTCGTATGTGATGAGAGAAGAAACGGCAATAAGTTCTGACGAACCGGCGGATGTGACAGCCCTGTCACACATAAGACAAAAGACAAGTGATGAGGAAAATGAAGGAAATTTCAATCCAGGATTGACTTCTCAATTCCATCAAAGTAAAATAATATGTGGAGCGCAATAATCAGTTTAATAAGGGTGTGGTTCTTTCTTTTTGATACCTGAACAGAAAGGTATACAGTCCACTAGTAATAGTGTGGATCAAACAGGCAAAATGAAGAAATTTGGTAGCACAAACATTAGTTGCTGAGGTTTGATTATACATATATATACACATATATATATATATATATATATATATATATATATATATATATATATATATATATATATATATATATATATATATATATATATATATATATATATATATATATATATATATATATATATATATATATATATATATATATATATATATATATATATATATATATATATATATATATATATATATATATATATATATATATATATATATATATATATATATATATATATATATATATATATATATATATATATATATATATATATATATATATATATAT
>JBBHKE010000409.1:0-14130 GCA_037447655.1 Zygnema cylindricum | reverse complement strand
CTCCCTCCCTCTCTCTCTCGATGCTTTGATTCCATAGTTGCCTCTGCCCTGACCTACTCTCTTGAGAGTGAAAGATAAACGGATGAGAAAGACTTGGAGGGAGAGAAAGGGAGAGAAAGCGAGAAAGGGAAATTAAGAGAGAGGGAGAAAAAAATAGAAAACATGTAATCATTTTGCAAGTTCCACAATTATGCACAATAGTATTTATGCTTTATAGAGGAAATAGACTGAAATAGAGGGAGATCGAGGGAGACTGAGGGAGATCAAGGGAGATCGAGGGAGATCAAGGGAGATCGAGGGAGATCAAGGGAGATCGAGGGAGATCAAGGGAGATCGAGGGAGATAGAGGGTGGTCGAGGGAGAAAGGAGGATATAGAGGGTGATAGAGGGATATAGAGGGAGATCGAGGGAGATTGAGGGAGATAGAGATAGACAGAGGGAAATATAGGAAGCGAAAGTGAGAGAGGAAGAGCGAGAGAGAGAAAGAGAGCTTACCATGAGTCCTCCGGCCAAAGTGTAGAAAACAACTCCTACAGGAATGAGAAAGGAGGCCACATAAACATTTAATCCGGTGAGAGCGTTGACCACAGCGGCTCCCCCAAGGAGAAGCATCGCCGTCACGATCACGTTTGTCAGGAGACAATAACAAAGAAACACTATGTGGGCCGTAGTTCCCCATCTGACAGAGAAAATAAATGAAGGAAAAGGAGGGTAAAGTGAGGGGAAATGGTAAAAATCATGGTAAGTTACTATATGAGAGAGAAAACAGGGGGAGGGAGAGGGGGAGGTGAAGGGGAGAAGGGAGGAGAGGGAGAGTGGGAGAACTGTGCATGGGAAGGGGGAGGGAGAGAGAGAGAGAGAGAGAGAGAGAGAGAGAGAGAGAGAGAGAGAGAGAGAGAGAGAGAGAGAGAGAGAGAACTGTGCAGGTTGGGGATGATAATGCATGATTCACTGGCGATTCCAAAAAACAATCTATTGCCTCAAAAAAAGAGTGAAGAATAGAAAACAATTGACTCACAAAGGACCTGAAATCGACTCACAAAGAAAGTGAAATCGACTCACAGAGAAAGTGAATTTATCAATGACTCACCGGGCTCTTATCACTTCGCAAACAGTGTGAGCATTGGGAGCTTTTCTTTTGATTTCGATCGCAAGAATACCAAAAAGAAGGATTTGAACCGTGGCTCCACTTGCATACCAAAAAGGACCACTAATTCCATCCTGCATAGAAAATGAAAAAGTGGGGGAGACTTAATAAATCATCTTTTGTTACAGTTTTAAGATAGGATGTCCAATTTTCTCAAACGGAGAAATAACGGAGAAACTGAGGAAGATCTACAGATAAAAAACAGAGAACTGAGGGAGATCCACAGATAAATGACGGAGAACATAACAAACCGCGAGATACTTAATAATTTACAATTTTGCGAAAGGATAAAAAAAAAATCCAAGTCAGACGGAGAAAATTGTAGTATAACAACTTTTGCTCTCACAAAAAGCAAAAGCACATTCGATTATTTTAAAATTATTGCTCTCGTTGATGATAATCTTGAAGAAACTATTCCTTCGAAAATTATTTTACGAGGTGTGAAGTAAGGATTCGTAGATTTTATCGATACTAAAAACTTAACTAATTTGTCTCTTTCACCTTTAAATGGTTCCTTTTAGTAGTACAATTGCCTTGAATCTTTACTTAAATTTCCTTATTTGAAGATCCTTGTTTGATTTTGTTTTATTTGTATTTTTTTTATTTGAATTTCCATATTGGAAGTCCTTTAGTTTTTCGAGGAATGGGCGGTGTGACTTTTTTAAAGAATGGATATCTTCCTCTCCCAAATCTCCTCCCCTTAAAAGAAAATCACTTTATAGATACAATTCCCTTGATTTTGAATTCATATTTACTTCACAATTATTGATCTCGTTGATGACGATTTCAGAAAATATACTGTTTTAAAAGAAAATTCAATACCTCAATCGATTGATTTCCCTCTTTTCCGTCAAAAAGTTCCACTTCACAGGAAGTCCCTATTCAATTATCGGAAAGACCTTTACTTATTAGTTTTTGTCTATTTAGTTTGTCTTTTCAGTTTCTCATTTTAGTTTGTATTTTCAGTTTGTCTTTTCAGTTTCTCATTTTAGTTTGTATTTTCAGTTTGTCTTTTTAGTTTATCTTTTTAGTTTTTCTTCAGTTTTTTGAAGAAATGACGACCTTAGGAATTACATTGATCACAAATTCCCTTATTCAGAGACCCTTCCTATTCGAATTTTTTCAAGTTTTTTGCAAAAATGGACTATCAAAAATTCCCTCATTTCATATCTTTCCTTAGATTTTTGTTCAATTTTCCGTGAAAACGGACTATCTCGCTTATCTCTCTTATCCTCCAGGACACCGTGGGAGGCGATAACCTCACGAATTCCCCCATTTCAAAGCCATTTTTCTCTCCGTTTTAGTTTTTTCAATCAGTTTTCCGTGGAACGGAAAAGGAGTCTCTCTCTCTCCCACTCTTACCCTCCAAGCCACATTAGAAGACTGTAAAATAGTGGCCGCCCAAGTCCACCGGGAGACAATAACCTCACAAATTCCCTCATTTCAAAGTTCAGTTTTCAGTTTAGTTTTCCGTGGAAACAAAATCTCCCTCCCTCCCTCCCTCCCTCCCTCCTCCTCCCTCCCTCCCTCCCTCCCTCCCTCACCCTCCAGGCCACATTAGAGGACTGTAGAATAGTGGCCGCCCAAGTCCACTGGGAGACGATAACGGATGCGATAAGTCCCGTTTTCACGTTTCGACCCGCGGTGTTAAACCACTCCGAGGTTTGCTGCGTTCCGATGTACCGCTTTTCAAGATAAACCTGTGGAAAAGGACAAAAACAGACAAGATTTGAGAGAAAAGAAAATGGTCATGAGAGGGATGTATCCAGAAATGAGAGGAATTGAGGGAACGAGAAAACAAAGGAAAGAGGAATTGAGGAATCGAGGAATCAAGAAATCGAGAAATTGAGGAATAGAGAATTCAAGGAATCAAGAAATCGAGGAATCGAGAAATTGAGGAATCGAGAAATCAAGGAATTGAGAACTCGAGGAATTGAAAAATGTGGAGTTCAAGAATTCAAGAAATAGAGAAGTCGAGAAACCGAGAAATTGAGAAATCCTGAATTTGAAAATTCGAGAATTCTCGAGATTTCAAGTATTCTCGAATTCGAGAAATCAAGAATTTGAGAATTGGAGCAATCGAGGGTTTGAGAAATCGAGAAATTGAAAAATTGAAAAATTGAAATATTGGGGTAATTGAGAAATCGAGAAACTCACTCACTTGTTTATTCGATTTCAACATTCGTATTAAAAAATTGAAGGTTTCAGTCTCGAGGGGTGACATAAAATGCCAAAAAAATGGAAAAATAAAACATGTTTATTTCTAATAGGGTAATTATAGGGTCCATAGAGTACTTATTTATACAATATTATGCGATTAAATTAAACAATATGTGATACTGGCCAATAATTACTGTTGTTGTACTGAAAACTGTACTGAAAACTGTACTGAAAATTGTACTTTCTGTGCTTTCTTCGACAAAATCATACAGTTTTTTGAACAATCAACTGTAGATTATCGAAAGGTACTTCACTAATTAAATTGTACATTTTTTCTGTACGAATAACTGCAATTACTGAAAATTTTACGGAAAATGTACACTTTTTTCAAAATCGTACATTTTTTTTGTATGAATACCATGATTAGTGTGGGCTCTTATAATTCCTCTTTTAACACTAATGTCCAAAATAATACATTTTGGATTTTTATTCTTTAATACAATTGAGAATTTGAAATAGCTGAAAAAAAAAAACTGAAAAATGTAAGTTAACTTTTTGGTTTTTTTTAAAGGAAAAAAAATGAAAGAGTCGTTAAATTAACAAAAAAAGTACCAAATAGGCCGTAAAAGCTGCGAAAATAACGCCAAAACCAAGTACGATTCCGTACCTGTCCCACAAAAAGACAAAAAGAAAAAGATTCATTTAAAAGTTGAAAAAAAAAAGGATTTAATTTCCAAAATGACAAAAGACCAAGTACAGTAATTAGCGTCGACTTTCACAAAACGAAAAATAAGATAAAGCAAAAAAAATAGAGTTGATTTTCACAAAAAACAAGTCCAAAAAAAAAGTACAAGGTTTTTGTCTTTACCCGACCCCTTCGCTCAAAACATGTTTCCCTTGGAAAAAAGAAGATTGTTTTTGACACTCTCCGGTAATATTATTTCTGAAATAATATTCTGGAGAAAAAAAAAAAAAAAAAAAAAGGATAATTACGGTACCAAAATAATAAATAAAAAAAGGGATAATAACGGTACAAAAAAAAATAAAAATAAAAAATGAAAAAAATCGGAAATGCAGCGAGATATACTTTAGAAATACAACAATTAGGGCCAAAAAAAATAAAAATAATAATAAAAAAAATAACAATAAGAATAATCATGATAAATAAAAAAATTGGGGTACCAAAAAAGGGGTAAATTATTACCAGCCAAACCGATCCCATCAGGGGGACATAAATCCATACTATATTTTTTTTGAAAAATGTAATTAAATTAAAAAAAAAAAAAAAAAAGTTATAACAAAATTATAATAAAAGTAATATAAAATTGAACTGAAAATGCAAAATGTAGGTATAAAAATTGAATGGTTTTAGAATAAAAATTGATAATAATTTTAAACAGTTAATCGGAGTTAAAATCTCGAAAAACAATCAAATAATCTCCTTTAAAAGTCTCTAAATTATCTGAAGAAAAATTAAAAAGGAAGGAAAATAATAATAATAATATATTTATATATTTCTTAAGATAATGATCCTCCTTAAAAAAAGTTAAAAGTTATTTTACTAAAAAGGTTAAGAATTTTAGTTAAGAAATTAAGAAATTAGGGTTTTAACAAAAGGAAAAGATGGGTTGAAAAAAAAAAAAAAAATGTAATTTTAATTAAGAAGGCTGGATATTTTTTTCTGCAAAAAAAAAATAACGAAGTTTTAATAGAAGTGAGGGCAGAAACGACAAAAAAAATGGGAAATAACAATGATTGCGAAAACCAGTGAGATTACGAGAGGTGCAAAAGTACGTGACACGTGTCACATTTTTGTGGTCCCCAGTCTTTCCAAACAATCGTACTTGCCGAATTCCGTACCATAATTTTAAAGTGCGAACACGCACGAAAATGCTACAATACATACTGTACAGTAAAGTACAGTACTATACTGTACCGTACCGTACTGTACATGGTTATTTTCGTACTTTATCATATACTATACCCGTACGAAAAGGTACTATTTTTTTATCGTATGCTATACGTCTACTGTAGTACGATGAAGCCCGTACAGTTTCCGTGTCGACATTTAGACCGATTTTTCGTATAGTGACGTGACTGTACGGACATAAATCCAAGGAAGAGTTGGTGTGGGTACCACGTGGAAATCTATCCCACGTGAAACCGTAAAGGGTGGACGTTCGTGATAAAACGACAAAAAAAATACTTTATTTATGGTGTGAAACGTAGTGCACGAGAAAGGATTTGGGAAGAATGGAGGAATGTACTTTTTTTGTCTTATAGGAAAAGGCCAAATTTGACGAGAGGTATTTTCTGGGTAGAGATCGCGACCGTATGGATTTAGGTGCAGATGTTGTAATTTTTTATGAGACTGTTAAGGGATGTTTGTACTTTTATAATTTGTCGTCTAGTGAGAGTACAGTCGTCATGAATCCGGTGGAGGAACCTTGCGCCAGGTAATGATTACAAGAGGTTAGAGAGCGGTACGAACACTGATTGGAGTATTGAAGACAAAAGTACGGAGGGTTAGATTTTTCTGAAGTATCTGTATGAAAATGTACGGATATTCAAAATGACACCATAGGAGGACAGAAAAGATCTGCACGTATTTCATGAAACCGCACAATCCGTGAAAATCGCCTCGTCGCAAAAAACAAAATATATTCTGGTCAGCGAGGAAAAAACAAAAATGACTTTGTAATGTTGTATAAGCAATGTCCCCAAAAAAAAAAAAAAAATGTTTATGAGCGGAAAAGTAGGTGCTATAGGCTCCTCAGGGCACTTTTCACTTTTTTTTTCTTTTTTTTCCTGTTTTTTTTACCCCTTTTAAACCTGGATGATTTTTCCATAGCAAGTTTTGTAAAATATTTATTTTCTGCCCAAATTCGGCTGGGGAGAAAAATGAACCAATAGTGAAGTCCGATAAAATGACCGGGCCCACTTTTTTTTCCATCTATAACTCGCCAGAAGTAAAAAAAAAAAAGGAGAAAAAAAAGGGAGAATTACGGGCAGAAAAAAAACATTTAAGAATTTTATTTTATACTGCTTTTGCATTTCAAAAGTACAGTATATTGGACCTATTTCCACTTTTGGACGAATCATGAACAACCTTTGAAAGAGAAATTCGTTTCTCAAAAAATATAAAGTGAAATTTCCCAAAATTAACATTTTTTGACGTAAATTACACGTTTCAAACATCCATTGGTCCGCTAGATTTCTCGCAATTTTACGGAAATCTAAAAATACGGAAAAAACAAAAACATTTGCGAAGTTTTTTAGGGATTCCAAATCTTTCCAACGTGCTATTTCAAACCACATGTATGTAGCTAAACGACAAAAAAAGTTATACAAAATTCTAAAATAGTCAGAAACGTACGAATAAGTACAATTCCGTCAGCTGTCTGTCAATCGTACAAATTTCAACTGCGGGCAGAAGTGCCGAACCCTTGAGGATTCACCGAGCGTCAATTTCGTTTTTTTTCTCCTTTTTTTTCGTAATGCACTTCAATACAAAAGTAAAAAAAAAAAGAAAAAAAAAAAAAAAAACGAGCGGGGGAGATTGCCCCGCAGACGAACGACTTCATATGTCACTTGTGAAGATTTGACGCAGGTCGGACACCTGGCAAGACTTGATACGACTCTACTTAGCCTGTATGTTTTTGTCGTATTAGTTCGGACATAAATGTTTTTTGTCTTTGGAATCTAAGAAAGTACAAAGGGGCGTGATTCGAGATAGTAGGTGGATGAATAGGGACGAAACGTGAATCGTAATTAGGGTTAATAATTTTTTAGCCACAGAAAACATCTTTTCTCCGTACACATTTGTCCAATTTTTAATTTAAGACAGCCATTCGTCAGCTGAGAATCTTATCTCTAAATCACAACCGTCAGATCCAAAATCCAACAGTGTGTACGGAGAAAAGTCGTTTTAATGTCAATTACGATTCACGGTAGGTGTACTGTACTTTTCACCGGGATCCATTCCCAGCTTTAAACCAATCAGAGCTCCGCTCACCGTCAGGCTAATAAGCGGTCAATTCAAAGTCGTTTTGTAGTGGCCGGGATCTTTTGTAAACCGTCAGACTAGAATCCTGCGGCCGTAATCTCAGTCATTAAAATCAACCCATGAGATGACCAACAGACAGCTGTCTTATTATAAAATATCTTCGATCGGATAAAGTACGCGCGTAAAAGAAAAAAGTGGCGCTCACGATTTGCCGCGGCCATCGCCATGATTGGTGGTCTATTTTTGTCGTTATTACCACTATTTGTTAGGTCATCGCGATTCGTATCGCGCAAATCGACTTTTGTCACAGCCGGAAATGCCGGATATGCCGGAAATTGGGGCCTGAAAAATAAGCTAATGTTAACCATTAACTTATTAGCTTATTAACTGTTAATAGGCTCCAGCCTTCGATTTCCGCTTTTTGTAGCCCTAAAAAAGTAAAAAACCCTAAAAAGAAACCCTAAAAAATCAATTCTATTGACGCAAGTCAGGGTGCGTCTCCATGTGCCTAAGTAAGGGTTTTTTTGTCGTTTTCGTGTAAAACTTAAAGCCGTATAGCGTAAGTTTCAACCGTACAAAAATAAAGAAAAAATGAAAAGTACATTTTGCGTCATCATCGAATTTAAGATGTACTACATGCTGTCGTCTTCTGTCCTTCGACCCACGGCCACGCCAAAAAACGTCATCTTCAAACTTTTCTTTAAAACACAGGGAAGATGTGTTTTAAAACAAAGTATATTCGAAAAAACAAACAGGAACACGTATTCGCGCATGTAAAGATTTTTACAAAAATTTCAAACGAATTCAAGCGACGGTGAAAGGTACAGTATTCGCTATTTTTTGTCCGTTTGCGTCCATCAAAGTACACAATTTGTTTTGTTTTGTCGCGTTTCGTTCAGTTCAAATTTTTCCATTCCATGGGTCTGAAAATTCCGATGCCATAAGTCGCACACGCCGCCTCTCTCACGCAGCTTCGCAATTTTTCACAATTTGGTGCGTCATCACATATTGTACACTGTCGACAGCCGTCACGGCCATTGTTGACGTATACAATCGTTTACTTCGTTTACGTATACTTCGTTTTGTACACATAGGGACACCCGAAATCCGGGTCCGCCGGATCTGCGATAAAAAACAAAGTAAATTCTCTAAGTTTCACATACATGGAGACGCACCCTCAGTCAGGTTTACAAGATATTTTGTCGCTGAAGGCGTTTGGAGTTAAAGTACCTGACAAACTCCAGAGGCAGATCTGCACGAAATCGGATCAAGTTCCGTGCAGAAAATAAATTTGTCGTTTCGATTATCCATTGCCTAAATGGCAGTGACGTGCTGATGTGTCACGTGCAAAAGGAAAAGACAAAAAGATCGTGTCAACCGGTCTAGGCCGAAGCAGTTAATGCCACGTTGACAATCACGCTTACCGGTAAAAGTTTCACAGGCTGCATAATTTCAGGAACAGACAAAACTAAGTAAAAAAACAGAAACTGTACGAAAAGTCACATGTTTTGCTGACTTCCGGGAGACCCGTAAAGTATTGACACTTCTTCGGTCGTACAATGAGGATGACCATTCAGGAAAAGGACAAAACAGCACCTGCTGTCCTTTGTGACTGATTTGTTTCACAAAACAAGACAAAAACGGCTGACGTATGCTCCAGCTAGGAGAATCTTTAAGATTGGCTGACATGAGTCCATCTTTTTTTTTGGAAAGTAAGATTTTCTACGTACATGACCATGATATGAACAGTGTCCGTACACCTCCGTACAATATTAGGACTCCATTGATGAGAGAGGCTTTCGACTTTTCGGTCGTTCGAAAGACCACCGACACCAACACTACTTCAGTGAACATTTTTATGACAGCATTTTATGGTCAGGCGACAGCCCTCCACGTGGTAGAAAATGGAAAAATACGGCACTCCCCTTGCCCACGAAATAAGTAAACATTCATAATTTCATACCGAGGACGAATTTCGATTTATAGAAAATCGATTTTTCGGCTGCCGGTACAGTACACCGTGAATCGCTATTAGGGTTAATATTTTTTTCGCCGCTTAAAACATCTTTTCTCCGTACACACTTGTCAGATTTTCAATTTGAGACCGTCAATCGGAAGCTGAGAATATTAGATTTCAATCTCGACCGTCACATCTTCTATCCGACAAATATGTACGGATAAAAGATGTTTTAAGTGGCAAAAAAACATTAACCCTAATAGCGATTCACGGTGTACTGTGCTGTAGCATGCTGCAATGAGAGGCGTCCGTACGTAAACTGAGGATGTTCACATGGAAAAAGTTTCGGCATGTAGGCGTCGTGCACGCTGACATGACGTCATTCTGACGTCATAACGGTACATTTGATTCGATGCCCATTAATTCCCGTTACTCTTGCGTGGTTCACACTTGAAAAATGGGAAAACGGATGCCATAAATTTTGGGATCCGTACGCCAAATTTCATTAAATGACAGAAAACGCGGTGGTGACGGTTGGGGCAGTTGGTTTGACCGTTTTGGAGCGTAGCGGCGGACAAAAGACGCAGTTATATGCGTCAAAACTCGACAGCTGCGTATACCAAACGGCAACTGCCGCCCGCCATCAGACATCATGTTCGGAATGCACTTTTTCGTTTTTTTAGAATTTCGAAATCGAAGCGCACGGACGTGAACCGTACAAGAATTCATTCCGTCGCAAACTTATGAAAGGCTAGACCAATCAGACAAGAGAACACGTAATGCTAAAAAAAAAAAAACACCGATGGAAAAAAAGAAAAAAGGGCATGTTCTAAGTTCCTTCGCGGTTATTTTCGCTCTGTACAAACGCTTGCGTGGCAGTACATTTTGGTTTGGAAGGCTTCGTACATATCATGTCCGCAAAGCGTTTAATTTTCGTACGGAGAAGTGGCTCGTATCACGACACGCTAGTTGACGTAGGCTAGCGTCAAGTGCCAGTTCACGGTGGACAACAAAAAGTACCGATTACAAACCATACCGTTTTCCCATTTTTCAAGTGTGAACCACGCAAGAGACCTGGATACGTACGCTGTACGACAGGCTGTTTTTGACTTTTTGCAGAGAAATTGCCGTCGACGTCAAAATATGGCGACGAATCGCGACGCTTGCGAAAAATACGACAAATGATGTGTTGACAATTTACAAGCATAAGTTCTGGATTTTTCGTACCCTCGATTTATGAATTGTACCATTATTGTACCTGTACACCGCGAATCGCTATTACCGTTAATGTTATTTTGCCTCTAAAAACACATATTCCCCGTTCACACTTGTCGGATTGTGGATTCGACGGTTGCGATTGAAAGGTAAGATTCTCAGCTTCCGATTGGCGGTCTTAAACTGAAGATCGGACAAGTGTGTACGGAGAAAAGATGTTTTAACTGGAGAAAAAAGTATTTACACCAAGGGTACGTCTCCATGTGCCTAAGTAAGGTTTTTCTTCTGTCGTCTTCCTATAAAACTTAGGGTACTTTCGCATGTAACCGAAACTTAGTCTTGTTACTTTGTTTTTTAGCGAAGATTCTCCGTACAATTTTCAGAGCATTCGGATGTAAACGCAAAAAAACTTGTTACTTAACAAAGGTGACTAAAGTAGACGAGACGTGTACGAAACAGTGACAGGTGATGTGATACACAAAATTATGCGAAACTTCAACTCACCTGCAAATTGAGTGAGACATTGTCGACGTGGAGACTTTCAGCACTCTGCCGTACTTCCTCAGCTATTCCACAAAACGCCTCTCTCTTCTCTGCAGTGTCATGTCTTTGTACTTTCCACCACCTTTCTTCGCCATTATTGCAAAAACGGATACAAAGCTTGGCAGGCAGTTGGCAGACATATAATATATATTTTATAAGTCTGCCAACTACCTGCCAAGCTTTGTATCCGTTATATATATGTATACATATATATATATATGTATATATATGTATATATATATATATATATATATATATGCCAACTGCCTGCCAATTAATTACCTGCTTGCTTGTGTGCCTACCATATAAATGCATACAGGCAGGCAGTTGGCAGACATATAATATGCATATATATATTTATATTTTTATATATATGCCAACTGCCTGCCTGTTAATTACCTGGCATGCAGACAGGCAGTTGGCAGACTTATAATATGCATATATTATATATATATATACATATATATATATACATATATATACATATATATACATATATATACATATATATACATATATATATATATACATATATATACATATATATATATATATATATATATATATATATATATATATATATATATATATATATATATATATATATATATATATATATATATATATATATACTGCCCACCATATAAATGCAGACAGGCAGGCAGTTGCACAGAAATGCGGTTTGTTTTTCGCCTTCCCGATTGTCGAAAGGTGCCCAATTTTTTTCCTACACTGTATATGTGAAGGCACGTGTGTTTGAGAAAGGAGTGTTACGACAGAGAACGTTGAGGAAGGATATGAGGGGAAAGAAGGAGGCGCCTTCAGGCTTTTGCGAAATGGCGTCCGTTGGTCGTGACCCCTCCACGGCCCCTGTACGGAAAACAGCGCACGGAATACGGTTCGTACATGCCGTAAACGTGCATTTGGTTTTTTTTTTGGTACTCCGCGCTCGCGAATAGTAAAAAACTTCCGGCACGTGTTACAACGTCTGCCTATTCGCTCGCATCTTGGAACTTTAATTAAAATCACCTCGCGAGGTGATTTGATTTCAAGTTTGAAGATGAGCTGGAAGGACGTGAAAATGGGTCGAAATTCGCTAGACGACAAACTGCATCGACCTAGACGACAAACTACAGTACATTTAAAGTTGCAATTTGTACGGTATTAATTTCGTTTTTTTGGTACGGCTGCAGATTTTCTCGTTTTTTTTCTAAGTTACAGAGGAAAACGACAGAAAATAACTGTAACTTTAGCACATGCGAAAGTACCCTTAGAGCCGTACCGCATAAGTTTCAACCGTGCAAAAAAATAGAAAAAATGAGAAGTATATTTTGCGTCAGCATCGAATTTAAGATGTACTACATGTTGTCGTTTTGTGTTCTTCGACCCACGCCATGCCAAAAAACGTCATCTTCAAACTTTTCTTTAAAACACAAGGAAAATGTGTTTTAAAAAAAAGAGTTTTCAAAAAACAAATAGAAACACGTAGTCGCACGTGTAAAAAAATTTCAAGAAATTTCAAAAGAATTCAAGCGACGACGAAAAGTGCACGATCCGTTATGTTTTGTTCGTTTGCGTTCAAGTACGACAAAGCAAAGTACACAATTTGTTTAGTTTTGTCTGTTTGCGCCTGGTACGGACTTTATTTCGCCAGGGGTCTCCAAATCCGATGCCATTTCACGCCGAGCGGACAAGAGACGCAAAGGCAAAATGCATCTTCTTCAACCATGAAACGACACAGGCTGGATGGCGGTACGTCTACAATGTCACAAAAAGTCGTGCGACCCCACAAGCAGTTACAAAAAATAATATGCGACATCACAAATTGTACAATGTCGACAGCCGTCACGGGCATTGTTGACATATATAATCGTCACGCCCTTAAGTGACAACTTCGTTTGGTACACATAGGGTCACCCGAAATCCGGGTTTGTCGAATCTGCGCTAAAATACAAAGTACATTCTCTAAGTTTCAAGTACATGGAGACGCACCCTAATAGCGATACACGGTGTAGTGTCTAAATTGTATGGCTATGAACAACTGTTTTTTTGTTGTTTCGAGGAGTTATATTTTAATGACCTTTAATGTGTTTCTTTATACAAAACTAAAAATTATGAGCTCGATCATTTCATCCAATTTTGTCCTTTTTCGTGTTACATGCCACGTGTTATGTATTTATTCACAAAAAACAATTCACTAAAATTGTCCTTTCGCGAGTACATTGTTTTTTGCGTCCAGGAAATTTTATTACGACGGATCCGGTCACGTATTTTGTGATGTATCGTTTTAATAAAACAACTTTTGTTTGAAAATATCGATTATAATTTCGTCATTGAGAATCAATTACTATACTAAGTCTACGCGTAAAAACGAACAATACAAACGATGACAGCGCATCTAAAAGACAAAAAGGTACGCAAAATACACATTGTCAATATACCATTCATTTGTAAAATACTAAAATATGAAATGCCAACACCTTAAGCACCTACGTAGCGCAAAAGTGACAATGAATCGCTATTAGTACTTGTTGAAGGTCATAGGCATTAAGACTCGGTTGTGATCCACTCCCACTAGGAGTCACACTTGCACCAGCTGGAGCAGGTGGAGCACTAGGGCTAATAGGAGCACTTGCAATAGGAGCTGAGCCATTATCAGACATGTTTGCGGAAGCAAACCCAAAGAGAAATGCCTAGAAGACTAGATCTATAGTGTAAGATATGTAACTCCAAACGAAAGAGATATTTCAACCAAACAAACATGTACTACAAGCAAATTAGAGACAATATAGCATAAAACACCTTAAACTGCACTCAGTTCTCTCATTTCCTTAATTCTTGTGTAGATTGTACATCCTGTATTGAATTGATCAATCTTAATTGAACCAAATACTCAAAAGATATAGAAAACATCTAAAAGATATAAAAAATATCTAAAACGTATGTACATGGTTCACCAAACACCCTACTGACAAAAATCTAAGTGTTTGGACCAGAATTGTCCACAAACAATATCTATACCCTAAAAATCCGGGTGATTCTTATCACGTCTACATTCATTGGCGCCCTACACACTAGTTAACTTAAAGATATCAATTCGTG
>JBBHKE010000407.1:0-84828 GCA_037447655.1 Zygnema cylindricum | reverse complement strand
TTTATTTCTTTGTTTCTTTATTTATTTATTTATTTATTGATGTATTTATGTATTTATGTATTTATGTAGTTATGTAGTTATGTATTATGTATTATGTATTTATTCATTTATTTATCAATTATTTTATTCTAATCTTTACACCGATATATTAGTCTCCAATCCACAGAGAGAGAGAGAGAGAGAGAGAGAGAGAGAGAGAGAGAGGGAGGGAGATTGGGGGGGAGAGAGAGAGAGAATGAAAAATCGCGTATTTTTTACATTTTCTGTGATAACAATACTAGAAAGTCACGGCAATAAAATAACCAGTTAAACGTAACATGAAATAGTAAAATAATTAAGGCAGCAATAAAAAGCAAAATAGTTACATGGCAGATATACAATTAAAAAAATAGGAATTAGAAAAAAAGGAGTTGTTCTAATTTTCCGTTGTTGTAAACACAAACATTTTCCGAAAAACATATCGATAAATAACTAAATGAATCAATCAATAATCAATAAATTAAGAAATAGATAAAAGCATAAATAAATAGTGAAAAATAGAAAAGTAGTGTTGTCTATCAAACGGGGTTTGCCAATAATTGAAAAGATACTTATTTAAGAGTCTTAACAAACTTATTTAAGAGTCTTAACAAACTTATTTAAGAGTCTTAATAATCGTTATACTGAGCCGATTTCTAATATCGCCGATTTTCGTGAAATAACGATATTGATAACGCGATACCATCTATATCCGTACATTTATTTCCGTACTATTTAAACGTTTTAGTTCCAAAACCGTCGAGGCTGAAAAAAATTCACAGGACGGTACTACACCGTGAATCGCTATTAGCATCAAGATTTTTTTCCCCACTTTCATCATCTTTTCTTTGTAAAGCCTTTCTTCGTACACATTTTCTACATACAGCTTTTCTTTTACATCTTTTCTTCGCTCATCTTTTCTTCAGTCATCTTTTCTTCATACACACATGTCCCAATTTCTGTTTGGAGACCACCAATCAGAAGGTAAGATCCTTACCTTTCGATCGCAACCATCGGATGAATAATCCGGCAGGTGTACAAAGAAAAGATTATTAAAGTATAGCTTTCTTCACAAATGATTTTTTTCTTAAAACTAATTTTGATTGCGGTTGACAATCGTCCACATCATTGGACCAGAAATAGAATGAACACTAAAACAGTCGTCATACTACTTATTTCTTTACACTAAAAGCTATAGTGCCGTGATAACTTCCTGTATGGAAAGAACTTTTGTGTACCAAATGTTTGACTTTGTATAACAACTTTGATTTTTCAGATTTTGTGAGTAGAAGTTCCTGCCAAGCAGGTTTGGCGAATTACATTTTCTGTTTGTTACAGATTTACTTACTTTATTTTCTGTTTGTAATGGAATTACATACTATAGTTTATGTTTATTATAGATTTGCATACTATATTTCCTATTTATTATGGATTTGTGTACTAAGTGTTGTACGCTTATTGATCAGTTATTCTCAATTATCACGAAATCACATTTTTTGGCAAAGTCGATAAAATATCAACTTTGTAACTCCTCAATTTTACAATATACGGAAAACGCGAGATATCGTTTTTGATTCCCTTTATCTACAACCTTACCAGATCGTAATCATACTATTAAGATTAATCGATGAACAGTAAAGGGGGGAAAGAAACCAAAAAGAAAATAAAATTAAAAAAAATCATTAAGAAAACAAATGAATAAAATCTCACCTTAGGAAAAGAATTTGATTGGTCGATGGAAGCCGCGTAAGGGGCAATTTCCTCTTGAGCAAATCGGTGAACACTTTCCTTAAACTTTTTTCTCAAAAAACCGAAAAAAAAAGGGAGAAACATTTCAATATACAAAAACATAGTAGTCAAGGGAAACATCAAACAACCAAAGAAAAGAAAGGAAACAAGTGAGACGGAAAAAAAGGAGGAGAGGAATAGGAATAGAAAAAACAGTAAAAAAAGGGAGAGAAAGGACCACATTTTTCTTAATTTCCAATAACTAATTAAAAAAATCCCAAAAAACTAACTCAACCTTTTTGCATTCTCTACCATGACATCCATTGCAATGAACTGAAAGTAAAAGGGCAGTCGAGTAGGACAATTTAATATTGTTTTCAGAAGAAGAAAAAAAATCCGTACAAAAGTACACGCCTTACAAAAAGTTTTAAAACCTAAAAGAAGCACACCTCCTACAAAAAGTTAAAAATCTAAAAAGTTCACTACTCGCGAAAACTTTAAAAACCTTAAAAAGTACGCATCTTAGGAAAAGATTTTTTTTATTTTTTTTTTAAGTTCACCCTTTACAAAAATTTCAAACACCTAAGAGTATACATCAATAAAAAAGTTTGAAAAACCCTAAAAAAGTACACCCGAAAGTTCAAAAAACTTAAAAGTACCCAAAGTTATATAGAATATATATGTTAGAATATGAAATGTAATTTTCGAATCGTTTTTGAGTTTGGCTAGAGAAGAATTTTCAGTTGACCTGTAATGCGGTCTCATCCAATGTGGACGCTAACAAGGAAAAATGCCTACTCTCTCCTCCTCCTCCTCCTCTAAACCATGGCCCCTGTAAAAAACATTCCAATTCACACAAAATCCACATTACTTCATCTCTTTTTTCTTCTTCTTCTTTTCTTTTTTCCCAAAGTCGAGAACATTCAGCCAAAAATCCACACAACATAAATTGAACAGCTACAAACATAACTCACAAAAAATCAGGATTTAAGAAAATAATTGTAACCAAAAACCTCTCTCAACCACGAATATGTTATCATTTCCAGAAATTTGAAAAATGAAAAGTTTGTCCCTAATCCTGAAATTGAAAAACCTTTGACTTTTAAAAACCAGATATGGCAAAGCATTTGAAGGTCGATTTTTGCTGAACCTTGCCCAAAATGAAAATCGAGTGAAGAAAAATCTATGAATGAGTACTACAAAAGTAAGGATAATTGAAAGGCAAAACCAATATTTTCAATAATAAGTGTGATGAACGGGCGAAAATCCAAAAGATTAAGAATTTTTTGCCTAATTCTTTGAGAAGATATTACCTTTAGAATTAAAGGCAAAAAGCAACAAACTATCGAATTCGATAAAAAAAAAATCCAATTCGATATGGTTGTCTCCAGTAACTTCCAGGCATCTAATTTACCAAAAAGTGATGATAAAACTTAACATTCTAGTGCAAAATTACAAAGAAAATGAAAGTGCTAAGAATGACCTTCTTTTCTGAAACTCTTTTGCGACATTCAATGATCTTGCTTCAATTTATTTTAACAAAAAGAAGAAAGCAAAAATCTAACAGAATTTCTGCTTGAAAAAAAAAAAAACAAGATATCACCAGTTGAACCGAAAACTACACCGTCTATCGTTATTAAAATCAAAGGAATTACTACCGTGGGGTTTATATTAAAGTTATTGACCTGGCTGGTCTTGAAGTGTTGAAAGAATTAGCGTTAAGAAATAAGCAATTACTGTTATTGACACTATTTTCGGGTTGAAAGTTAAAATATAGGGGCACCAATTAGATCTTTCACGCTAATAATGATACCGTGTACCCTAGAAATAGCATTTTCTGAACTCAATACACAAATGAATAAAAGAAAAAGAAAAGTAATTTCATAACTAAGCACTGCAAATGAAGTCCAAAACCAAGAAAACATACTATTTTTAACATGAGCAAGAAAGAAAACATCAGTTTTTTTACATATTCATCATTGAGCCAAAGAAAAAGTATGTTTGGAGAGTTTGTATCCTTTCTGATTCCTTCCTTTACCCCTTTGATAAAACAACCTTAAATCCCGTGCATTCCACGAAAACTTTTCCTTTAGCTCAATTCAATTTTCTTCAAAATTAAGAAATACATTCTACAGCACAAAAAAAGAAACCATGTACACCTAACACACTGGATTTCTATAGAGTATTCATTTTCAAAGTGCGATTTTATTTTCACACATATCTTTGGTTTTTTTTCTTTTGCAGTGATCATCGCTCCTTCATGTTTGTGGAAACAAAAGAAATTGTAACGCAATCTAGTATACGCCACAATCTATCCTAAAAATGTAATATGTCTTACAACCATATTGTGCATACATAATAATGCTTGGTTTTACATCACTGTGAAGAACTATGATACATAGTATTGTAGTAGGTATGCAAGATGACCTATTACATAAAACAAACCGTTAGGCATACCAGACACATGTGGCAACACTAATGTTAAAAACCCTAAAAAACGTAAAAGATCTTCAAATGTACGATGTGCATATTTAAGCATCAATCTGCCTATGAGCATTCACACAGATGCAAGCATGCCTAAATACTTTCAAACATAACATAACATACATTTAAGAAAGAGAGTGTTTTCCACCTGACACGGAGCAGTAAGAATCTTGCGCCATGGAGGTTTGCAGGAGCGAATGCTTTGCGAGACTGAGACCGAGAAAGCCATGGCAACAGAAGAAAGTTCTAACTGCTCAGCAGGAGAATTGCTCCTTAGCTCGTACTAGCTTCCGTACACTCTGGCTGTTGCATTCAGAGGCTCTTGACCAAGCGATTCACGCAGAAGAAGTCATCAATGTTAAGAAATTTACAAGGGTGTGTAATTATAAGTAAAAATGCAAAATAGTTGGTGTTGGATGTTTTTCATTTTCAATGTGCGCGTGGCCCCAGATTGCAGGTTTCTTGAGCCTGCCACGTGGCTGCCAGCGAAATCATATGTATGCCACGTCGACTTCGGGTTCGTAACATCGTTCTTTCGTAACCGTGGAGTTCCATTGAGTCTGTTCCGAGTTCTATTAAGTCAGTTCTGAGTTCCATCATGTGTGAAAAACTGCAATCCATTGGCTTCATTTCATCCTAATTTTTAACCGTAAGATTATGATCTTAACGGTCAGAAAGGTCTAGAAGACTTAAACTGATTACCGATAGATTTTGCCATCAGAGTGATGCTCCGACTCCGTTTGCAATTCTACGAGTCAGTTCTGACGGAATTTCTAAATCGAACTCAGCTCTGTCCAAAAATCAATGATTCAAATGATTGAAAAAGCAGACAGCCAATGAAATGGCTATAGTATTCAACACGACCAATAACCTGATGGTCAAATTATTGGACCCCTGAAAAAAAAAAATACAAAAAAAATTAGCTTTTGTTTTCCCAAAAGACTTTAGGTGACGTTGCGCGTCAAATGTGAAAGGGGGTGGAACGGTTTTTTACGCCAACAACATACGTACGCTGTGCGCCCATGTAACCGAAAACTTGAAGTGTAACTTCGGATTCTAGCAAAGATTCTTCGTACTACTTTTTGCAGAGCGTTTCCGATGTGCAAACGTGAAATCGTTAATTGTAATGTGACGGTTGTAGACGTGGGTAGAACTTGTGACGGTTGTAGACGTGGGTAGAACTTGTGACGGTTGTGACGTGGGTAGAACTTGTGACGGTTGTAGACGACTACAAATCTTGGGACAATTGGTGACGCCTAAAAAAACAGCGACGGTCGTAGACGTCGAGTTTTTTGTGACATTGTAGACGTTTAGGGTTTTGTGAAATTGCGAAGTCATGATCACTTGCGACGGTGGCTTCGCGGTTTTTTTTTTTTATCTTTTATCACTCGATTGCCATCAAACTACGACCAAAGGTATTAAAAAATAAATAATTTTTAATTTCATACGAGTGTTGTCATATTTCATTCCAAGAGGGGGAGAGGAGCGTTAAAGTGAGAGAGAGAGAGGGAGAGACGACGACGATGTAAACATTTGCAAATGACCCATGATTGACTGTGGAGGTCCGAAACCCTTGCAACATGCTCGTCATTTTTTTACGTACATGCATGTAACGAGCAGGGGAAAAAATAACATGTACACTCTCCCTCGTGCAAAAATTTCAAAAACACGTGACACACGCAACAACATTTTCCTATTCCTCTCTCGATCGTGGCATTTAACAAAATCGACTAGCGAGTCGCTTTCAGTATATGTTTGAAGATGAGCTAACATTGACGTGGCAGTGGGTCACAAAGAAAATAACACCAAATTGGAGTACATTCTCAGGTCATGTCCATGTGTGCCAAAGTAAGAGTTTTTTTTGTCATTTTCCTCAAAAATTCAGCATCGTACCGCTTAAACTACAATCGTGCGAAGAAAGTGAAAAAAATGAATGTACAATTCGGGTCATCTTCAAATTTAAAATGTACTACATATAGTCGTCTTGTGTTTTAGACCCACGCCCACAAAAAGAAGCGCCATCTTCAAATTTTACCTTCAAATACATCGAAGATGTGTTTTAAATTAAAGTACCAACTCTCCACAAACATGAAAACAACTTTGCGGGTGTCAAAAGTTTTCAAAAATTCTAAAAGATTTCATAAAAGAAACCCATACAACGAGGAAAATTACATGAGTTGTTATGTCTTGTCCGATCACATCCAATGCGACAACGAAAAGTACACGATTTGCTTTATTTTGTCTGTTTGCATCCTGTACGGATTTATTTTTGCAGGGGTCTTAAAAATCCAATGTTATTTCACGTCGACTAGGTAGGAGATGGAAAGGTAAATCGTAACTTCTTCAACCATAAAAAGCACGACTCTGAAAAGTTGTATGTCTACAACGTCACGCAAAGACATGCGACGTCACAAACAACTACAAAAAATAATGTGCGACGACACCGATTTTAGATGTTATGAACCGTCACAAGCATTGTCAACGTATACAATCGGCAACGGCTTAAATGTCGATTTCGTTTTTACGCATCAAGACACTTGAAAACCTTGTACATCAAATGTTCGGTGTAGTACAAAGTAAGTTTGCTAAGGTAATGTTGCATGGGGACACGGCCTAAGTTATAATATGACAAAATAGGTACTTTGGTTTTTAAACATTTTTTGTACGGCGCAATATTTTATCGTTGTAAGTCAATTTAGAAGGAAAACAAAAAACAAAACCCTTATTTTAACACATGGGCACACAACCATACACTTCTCCAAGGAATTTTTTTATTCGACTTCTCTTGCCAAGATTTTTCGACGAATTTCGGTGGGTTGCATCGACCTAGTCTGAAGAGAAAATGCTCATTCGACGTGTTCAATTTTCGTAAACCATCCATTGTGGCACTTGTAAAGGCTCTCGTCCATCTAGCGTAATACTTTGATCACTATTTCATTAGATCGTTTGAATAAATCACCAACTGTCCACGTGTCTCATTACCAATAATACCACGTAGGTTATCGTTCAACTGTCGATAGTAGTCAAAAAAAATAAAAGCACACATAAATCTTCATACATAAAAAATATAAAATATGTAGGATTGAATTGAAGTTTAATATATGATTTTGCGTACTTTATTCTTTGTTTGAGCCATTATGTTTTAAACATGAAATCCTTTCCACGAAGGTCAATGGTTGGCAAAATGAGCGTCAAAGAATATCCTCCGACAAATATTATTTGTGAATCCACCCTGCCAAAGGCACATGCCCTTTGCCACATGTAAGGTTGTCATCTCACGTCCATCGTCAATCTTATCTAACTATTTTGAGTGTATCAGTCGTACATGTCCAATTTGTGGTTATTCTTTTCCTTAAGAAATACCTGAGGACATTAGCACACACACTAGATAAAATGACCGTTCGCTTTGAAAAAACAAAATTGAACTGCAAAACATGTCCACCACAAGTTTGGAGAATCTTGACAAATTTCCAATAAACATGTTTTATGAACATATATAAAAACAGTACGGTCTAATACGAAAATGTACAATTTTATGTGAATAACCTTAATTTTCGCTTGATGGAGGTTCACTCTAAGTCTTTAATGGTTTTTTTTCAGTTTTACCCCTTATGTTAATTATCGTTGTGTAGTGATTGTATATGGCTAGTATTTGCACCATCCTCTTTGAGGATTGTGGAGATTTACAAGCTCGAGGCAACGATTGCTCTGCGGATGTGGTTAAAAAAAGATTGAACAATCAATGTGTACGCTTGTCCCTTTGAATAATGTTGATGGATTCTAAGTAAACACATAGTTTAACAAAGAAGAAGAGAACAATACAAAATGGTACGGAAATGTACAAATTCTAGTAAACGACCGCATTTTTTCGTTGATGGAGGCTTACCCTCAATAACGAAAATGTTAATATAACCGAAAATGAGCTAATGGCTTTTCACCCTAATAAAGACCTCAACGGGTCTTGTCGTGGAACTTCTAATTGGGAAAAATGTTTGTCGTCTAACAATAAAAATCTCTTTACACGACGACATGAGACATCAATTAAGTTGTGAAATGCTTAGCGCGAGAGACCGTAGACATATCTCGACTTACATATGGTTACCTTAAGTGGAATTACAAGTGAGTGCACATCGTTACGTTTTCACAATTTCAACAAACATGTTAACATGAAATCCTTCAAATTAAGTATTTCGTTCGACGACTCCACGGTACTCTATGCATGGAAAGGGAACAAACACGGAAAATTAAAACATACGGAAACGATCATCCATGGCGAAAACGTCATGGTGTTCTTTCATTTTTTTGTGTTGCTCAGCCATGGAAACAGGGCATGGCTCTAAACATTTCATTTTACTTAAAAGCTCTTTATGCGTTTGTTTGTTTGTTTGTTTGTGTCTTCACACATGTCTATTAATTTTAGAGAATGCTCCAACGCCGTGGTTGTATGAAGCTTAACCAAGGTTTTAATTTGCAGTATAAAGGAAAAGAAAAGGAGAGAAGTCTTTTTTTCTTCGAGACCAGAATTGATGGTTTTTACTTTTGTCGTCGGGGGAAATTGTAACAAGATTTCCTACCTCTTAGAAAATCCCATTACTATAATCAATTTTAACCACACATTTCACACATTGGAAAATTACACATTCACATTTGAAAGCACTCACATAATGATAACTTTAAAATAGAAGAAGCTTCTGTCCACATAACATTACCTTGGTCTGTGCAACTCTGAGAACTCCATAGGTCCTCAGAGTGGGCAGCTCACACGAAGCCTCTATGATAACCCTGACCCATTTGTGTTTCAACAAAAATAGCTGCCACCCTGGCAAACAAAAACTCTGACCACTTTCACCGCTGCAAAGGTAAGACTCCCGTGAGCAGTAAGTTATAGAGGGTCAATATTGACCTTTTGTACAGAAGCTCTCTTGGAGAGAGGGTCCTATCTACCAGATTTTTCTAAGTCCTATCTCTCTCTAAAACTCTATCTACTGACGTACGGCTCCAATCATATTACTGTGTCGTATAGAAAGGTACAAGTGCCGTTGTACTTTCTGTACGGACATTGTACGACATGGCCAAAAAGTCGACACATGTCATATCCGGATTTGTTTATGTAATCTTTAAAGATGCCAAAATCCAATGTCATAGTGCCATTTGTCATCCGATGTGGCGATGACCACAAACCGTCGAAATCTTCTTCCACGATCTCGGCATTCATTCCGGTCGTCCGATTAAATGTAGATTTCAATCTTAGCAGTCATAAATAAGTGCGCGATATTCGTTTTGCTATCGAAACAAATGCGCGGTACTTGTTTTAAATTAATGTACCAACTCTCCACAAACATGAAAACAACTTTGCGGGTGTCAAAGGTTTTCAAAAATTCTAAAAGATTTCATAAAAGAAACCCATACAACGAGGAAAATTACATGAGTTGTTATGTCTTGCCCGATCGCATCCAATGCGACAACGAAAAGTACACGATTTACTTTATTTTGTCTGTTTGCATCCTGTACGGATTTATTTTTGCAGGGGTCTTAAAAATCCAATGTTATTTCACGTCGACTAGGTAGGAGATGGAAAGGTAAATCGTAACTTCTTCAACCATAAAAAGCACGACTCTGAAAAGTTGTATGTCTACAACGTCACGCAAAGACATGCGACGTCACAAACAACTACAAAAAATAATGTGCGACGACACCGATTTTAGATGTTATGAACCGTCACAAGCATTGTCAACGTATACAATCGGCAACGGCTTAAATGTCGATTTCGTTTTTACGCATCAAGACACTTGAAAACCTTGTACATCAAATGTTCGGTGTAGTACAAAGTAAGTTTGCTAAGGTAATGTTGCATGGGGACACGGCCTAAGTTATAATATGACAAAATAGGTACTTTGGTTTTTAAACATTTTTTGTACGGCGCAATATTTTATCGTTGTAAGTCAATTTAGAAGGAAAACAAAAAACAAAACCCTTATTTTAACACATGGGCACACAACCATACACTTCTCCAAGGAATTTTTTTATTCGACTTCTCTTGCCAAGATTTTTCGACGAATTTCGGTGGGTTGCATCGACCTAGTCTGAAGAGAAAATGCTCATTCGACGTGTTCAATTTTCGTAAACCATCCATTGTGGCACTTGTAAAGGCTCTCGTCCATCTAGCGTAATACTTTGATCACTATTTCATTAGATCGTTTGAATAAATCACCAACTGTCCACGTGTCTCATTACCAATAATACCACGTAGGTTATCGTTCAACTATCGATAGTAGTCAAAAAAAATAAAAGCACACATAAATCTTCATACATAAAAAATATAAAATATGTAGGATTGAATTGAAGTTTAATATATGATTTTGCGTACTTTATTCTTTGTTTGAGCCATTATGTTTTAAACATGAAATCCTTTCCACGAAGGTCAATGGTTGGCAAAATGATCGTCAAAGAATATCCTCCGACAAATATTATTTGTGAATCCACCTTGCTAAAGGCACATGCCCTTTGCCACATGTAAGGTTGTCATCTCACGTCCATCGTCAATCTTATCTAACTATTTTGAGTGTATCAGTCGTACATGTCCAATTTGTGGTTATTCTTTTCCTTAAGAAATACATGAGGACGTTAGCACACACACTAGATAAAATGACCGTTCGTTTTGAAAAAACAAAATTGAACTGCAAAACATGTCAACCACAAGTTTGGAGAATCTTGCCAAATTTCCAATAAACATGTTTTATGAACATATATAAAAACAGTACGGTCTAATACGAAAATGTACAATTTTATGTGAATAACCTCACTTTTCGCTTGATGGAGGTTCACTCTAAGTCTTTAATGGTTTTTTTTCAGTTTTACCCCTTATGTTAATTATCGTAGTGTAGTGATTGTATATGGCTAGTATTTACACCATCATCTTTGAGGATTGTGGAGATTTACAAGCTCGAGGCAATGATTGCTCTGCGGATGTGGTTAAAAGAAGATTGAACAAGCAATGTTTACGCTTGTCCCTTTGAAGAATGTTGATGGATTCTTAGTAAACACGTAGTTTAACAAAGAAGAAGAGAACAATACAAAATGGTACGGAAACGTAAAAAATTTAGTAAACGACCGCATTTTTTCGTTGATGGAGGCATTTTTTCGTTATCGAAAAGGTTAATATAACCGAAAATGAGCTAATGGCTTTTCACCCTAATAAAGACCTCAACGGGTCTTGTCGTGGAACTTCTAATTGGGAAAAATGTTTGTCGTCTAACAATACAAATCTCTTTGCACGACGACATGAGACGTCAATTAAGTTGTGAAATACTTAGCGCGAGAGACCGTAGACATATCTCGACTTACATATGGGTTACCTTAAGTGGAATTACAAGTGAGTGCACATCGTTACGTTTTCACAATTTCAACAAACATGTTAACATGAAATCCTTCAAATTAAGTATTTCGTTTGACGACTCCACGGTACTCTATGCATAGAAAGGGAAAAAACACGGAAAATTAAAACATACGGAAACGATCATCCATGGCGAAAACGTCATGGTGTTTTTTTATTTTTTTTGTGATGCTCAGCCATGGAAACAGGGCATGGCTCTTAAAATTTCATTTTACTTAAAAGCTCTTTATGCGTTTGTTTGTTTGTTTGGGTCTTCACACATGTCCATTAATTTTAGAGAATGCTCCAATGCCGTGGCTTTATGAAGCTTAACCAAGGTTTTAATTTGCAGTATAAAGGAAAAGAAAAGGAGAGAAGTCTTCACTTCGAGACCAAAATTGATGGTTTTTACTTTTGTCGTCGGGGGAAATTGTAACAAGATTTCCTACCTCTTAGAAAATCGCATTACTATAATCAATTTCAACCACACATTTCACACATTGGAAAACTACACATTCACATTTGAAATCACTCACATAATGATAAACTTTAAAATAGAAGAAGCTTATGTCCACATAACATTACCTTGGTCTCTGCAACTCTGAGACCTCCATAGGTCCTCAGAGTGGGCAGCTCACACGAAACCTCCAGGATAACCCTGACCCCTTTGTGTTTCAACAAAAATAACTGCCACCCTGGGAGACAAAAACTCTGACCACCTTCACCGCTGCAAAGGCAAGAACCCCCTGAGTCGATAGCAAAAATAATCTATAAATTTGCTCCCTTGAGCAGTAAGTAATGGAGGGTCAAAGTTGACCTTTTTTACAGAAGCTCTCTTGGAGAGAGGGTCCTATCTACCAGATTTCTCTAAGTCCTATCTCTCTCTAAAACTCTATCTACTGACGTACGGCTCCAATTATATTACTGTCTTGTATAGAAAGGTACAACTGCCGTTGTACTTTCTGTACGGACATTGTACGACATGGCCAAAAAGTTGACACATGTCATATCCGGATTTGTTTATGTAATCCCTGGAGATGCCAAAATCCAATGTCATGGTGCCACGTGTCATCCGATGTGGCGATGACCACAAACCGCCAAAATCTTCTTCCACGATCTCGGCATTCATTTTGGCCGTCTGATTAAATATAGATTTCAATCTTAGCAGTCATAAATAAGTGCGCGGTATTCATTTCGCTAACGAAACAAATGCGCGGTACTTGTTTCTTTTCCGTACCTTTATCCGTATTTTATATAACTGAATCTATGTATCCAGTAAATAGTTACTGTTAAATGCATTAGTCGCTGTGGAAACATTTATAGATTTATCAAACTTTGTATGACCTAACACTAGTCTTAGACTAAACGGCTAAAGCTACCGGTTATAGACGGTTTGACGCAAGGTAGGTACCAAGATCAAATCCGGGTTCCGACAGGTACTCTTTTAGTAAATGAACTAATATACTACCCGTAAATCAACTAATTTACTACCCGTAAATCTCAGGATAACATAGGTAGCCATGGCTCTAGCTTCCTCTCCAACTTTCAGTGACTGCAACAAGTGTGGGAGTTGAAGAGAGGGGTTAGAGGCAGATTGCCTCGGCTTCTTTTCTACATTATATTTTAGACTTAGAAAATACTAAAAGAACCATCAATTTCTTCACTCCCCTTTTTTTCTAGTCACTCTTTTATTTAGACCACACTTCTCCCTGTAGAAAATTAGCTTAGGGGAAGGCACAGGTTTGGTCATCATATCTGCTACCTTCTCGCTATGTGGTCGGTACTCTAAAATGATTATTTTGTTTTCTACTTTCTCTCTAACAAAGCTGAGTCTAATGTCCATGTGTTTCGCTTTAAAATGATGTTTAGGATTGACAGAAGTAGAGATTGCTGCCTGATTATCACAAAAAAAATTATGCACACCACTCTTAAGGTAACCAAGCTCACCAAGCAAAGACTTGACCCACGTCAATTTTTTTACAGCAGAGCAAGAGGCCATATACTCAGCCTCCATAGTGTATTGAGAATTAACCTTTTGTTCTTTGCTACTCCAACAACAAGCCCCATCACCCACATATAATACATATCCAGAAGTACATCTCCTCATCGGAGCATCATCATAACTGGCATCACTCCAAGTAGTGATGTCAGTATTCTCCCATCCCAAATGCAACCATAGATCCCTAGTTCCTATCAAATATCTAAGGACTCTCTTAGCTGGCTCCCAATCCCTCTTAGTGGGAGCATTTAGACTTCTACTCAGCACTCCTACATCTGCAGCTAAATGCGACCAGGTACAATTCATAAAACAGATTAGACTTCCCACTACTTGCCTGTAAGGAATAGTCTACATGAACTTCTATTCTTTGGGAGACAATTCCTCGTTTAAGCATATGACTCCTTCTTCCTCACTCCCCTCACTCCCCTCACTCCCCTTCTTTAACTCCATTGGAGTTGTACAACTATTAGCTTTATCCATCTGAAAATTTTCAAGCATGTTTCCTATTGTTTCCTTTTGAGTTAATCTTATAATCTTTGTTTTTTGATCTTTTTCTACTTTAATTCTCAAAATGTTTTTTTCTTCCCCCATATCCTTCATTTCAAATCTCCCCTTAAGATTGGTTTTCAGTTTATTAATTTTTTCCATTGATTTACTTTAAACAAGCAAATCATCAACATAAATTGCAATATATATAACACCTTCCTCATCTTCAAAAACATAGATTGAGTGATCTAAGCTGATCTGGATATATCCTCGACCGGTGAGAAACTCATCAAGCTTCTTATTCCACTGTCGAAGGGCTTGTTTTAAACCATAAAGAGATTTAATCAGCCGATATACCTTACTCCACAAATCCTTCGGGTTGTCGCATGAAGATCTCCTCTTCCAATTCTCCATGCAAAAAGGTTGTCTTGATGTCCATCTAGTGCACCTCCATGTCTTCCCCTGCTGCCAAACTGAGAAGTATGCTGACGGAGGGAAATCTAAGGATCGGGGCAAAGGTTTCATCGTAGTCATTTCCCTCTTTTTGTGAAAATCATTTTGCCACTAATCGGGCCTTGTAGCGCTCAATTGTGTTATCAGGGTTCAGTTTTAATTTGAACACCCACTTACAACCAATTGGTTTTCGATTTGGTGGACAATCCACTAGCTCCCAAGTATTGGCTGCCATAATTGAGGCCATCTCCTCATTGATGGCTATCTTTATTAGTTCCTTTCTGGACCTGTTTTTCTTGCAATCTTTTGCTACTTCTCCTTCCCCCCTCAAAATCTAAGGTCGGAATAGATGGTTCTCGTGGATTCTTTCGAACAATCTCGGCTTCTCCCCTATCCTTTGATTTCGAATTAATTTCCACCACGTCTTCCGCTTCAGGTAGAGTTGTCACTGGAGTTTCCGTAGCCGAGTCCTTTTTGGTCTGATTTGTACCTGAAAGAATGTCATCTTCTCTAAAACCAGGATAGTTAGGAAGCTCAAAGTCATCGGAATTTTCTGATTCAAATCTAATTTTTACTGACTTTGTATACTTGAAGGGATCCACTGACTTTCCTTCATCTATAACTACTAGATGCTTTACTAAGATTATATCTTCCCTCTTTAGATCATAAACTCTATATCCTTTAACATTCTCATAATATCATTTAATAAGTATCCCGGTTTTCTTTAAAGATCTTGCTTCCAATGAGACCGATCTGTATCTAGACTGAATACTTGACTGCCGAAAACCTTTAAGTGGGATATGACTAGTTTTCGGCCTCTCCATCTCTCATAAGGTGTTTGATCTTTTATAGCTGAAGTAAGAACTCTATTTTTGAGTTAATTAGCACAGTTATTGCTTCTGCTCAAAACCTTTTTCCTATCTTCTTATCTGATAACATACTTCTAGCACTATCACTTAGTCTCATATTTAACCTTTGAGCTACCCCATTCTGTTTCAAGTTTTCTGGAACAGCCTTTTGGTGTTTGACTCCATCTTCCCTCAGAAAATCCTCAAACTGGTTAGAAGTATACTCTCCACCATTGTCACTCGTTACTCTCTTGATTGGAGTTTCATGGAGTTTTTCGCTCCATGCTTTATATTGTGCAAAATTATCTTGCACTTTTGACTTGTTTTTCAAAAAATACACCCTTGGAATACCGAGACCAATCATCAGTGATACTCATCATAAATCTTTTCCCCCCCGGTGAGGGCACTTTGGCCAGTCCCCAAATATCTATATGTACTAAATCTAGAATTTTTTCTCCCCTATAGGTGGCTGTTTTGGGAATGGGCAATCTGTGTGCTTTACCTTGAGCACATCCACTACAATCACTTAGATTCTCACTCTCACCGAACTGAATTCTTTCCACCACTCCCATCTTTTTCATCTCTCTTAGCTTATCTAGATTCACATGCCCAAGCCTCTTATGCCACATCATTACATCATGAACACCAACATGATAAAGTTTATTATTTTCATTGCTTAAAATTAGCACTAAACATCCTTTGGTTACCTTTTTCAGCAGTGAAATAAACTTCCTTTTCAAAACTGGCAGTAAAGACTCCTCTCCTATTGCTAGTATCAAAACCCTTATCATCTAATAAAAACGTAGTGATGAAGTTTTTGTTCAGCTCAGGAATAAATAATATATCGGAGAATGTAACTGAAGATGTCTTTCCTTCTGCCAACACTTTCATATCTACCGATCCTACAAGAGTAGTAGTGACTATCCTCCCATCCCCGTACTTTATCTCTACGGTGGGAATCTTTCTTATCTTAGTGAACAGGTGTTTATCCTTGCACATGTGCATGGAGGCACCTGAATCTACAATCCAGCCTGCTTCACCTTTGAATCCAACGAAAGCACATTTCTGCTTTCGTGGAATTTCTACCTCGTTTGTCGTTTCCAACTCCTCATCCAATAGGAGCTCATCGTCCTCGTCTTTGGATTCCACCTCATGTACTTATGTCAGAAGGGCCTTATTCTTTCCTCTCGAGTTTCCACCGGTCTGTCCCTCCTTTGACCGAAGCTTGGTTAGCTTAGTGCACTCCGCTATATAGTGCCATGGTTTCTTACAAAAATGACATAAACCCTTGGGAGCCCTTGGTCCGAACTCGTCGGTCTGATTTTTTTGCTCCACCCCTCCGTAATTTTTGACCGGTCTCTGGGAATCCTTTTTCCTCTAGTCGATTCTAGCTGCCAAAGCTTGCCCACTCTTTCCTTCCCTTCGGATCTCAATTGTATTCTCCCGAACAAAAATCATTCCAACCACTGAATTATATATCCACCTTGAGTCCGGCAAGTCCTGCACACGGTTGACTATGTTCGCGAACTCATCAGGTAACTTTATCAGTAGACAGTTAACCTTTTCTTTTTCACTAAAATCCTTTCCAACACTTTGTAGCTCCATGAAAAGTGTAGCAAGCTCATTGCAAAAATCCAACATCTTCCCCCTTTTGTATATATACTCCTTAACTTTCTGATCAACCAACTGTTGTTGTTGGATCGTACCACTTCTGTGCATCTCTATGAGAGTCATCTAAAGATGGGATGCCCTTTCTACTTGCAAATGAGGACATGCAAGTCCTTGAGTAAGATGGCCGAGGATGAAGTGCTTTGCCGCCATATTGTTGAAGTCCCTAGTATCAGTATCATTCTCCTCGATCCTTGGAATATGTGACATGAATGCCGAACGAGTTGCTATTGGTGTGGTCATATCCTTCTCTTTTCCTTTGTCCACCACCTCTCCTTCGTTTGTCTCCTCCGTTGACGATGGATCTGCATCTCTAGTGAATATGCCTCCTGTAAACCCTGGAGGTATCCAAAGACTAGATGGACGCCTCACCCGTCCACTCACTATTCCCCAAAACTATTTCTCACATAGAGCTTTTGTCATCATAATTTCCTAGTTTATGAAGCTAGCTCCATTGAATATGTGCACCCTAGATTGTGGGCTAATAACGTGCAACTCTGAAACCTCAATAGCACCTCAGAATAAGCAGCTCATACGAAACCTCTAGAATATTCCTGACCCTTTTGTCTTTCAGCACAAATAAGTGCCACCTTGGTAAACAAAAACTTTGACTTCCTTCACCCCTGTGAAGGCAAGACTCCCTTGAGTCGATAGCAAAAAGAATCTTTGAATTTGCTCCCCTGAGCAGTAAGTTATGGAGGGTCAAAGTTGACCTTTTGTACAGAAGCTCTCTGGGAGTGAGGGTCTTGTCTACCAATTTATTCTAAGTCTTATCTCTCTCTAAAACTCCATCTAATGGTGTACGACACA
The DNA here is from genome assembly GCA_037447655.1 of Zygnema cylindricum. Lineage (NCBI taxonomy): Eukaryota > Viridiplantae > Streptophyta > Zygnematophyceae > Zygnematales > Zygnemataceae > Zygnema > Zygnema cylindricum. The sequence continues at coordinate 66,962 of JBBHKE010000407.1, read as the reverse complement.
AATCATATTACAGTGACGTACACAAAAGTACAGCTACCGATGTACTTTATGTATACATATTGTATGACGTGGCCTAAATGTCAACACATGTCATATCCGGATTTGGTCGTGTACTCCCCGGAGATGCCACGATCGAACGTAATCGTGCCACGTGTCATCCGATTTGGCGATGACCACAAACCGCCGAGAATCTTTTTCGCCATCTCGGCTTTCTTTTCGGCCGTCCGATTGAATGCAGATTTCAATCGTAGCCGTCATAAATGTTTGTGCGGTATTTGTTTCGTAAAAGAAACAAAATGCGCGGTACTCGTTTCTTATCCATACCAAAATCTGTACTTTTACATAACTAGATCTATGTGTTCGTAAACATCCGCCGTTAAATGAATTTTCCTACGTGGCAAATTTTAAATAAATATCAAACCCTATAGTATGTATCTTTCTGTCTAGACTTAACGGATAAGTCTACCGGCTAGCGGCGTTCTGACGGTCGGCAGGTACTATGATCAAATCCTAGTTCCGACATACTCCTTTTAGCAAATAAACCTACCTATCCGTAAATCAACTAATTTATTTCTCGTAAACCTCTGGATAGCCTAGGTAGCCATGGCTCTAGCTTCCTCTCCAACTTATCAGTGACTGCAACAAGTGTGGGAGTTAGAGAGAGAAGTTAGAGGCAGACTGCCTAGGCTTCTTTCTATATTCCAATTTAGACATAGAAAATAATAAAAGAACCATCGATTTCTACACCATATTCTGCTGCACGTGTAACTCTCGTTCTTTCACGTCATTCACGCTACCTTTTTTCGAATTGTTTTGCTATTTTTTGGGTCGTAGTAGGAGTGTATATAGCGTTTGGTTGTCCATGTGGTGAATTAGACCCTGCGTCCACGCATAAAATATGGTCAATATATGTTTTGCAATTCCCGTGGCATCTAACATATTAGTTTTTACCAAACTTTTATTTGCCACATCAACACAAGGTATAACGATTATATGTACGTAGAAAAAATAAACAATTACATTTTTATTCGTCTTTACTCACATTCATTATATTTTTTCCAACTTAAACCCAACATAATAACTTTTCAATTGGAAGAGTAAATTGGCATGCATGTGTCCCACATACACATTTTCATCATTTTTTTAGAATTTTTTTGCTTAAAGATATATATCTTACAAACATATCAAAAAACTTAACAAAACAACCTATTATCTCATTTAATAAAGTTATATATCAATAATCATTCTATTTATATAGAACAATAACAATAGAGTGATTTTTTTAGCTCACCAGAACGATATCGTATTTCTTTAGTTGTAGGTTCAAGCATCTATTGGGCCCAAATGCCACTCCTCTATGTATTTCCGACAGGTAAAATCATCATGCATTTTATGTGCTTGTCGATTTATGTTCAATTGAAATAGGCATACTCACGTCGACACATGTGTTGTTCTACAACCACAGTTGCAGGTGGAGGTCCACCAGTAGTAGTGGATGTAGACATAGACTTCAGCAAAAGCTACCATAAATCCTATCAAACAACCAGCTTTGATATAACACAAAAAGTGCTCACAGTTTCTAAATATCACCAAATTCCACAATAATATAGTATCATATGCAGTCTGCCAATTCCCAAAATTGCAACCCAATTCAACCAGTATAGCATAAGATATAACACTTGGAAGTTTCCCAAAAACTGTCCCTTAGAGAGTTAGATCTCAATACTGGATAATTACAATTTTGGCTAAGTCCTACTTTATACTCACAGAGAGTATTTACTGAAAACTAACTAGTCCGATGTCTACACCTGGAACAGGAGTGATGTACTACACTACGACAAGGTACCGAATTAGTACACTATTTGTACTGTGAGTACGGCCAAACCCTATTTGACTACTAAACAAAATATACTTAGTGGAACACTACATTCTAATCCGCTAAGTAAAAACTATTGTGTTTCAGATATGCAAATAGATTCCCGTACAGTACACAGCGAATCGTAATTAGAGTAAATTACTCTAATTCGGTCGCTCGAAATTTCGACTCTATCACATGAAATAGTGTAAATGATTCTAATTTTTTCATTATTCTATTTAAGGTAAAGTTTAATTAGCGTATTTAATTCTAATATAGGTTCGTTTTAAATAGTGTGGAGTACGGACAACCGTGCAAAATTGTACTTTATTAAGTAGAAAAGTACAAATAATGATTTAATACATGCCGTTATCATGTAACTGCGTTTTAACAAACCACGTAGTGCAAACGTCATAGTGACTATAAATTGTACGTTTTGCCAAATTCTGTACGAATACCTTATTTACAGTATAGGATATTAGCGTGCCAAATTAGAGTACTTAAATAAATTAGAGTAAACTTCATAGTTGAAACAGCTCTATCACACAAATTAGCGTTAATTACTATAATTTTTTTTTTTAGTTTTTGTACTCTAATTATTTCATTACTCTAATTACGATTCGCGGTGTAGTGTTCAGGGTGCTTAGTCAGAAGTGGATGTTAGCGTCTAGCCGACTGTTGATCAAGTGCTCCAAGTCACTTGAGATCGTACAAAGTGATGAGTCATTTGTGGTCCCACGTGAATCTCGTCCGTTCACTCGATTCACATCTATGGTCGTCGTTGAATGTTGTACCACTATCTTCGCGGAAAATCGGTTGAGTCTCCGTCCGTCCGATTCATCAACAGTATTCGTTCGATGTGTGGCGCGTGGTAAAGTGTGTCGAGGCTTTCCCGAAAAACCCGTATGATGTTTATTTTCTGACGCGTGTCCTTGCAGAAGTACAATACACTTTAAAAGTACTACTGCTACTGTCATACTAAATGAGGTAAGTATTACAACTTATCTAGACCAAAAATATTCTAAGTACTTGGTCTCTCCTCACAGCTCTATTTTGTGAGTATTAAGATTTCTTATTTCAACACTCCCCTAAATCTTTAGACTCGCTTACTCACTTAACCCAACAGACTCTCTGCAATACTTCAACTTAGGAGCTGGAAGAGCTTTAGTCATCATATTAGCCACCATCTCTTCATCCGGTAAATAACTCTTTTTTATCACTCTTGCAAGCACATTTTCTCTCACAAAGTGTAGTCTGACATCCATGTGTTTGCTTTTGAAATGATGACTAGGGTTGGAGGCAATGGCAATTGCTGCCTGATTGTCACACCAGATAACCTGAGGACCGGTTTGCATATACCCAAGTTCCTGCAAAGTGGCCTTAACCCATATGAGTTCCTTGAGGGCAGAGTTGGCTGCCATATATTCCAACTCCATTGTGGACTGAGCCGTGACCTTCTGTAATTTGCTGCTCCAACAACAAGTTCCATTTCCAATTTTCAGAACGAAACCAGTTGTTGATTTCCAGCTTGGCATATCTCCATAGCTGGCATCGCTCCAAGTCTGTAATTTTACCTCTCCTTCACCGAGTATAAGCTTGATGTTTCGGGTACCTGCTAGGTATCTCAGAACCCTCTTTGTTGCTTCCCAATCTGCTCTTTTAGGATTTTGAAGACTCTTACTTAAGACTCTTACAGCTGCATCGATGTCAGGCCTCGTACAATTCATAAAATAAATAAGACTTCCCACTACTTGTCTGTATGGCTTTGTAGCCATAAACTCTTCCTCCCCTGACTTTAAGCTTTCACTAACCATTATGCCTGAGTCTGATTCACTTCCCTCCAACTTCTGCCTAGCTTTCATGGGAGTTACACATCCGTTCACATCTTTCATCTCAAATTTTTCCAGCATGTTCCCTATAGCTTCTTTTTGGGTTAACATAGTCAATCTGTTATCTTTGTCTCTTTCAACAGGTATGCCCAAAATATATTTAGCCTCACCGAGGTCTTTCATTTCAAACTTAGACCTCTAAGCAGCTTTAATACGGTTTATTTCATCTATAGATTTGCTTATTAGTAAATGATCATCCACATATACAACGATATAAATAATTCCATCTTCCCCTTGTAAGACATATACTGAGTGATCTGAGCTGATTCTTTTGAATCCTAGACTAGTCACAAATTCATCTAGCTTTAGATTCCATTGTCTAGGGGCTTGTTTCAGCCCATAAAGAGATTTTATCAATTTACAGACTGACATTTCTTTTCCTTTTTCTTCATACATTTCAGGCAGCTGCATATAAATAGTTTCTTCTAACTCTCCATGCAAAAAGGTTGTCTTAACATCCATCTGATGAATTTCCATGTTTTCTATAACAGCTATACTTAACAATTTTAACAGTAGGAAAATTTGACGACTGGGGAGAAGGTTTGCTCAAAGTCAATACCTTCTTTCTGGTTGTACCCTTTTGCCACAATTTTGGCCTTATATCTTTCGATAGTGTTGTCCGGATTCATTTTGACTTTGAAGACCCACTTGCTTCCAATGGCTTTCCTCCCCGGAGGCAAGTCCACCAGCTCCTATGTCTGTGCCTCTATAATCGGCTTCATCTCATCGTTGGCCACCTCAATCCAGTGGTTTCTCTCCGGTGATGAGAAGGCCTCTTTGATGGTCATAGGCTCCCCTGGTGCTGTAGAAAAAGCAAAGTGAGAACCGGTTTGCAGACGACTCCTAGATCTTCTCCCCCCCGAAAATTATGAGGCTGAAATGGTCGGGAATCTCCGATTTCGTGGTGCTGAAACGGCCGCAGGATCCGAAGGTGTAACAGTCTGTTCCTCCGGAGTTTGATGAAGTGGAGAAGCATCCGTAGCAGGAACAAGCGGTGTAGTAGCAGAAGGTGTTATGGGAGGGTGTTGCAGCGAAAAATACACGTGTTGTTGATGGTGAAAGATGACATACTCTTGTTTTTTGTTTTTTTGTTGCCTCATCCGTGAGTTTGAACAGATTAACCGAGTCATGTTCATCTTTTATCTAAATATTTCGAGACACAAAGATTTTTTGTTTATCTAAGACATACACTCTATACCCCTTTACATTATCATCATACCCCAAAAGAATTCCTGCTAAGCCTTTGGCTACCATTTTCCACTTATCTTGGGAGTTATCTTAAATATAGCACTTACTCCCAAACACTTTAAAGTGACTAACATCTGGTACCTTTCCTGTCCACAACTCATAAGGTGTAGTGCTGACAGATCTGGATGCTACTCTATTATTTATATAGACCGCACAATTTAGTGCTTCAGCCCAGAATTTCAGATCTATACCCTTGTCTGCAAACATAGACCTAGCAACCTCTGTTAGTGTCCTGTTTAATCTTTCAGAAACTCCATTCTGCTCAGGAGTATATGGAACCGTCAGATTGTGACTTATACCTTGATCAAGTAGAAATTGCTTAAATTCGTTAGAGGTGTACTCACCTCCATTATCCGATCTGAACGCCAAGATTGGCACTCCGTGTAGTTTCTAAGCCATAACATTATAGTGCTTGAAGTGAGTGAACACTTCACTATTGTTCCTCATAAAATAGACTTTTGTGTACCTGGAGAAATCATCACTGAAAGTGACCATGTACTGTACTCCTCAAGCCGACGGTACTTGGGATGGGTCGACGACATTCGAATGAACGAGCTGTAGAACTTTTGTAGATCTGTTTTGCGATTCTTGTGGGAATGGCAATTTATGAATTTTGCCTAGTGAGCAGCCATCGCAGGTTTTTACAGATTGAGATGTGAGAGAAACACCCTTAACTTTTCCAGCATTCACCATTTTTCTCAAACTTTCATAATTGATATGTCTTAACCTCTTATCCCATAAATCATTTTCAGATGACACACTGGAATACAAAACATCTTTTTCTTTGCATTCAGCTATGTCCATCCTGTACATCTTACTGGCATCTCTTTTTCCTGTTATTGCTATTTTTCCTAACTTACTAACAACCTGTCTCCCCCCTTTAAGGGTGACATCAAAACCCTTACTTTCTACTAAAGACGTAAAAAAGAGATTCTTTTTAAAATCTGGAACATGTAAAACATTGTGGAGAGTTCTTTCTACAGACTTTTCCCCCACATCTACCATGAGAGATACATCACCCTGGGCCGATGACTGGACACCCATGCCACAGGCATAGTAGATTATTTTCGGATGAGTTTGCTTTTTTATTTGTAAAAATGGCTTTGTCCAAGCACATGTGGGCCGATGCCCTTGTGTCCATGATCCATCCACCGTTTTTGGGACCCTCCATTGCTGCCGCCATAGCAAATAACTCTGCATCCTCTTCATCATTGAAGCTCAGAGATGAATCTGCATCATCTGCAAAGGCTGAAAAAAGGGCATTCCCTCGTGATGGATTGCCGGAAAAGCCTTGGTGAAACTGACTTTGTTGCCATCCGGGCCTGTATAAACTAGTTTCATTTGCCTTTTTGAGTTTTAGACAGTACTTATAACCATGTCCCTTCGCAGAACAGTAAAAACAAACGTTAGAAGACTGTCTATTTGGCCTTTGACTGCCCTGATTAAACTGGTTCTGATTCTGATTTAACTGGTTTTGAGTCTGGTTAAATTGGTTTTTGTTCTAATTAAACTGAATTTTTCTGTCAAAGTCTGTACTAAAAGCCTCTACTTTCTTTTCACCATCAAGGACCTTACTTGTAGACTCTTCTTCGAGTATAAGATTGTTAGCTAACTGAAAAGTCCAGCTAGACTTACTATGCCCTTTCAAAAGTTGCGGACACTCCCTTCATATGACTAGGGAGACCTCTAATAAGTAAAGCAGCTTGCTAGAACTCTAGAAAAGTTCCACCTGCTGAAGAGTGTGCATCGATGAGTTCCCTAAACTTATCACAATACTTGGTCATAGACCCCCCCGAGTATTTTGTAGTCCCAGATCCGCCACCCACCAGAAGCTCCTCCTGGATGTTAGCCTTTTCGTGAGAATTTTTCAGTGAAGTCCAAATCTCGCTCGCCTTTTTCATCTTGAGTCGAGATATAACCAGACTCTTTGAGATGCAAAGAATCAAATTGTTTCGAGCGAGAGAGTTCTTCTTAGCCCAGCTCGGATCCGTTTGAGCAAGAGATCCATCTAAGACCCCCATCAAGTCAGCAGTTTCAAAAGATGATTCAACTATAGCTGCCCAGTATGCATACTTTTAGCCGTTGAAGACAGGAATTTTGGACGAAAGGCCCATAACATGTTGTTCTACAACCAAAGTTGCAGGTGGAGGTCCACCAGTAGTAGGGGATGTAGACATAGACTTTAGCAAAAGCTACCAGAAATCCTATCAAACAACCAACTTTGATGATACACAAAAATTGCTCACAATTTCCAAATATCACCAAATTCCACAATAATACAGTATCACATGCAGTCTGACAATTCCCAAAATTGCAGCCCAATTCAACCAGTATAGCATAAGATACAACACTTGGAAGTTTCCCAAAAACTGTCACTTAGAGAGTTAGATCTCAATACTGGATAATTACAATTTTGGCTAAGTCCTAACTTTATACTCACAGAGAGTATTTACTGAAAACTAACTAGTCCGATGTCTACACCTGGAACAGGAGTGCTGTACTACACTACGACAAGGTACTGAATTAGTACACTATTTGTACTGTGAGTATGTCCAAACCCTATTTGACTACTAAACAAAATATACTTAGTGGAACACTACATTCTAATCCGCTAAGTAAAAACTATTGTGTTTCAGATATGCAAATAGATTCCCGTACAGTAGTGTTCAGGGTGCTTAGTCAGCAGTGGATAATAGCGTCCAGCCGACTGTTGATCAAGTGCTCCAAGTCACCTGAGATCGTACAAAGTGATGAGTCATTTGTGGTCCCACGTGAATCTCGTCTGTTCACTCGATTCGCATCTATGGTCGTTGTTGAATGTTGTACCACTATCTTCGCGGACAATCGGTTCAGTCTCCGTCCGTCTGATTCTTCAACAGTATTGGTTTGATGTGTGACGCGTGGTAAAGTGTGTCGGCGCTTTCCCGAAAAACCCGTATGATGTTTATTTTTTCTGACGCGTGTCCCTGTAGAAGTACAATACACTTCAAAAGTACTATTACTACTGTCACACTAAATGAGGTAAGTATTACAACTTATCTAGACCAAAAATATTATAAGTACTTGGTCTCTCCTCATAGCTCTGTTTAGTGAGTATTAAGATTTTTTATTTCAACACCATGATACACCATCGACCATAACACGATTTAATTAACAATTTGAAAACATGATACTATCTTTCTATTATTAAACCCAAATTTCTTTTCCGTACTATCATGCATTCTATGTGCAAATTAACTTTTACGGTTCATGTTTAACTGAAAAGCATACTTCTATAGAAAACACACTTCATAACATGAAACATAACATTATTCAAAGCAACAACACAAACACATCACAAACTATTTCAAAAAACAAAAATGGTTTTTCGTACGTTGAGTGAATTAAATTACGATACTCATATCTACACCTTTTGCACCATTTTCATGAACAAATCCCACTTGGAAACAGAAAAATCATTTTTTAAGAACCTCATACAAATTTTCACCACTTGGAAACAACAAAAAGTCGTTTTTGTGTAGTCACAGCTTTATAACGTACATCAGCATACAAATCAACTTACCTAAGTAATATTGTCTTTGAACACTTGTAGGTTGAGGCGTTAGTCGAGCCGAGATGGCAAGGCCGTTCCAAAGTTTAGCCAGACCAAAGTTGTACTGTTCAGCCAATTACTTTTCAGGTCGAATAAGCGTACTTATTTTATGTTGTTTCGAATTCTACAAATGTGTAAAATGAAAAGTGTTTCTTTTTACAGTATTGGCAGTGGTCGTTCGTAGATACTGGCGGGCGGCAACAATGCATTACGCCAGCGATACGACGATCTGTTTTGCGGACGATTGCACGGCAACGTTACATTGTGCCAGCTACGCCGGTATGTATGGCGGTATGTAATGTTGACGCAAGGCGACGTAGAATTACGCCAACAGGGGCCAGCGTAGAATTACGCCAGCTGCCGGTAGCGTAGAATAAAGCCAGCAGAGAGCGGCGTAGAATTACGCCAGCCAACGGCAATGTAGAATTACGCCAGCTGCCGACATCGTAGAATTACGCGAGCGAGCGTCAGGTTATAATTACGCAAGCCGACGGCAATGTAGAATCACGTTGCGGCCGGCAGCGTAGAAAATTGCCTGTTGGCGGGCGGCAGAGTATACTTACGCCAGCAACCGACAACGTAGAATTACGCCAGAGGCCACTAGTGTAGAATTACGCCAGCGCCAGCAACGTAGCATTACGCCAGCGGGCGGGCGGCAGCGTGGATTAATGTCAGCGGTATATCGGTTTGCACAGCGACGGGCGGCAACACTACATCGTGCCAGCGGTACGGCGGTCCATTCTGCGAACGGACAAAAAAAAATTGAGACATACACGGCGCCTATATAAGGTTTCGCAGATGTAACAGGATCTCGTACCTCTCAGAAAATCCCATTACTACAAACATTCCCAACCACACATTCCACACATTGGAAAATACACATCCACATCGGACAACACTCACATAAGGATCAACTTTAAATTAGAAGAAGCTTTTGTCCACATAACATTAGCTTGGTCTCTTGCCCTCGTGGCTCAACCCTTCTTATTAAAGTGTTTCCTTTACTCTCCACTCTTAATAATTCTATCTCTTAACTACTAAAATACTATTTATTTAGTAAGAGATTTCAATGCAAAAATGCCTTTTCTCCAATTTGGTATTAATCGCTCAGGACCAAGATCTGCCAAAATTTCCACAAACTTTTCCAAAGGAAAAGATGTCTACTCTCCTCTTACACTTCCCTATTTATCCCTCATCGCCGTGGACTAGCCAGGCCAGAGTCAAAGCTCCGTTTGAACAGGCTTTTACCTGGGCCAATCATTGATCAGCAAGGACTCGGACTGACCAATGCAAAAACGTGCGAAATCTCTTACTAACTACTTAACACTTTATTAACCAATCAAACGCTACGTTTAACTACGTAACATTTACGTGCAAAAGCGCGCGTCACAAATTCACGATCGTGCGTCACAAATTTCACACGTGAAACTTCCTACTAAATTCCCTTAAGTGAAAGTGACGCTTCGTACTAAAAATTGTACGAAACGAAGTACCATGCATACTGAACGTTTCATTAGAACTTTATGAAACGTTCACGCGAAATTTCGGTACTAATTTGACCCTTAACCCGTTTCAATGGTACCCAGCTATTATTTAGACCTCGCACTACCGCCTAAGTACACCCATAGCTATAACTTTTGAATTATAACTCCAAATCGCGTGATTCTTTCGCGAACGTTTACCGAATTTAGTAATCTATAATCATAACTCCTAAATACCCTTTTATAAACAAGTTCGATCCGCTATTACTGTTACAATTAATTTCGTACATAAAACGTGAACAGAGATTAGATTATCAAGATTGTCAAAAGATGAGATGAAAGGGGCAAAGATTATAGCAAGCCCCCTAGTAAAGTGGATTTCAAATCTTCATCAGACAAGTGGACGCCAATAATTTTGCACTTCCGTGAAAAGATATCAATCGTACTTATCCATTTTTACATCGTTTTCGTCGTTTTTTTCATTAAATTTAAAAAAACGTGCTTTTGAATGCGATGAGCCGCCCAACCAATTTGTACGTAAGCGGCCGTCAAACGAGACCAAGCGTTGGCCGACGTGGGGGCGCCTCGAATGAGTTGCGTTTTTTTTGTCGTTAGCGTCATAACTAGGCGCTCGTGTGAGTTTACGTCCTTAACTTTCCATTCCGTGATTTCCTTAGTTTGGGTTGTTTTTGTCGCTACATCATTAGGAGTATTTTTGATTGGTGGTTTAGTCGCGCCAGTGAAAAGATCCCAAATTTTCTATAACTTAAAAAGGTGCATGGCAGAAAATGACCAATCATGTATATTTGAGCCACCGAACTTCTGGATGTTATTAGAAGTTGCGTGGTTTGGCCCATAACCTATTGGATTAGGATTGTTGGACGCCATAATGAAAGACAAAAAGAATCAAAGCTAAGGAAACCGCGGAATGGAAAGTCAATGACGAAAACGGGTACGCGTCCTCGTAGTGGCGCTAGCGATAGAAAAGACGCGACTCATTTGAGACGCCCCCACGGTTGCCGATGCTTGGTCTCGTTTGACGGCCACGTACGTAAAAGCTGGTTGGGCGGCTCTTCGCATTTAAAAGCGCATTTTTTTCAATTTAATGAAGAAAACGATGGAAACGATGCAAAATTGGATAAATACAATTGATCTCTTCCCATGAAAGTGTGGAATGATTGGCATCCATTTGTCTGATGAAGATTTGTTATCCACTTTATTAAGGGTCTTGACATAATATTTTGCCCCTTTCATCTCATCTTTTGACAAACTTGAAAATTCAATCCCCTTTCACGCTTTATGTACAAAATAAATGCACGAAGAAACAAAAATCTTGTCTTTTTGTGCATCTAACCCTCCCCACGTCACCGCGTACTTTGCTTCCAATCTCAAAACTAACTTGGGGGGGTGGGCGCCGTCTGTCATTTGCAATTATTGCAAAAAGCAAGGACACATGGCAATCGGCTGCCGCAAGCTGGCGTAGTAAGCGACAAATTTCAATTCCAATGGTTCTACCTCTTTCCATTTCGCAATTTCCTTAGTTTTGGTTGTTTTGTCGATGCGTCATCAGTAGTATTAATGACTGGTGGTTTAGATGCGCCAGTGAAAAGATCCACAATTTTTTCTAACTTAAAAAGATGCATGGCAAAAAATGACCAATGATAGAAATTTGAACCATCGTACTGTTGGATTGTGTGGTTTGACCCATAACCTACAGGATTAGGATTTTTGGACGCCATAACGAAAGACAAAAAGAATCAAAGCATTTGGGAATTTTGTGATCGAGTGATAATTTCATTATGAGACGATATCTTTTTAAACAAAATATCAAATGCTAATTACTGTGGATATACCACGCTACACAAAGTAGATTTAGGCGACTACACAAAGACCAAATCTATTAGTCAAAGTTTGACCAACGAAAGAAAAAGAAAGAATAAGACAAAACGTACTATTTACAAGACCGCAATTGAATAAGTGGAGTACGGTCATGTTGAATTTAGGATAAAAGAGGCAAAAGTGGACGAAGCACTAACAAGCGGAATAGGGTTGGAATACGGTCAATTACACTTACAACAAAATAACCTAAAGTGGATGCATTTATCACTTAGGACAAAAAAAGGTAAAGTGGACGTACTTATTCAGGAGAGAAAAACATAACGTACTTATTCAGGAGAGAAAAACAAACATAACGTACTTATTCAGGAGAAAAAAACATAACGTACTTATTCAGGAGAGAAAAACATAACGTGAAATTACCCTTAACAGTAATGAGGGGAAAACATGAATGAGGGGAATTGTGGAGGAGGAGGAGAAAGGGGACTATGAGAGCGGGGAGAGAAGGGAGTGAATTCTTCTCACTTTTCCTCTTTCTTTACCTCACCTCGTCTCTCCTTCCCTGCATTTGCTTTTCCCTTATTATAGCGAAACATATTTGCTGTTTCGGCCAAAGTTGAATTTAACAAATTTTAAGGTGAAATCATATTTTTTGCATACTTAAGAAATTTGTATTACGAGTCCGATCGGATTATGCTTTTTTCTTTGTCAATTTGTAAATAACCTATTCTTTAACAAATGGATCTTTTGGGCAATTTTCGGACGTTACTTGAAACATAAAAGCTTATTGAAAACGTGATTTATAAACAGTTTATTCATTTACAGTTACAATCTTTGAAGCTCCACAAATTTCTTAAAATTTTACATTTTTGTGATTTTTTTTTTTTTTTCTCTTGTTGTTTCAATGTCCATTTCTAATTTGCGGCTGATAAATTGAATGATTTTACCCACCTTTATTTTCTGTCGAGATATCATATTGTTGAATTGTTTTCGGTCATTTTGTGATGCATCTTTTAAAATTTTAATCGTCCAATTTTGAGGGGAAATGTTTTTGCTTTTGACCTACAAGTACTCTAGCGTGTCGTCTATGATGAATTTTTTTTATGTTTAATTTTTTCACTTAATATCAAAAGAGTTTTTCGGAGTTTCAAAATAATTAGGTTTTCTTATTGAACCACAATGTCCGGTTCCAAACATCCAACTCTAATATTGTACTTTTCCTTACCATTAAAAACAAAAACCATATGAAATAAAGCAATTTAAAAAAAAAAAAACATAAAAACAAAATCATAAAAAAAAAACCTAAAATAACCCTAATAAACCTTACCCCACCACACACCCCCCCCCCTTGGCGCCAGGTGGCAGGCTATGTCAGGAGGGAGTGGGAAACTGTTCTTGAAAAATCTTCCGCTGCCCGAATAAAAAATACATATAAGGTGTTTGTTTGTTTGATTTTTTTTTTCCCAAAATATTTATTGTTTTGTGTTTCATGTTACAGTTTTAGGTTGATGCACCCCTTACCTCTCCCTATCCCTCTCTCCCTCTCTCTCTCTCCCTTTCTCTCACATGAATACATCCTTTCTTCTCTTTCTATCCTTGCCTTTCACAACTTTTGCAACCTATTAACTCTCTCCTCTACTATTTTCTCTCTGTCTCTCTCCCTCTCTCTTTTGTTTGCAGGATGTTTATTCACGAAACTGACTCCGTTATCATCGATGGAGCCATGATGGCCGATAATGCCGTTATTGCCATTGAACTCCATCAAGTGGAACATTGTATTGTATGTATTTTTTACCTTTTCCTCCTTTTCTACCATTTCTTTTATGTTTCTTCACTTACCTTTCCTTGTTTCTTTTTTGTATGTCTCTCACTTCCCCTTTTTTTTTCCTTTATCTTTCTACTTTTGTTTCTTTTCCCCCTCATTCAAAACCGTGAATCCTGCTCTGATTAGGTCATGCGTATCGCTTCCGATTATCCACAGAAAATATTGTTCTCTATATTTCTGTTAGAGTCTAATATCTCATGATTTTTTGTAGGGCATAGTCAATCCAATTCGTAAAACGCACTACATTCTATGTATCATCCTCTCCCTTTTGGCTTTGTCAATTTAGAAATTTAGTAAGCATCCATAATCCAAACCAATACAACTTGTACATCTATAACCAACTCTAATTTTTTTTTTAACTTCAATTATTTTTTTTTTCGAAATTTTTTCAATTGAATTTTTCAAATCTTAAGATTTAGAATGTTGCTCTTTCCAGTCCTTTGGAGTCCAAAGGGGTTTAGCGTTGGATGTAGAAATATGTGCTATTACCTCCTTTGTAGTATTGCTCTTGATTAAGCTTGGTGCATCCAAAAAACATCTCGAAAAACCTCAATTCCCAAAGTACATTTGACTTTCCTTAAATCCGTCATTGTAAAATGTCGTTTCTTGTATGTGATGAACTGAAAATATTATACATACTCCAGAATCCGCGAACAAAATTGTAATCTCAAACCCGTATGTCGTTGTATAAAAAACTGTATGTTGCCGCAAGTACCACGTTCTCGGTGTTTGATTTAGACCATTTAAAAATTTTGGAAGTCTCGACACCATACAGAGTTTAGAGGTAATTGGAGTTGTTAATTGTTATTATTATTAATAACACCAATTCAGTCCTTTGTGTTTTTTTTGCCTTTCGGACACAAAATAGCGTTATTAATACTATTTATCTTCTTGACGCCAACTCTTTTTGCGGCTTACAATCGTCCATGTCTTTTGGATCAGAAATAGAATTACTTATGCTAAATTAGTTCTAATACTAATTATTTCTGAACGCCAATAGCCGTTCAGTGTAGTAAAATATTATTGTTAACACTTCGTCAGAATGAACCAGGAAAAAATAGATTTTGTGCATTTTGTGATTGTGTAGCGAGATTATTATCCTCGAGGCTCGGTTACCAGAAAACAAACTAACAAACAAACAAATAAACTGGAAAAAAACTCAAAAACAAACTCAAAATAAAGTGGAAACAAACTAAAAAAACAAACTGAAAACTAATTGGAAACAAACTGGAAACACAATCAATATAAAGTGGAAACAAACTGGAAGAAACCCAAAACAAACTCAAAACAAACTGGAAACAAATCAGTATTCAAACGAATTTGCAGACGATACAGGAACGTTGCGGAATTCAAATAATAAATAAATAGGAAGGAATAAAGCAAGGAAGAAAAAGCGAAACGCTCCTCTCCCCTCCCCCCCCTCCCCCTCCCTCCTCCTCCCTCCTCCTCCCTCTTTCTACCCTCCCTGTCCCTGAAATCCACACTAAATGCAGTGGGTGCAGGGAGGGTACCCTCCCTCCGCCCCCCCGTCCCTCTCCCTCCCTCCTCCTCCCCTCTCCCTCTCCCTCCCTCTACTCTACTCCCCTTACCCTCTTCCTTCCAATCAGATCATTGCCGAGTACAGAATCGTAATGTCCATTCCTACGCTCCAAATATAATACTATATCTAGATAATAATATTATATAAAACAATACGGATCTGAAATCCGTCGTCTTCCTCTTCCTCACTACGCGACAGCTCCTATTACTCGTCACTATGTACCTGCGGATCTGAAATCCGTCGTCTTCCTCTTCCTCACTACGCGACAGCTCCTATTACTCGTCACTATGTACCTGCTGATCTGAAATCCGTCGTCTTCCTCTTCCTCAATACGCGACAGCTCCTATTACTCGTCACTATGTACCTGCGGATCTGAAATCCGTCGTCTTCCTCTTCCTCACTACACGACAGCTCCTATTACTCGTCACTATGTACCTGCGGATCTGAAATCCGTCGTCTTCCTCTTCCTCACTACGCGACAGCTCCTATTACTCGTCACTATGTACCTGCGGATCGGGCCTGCGGCCGCTGCCAACCGCACGCCCACGGGCGAAATCATAGGTGCGGCCCCCATCCGTAATCCTTAAACTCCTTCCCCCCTTCTATTCAACGCCAAACACCCCATTTCCTCTCACTAAAATTACACACACCTCAAACCCTAACGCCAGAACACACACACACACACACACACACACACACACAACACACACACACACACACACACACAAACGCTCACAGACAACCGGGAAAAAAAAAAAAAAGGTTTCGTCCCACTACCATTTCCATCATCTATTTCCCATGGTTTCCTTTCCTCCTTCCCACTTCCCCCTTCCTCTCCTTGTATCAAGTCCCATGCTTCTCCCTCTCATTCAATAACCATGTCCGGCCGTGCACCCTCACCTCTTCTCCCTCGTTCACCTCCTCCACCTAAACCTCGCACACGAGCCACAACACGGATAGAATGTAGCGGGTGTCATAACCATTTCGCGAACGGTGCCGGTATTGCCCGACATACAAAGAGTTGTCAACAATTTTTGGCCCAGAGCGACCTTTCCTCCAATACCCTTTCTTCCACCATACTCCCGTCCGGACCTACGAGCGAAGATTGGGCATTTGTACGCGATTTAGACGTGCTCGGAGCTTATGATTTGGGGGCCCCCCGTCCGCGATTTTACACGCGGATTCCCATGGCTGTGCGGATTATCGAACAGGACGCCCTCCACCTTCCTTTGTCTGGTATTTATTCGGATCCCGCGGATGTTGGACTTTGGCACCTCCTTTTCATGTTTTCACTTTGGATTCTAGTCTTACCTGGCCATGGGGGTGGTAGCGGGGCCCGAGAAACTATGGCCCGATGTCGACGTTTCCTTCGAGGTGATTGGCGGGCCCTTCATGCCGAGCACGAGGATCGAGTTGCGAGTGCTTCTTTCACTCCACGTCGTACATCTCGGACTTCAGATGTGCCATCTTCCTATCGTCGTGCGGTTCATTTGGGTCGAGTGGGTGAGCTCCCTCGAGCGGTTCGGGCCCTCCAGCCATTTAATCCTGCTCCTCGGTCTGCCGCGACTGTTGAGATTCTCCGGGCTCTTCATCCACCAGCTCCTACCCCTCAGTCCCCCTCTATTCACACCTTCGAGCCGCTAGAGTGTTTGATCTTGGATCGAGACTCCTTTATTAAAGCCCTTACGACTTCTCCACATCTTTCAGCGGGGGGTCCTTCGGGCACTGTTTATGAGCTATTTCGCGACGTTTTGCCTCCGGAATCTGGTGCCCGAGGTTTTGATATGTTTTTTCGAGTTTGTTCCCTTACTGCGGCTGGCACCGTATATGTGACCTCCTCACGACCTCCCGCCTCGTAGCTGTCACCAAACCCAATGGGGGAATCCGCCTTATTGCAGTGGGCGAGGTATTGTACCGGTTGGTGGCTCGCGCTATCTGCATCCAGCTCCAGCCCGCTTTCCATGATTATTTCTCTCCTCATCAGTTCGGAGTGGCAACTTAGGGGGGTTGTGAGGTCGTGGTCCATGGGATCCGGGCTTTGTTAGATGCCCATCCGGATTGGTTAGTCCTTCAGGTGGACGTTTCTAATGTCTTTAATACAATGGATCGGAATGCAATTTTTTCGGAGCTTATGGCTGCACCTTCCCCGATTGTCCAGATATTTCCTTTTGTGAGAGCTTTTTATTCACTGAGCAGTAGCCTCTCTTTCTCCAGTGATGATGATTTGGTCCTTTTTTCCTCCACGACTGGCACTCGTCAGGGTGATCCTCTTGGGGGCCCTTTGTTTGCCCTAGCCCATTACTGCGCCCTCTGAGCTTCCGCAACTGCTTATCCTTCTTGCCTCTTCCCTTAAATTGCAGATGACACACACATTATTGGTCCTTCAGATCAAGTTATACCGGCCTATGATTTTTTCAAGGCTCGCTTGGCCGAACTCAATCTTTCGGTCCAACCCTCTAAGTGTGTTGTTTGGTCCCCATGTCCTTTTCCTCCTCCTTTCACTCCCCCTCTTGGTTTTCAGACTCCTCCTCCTTCTGAAGGCATTCGTGTGTTGGGTTGCCCACTTGGTTCCGATCCATACGTCACAACATTGCTTGATTCCGCTCTTCAAACAGATTTATCCCACGTGGACGACCTTCCTCACCTTTTTGATCCCCAAGTGGCCTTTGCTCTTCTCACTCGGTGTTTCCCTCACCGGCCCACCTACCTTACTCGGACTTCCCCTCCCACCCCATCCTTTTTGTCCTCAATTCTTGCATTCGATGATCGGCTTATGGATGTCCTCCATACTTTGTCGGGCCGTGGAGCTTTTGATCGCGAGTCTGGGCCTGCGGCACGCATCCAAGCCTCTCGCATCCAAGCCTCTCTTCTTGTCTCGGCTGGCGGTTTGGGTTTACTCTCAACGGCGCGTGTTGCTCCAGCCGCCTATTTGGGGAGTTGGTGCCTTGTTGCTTCCACTATTGTCTCTCGTTTTTTGGCCGGGGACACTCCTATTCTTGCGGCCGTGGTTCCCCGTGTTTCGGATGGTGAGCTCGCCTTCCAGCGGTCCCTTTTGGATGCATCAAGTTCTCTTACTCCGGCTGCTATCGAGGACATGCCGATTTTTTCCACTCTCGTTACTACATCAGTTGCACGTTTCAGGAATCCATTTCTGATCGGGTTGTCGCCGCTATTAAATCCGAGCTTCTTCAGGCGCTTCCTTCCAATTCTTCACGTGCACGTTTTCTATCTTGTGGCGGACCTGGCTGGAGCTTGGCTATTGGCCGTCCCTATCTTATCCACTCTTCGTTTCACCCCTGCTCAGTTCACCACGGCCCTTAGGTTCCGGCTTGGCCTCCCTCACCCACCTTTGCTTGGCTCACTTGTTTGCTCCTGCGGCCACGTTCTCGAGCCTGACGGGGTCCATTTGCTTCGTTGCTCCCACGGGGGCGAGTTGATTCATGCGCACGACACGATTCGAGACACCATTGCTACTATCGCTTCTGAGGGGGGATTTTCTGTTCGTCGCGAGGTCTCTCACATTATTCCTTCGCGCCGGATCGACCTTGTATTACTTGATGGTGCGCGTCGTACATTTGGTGACATTGTTTTAACGAACCCTACCTCAACTACAATCGTCAACCAAGCGGCTCGGCATATGGGAGTGGCTGCCCGTGACGCAGCTAAAAGGAAAGAGCGTGATTATGCCCATCGCGACGCTATGGATGGCTTCATTCCGATGGCGGTCGAGATATTTGGTTGTTTGGGTGTGGCTTTGGACGAGTTTTTCCGTACTTGTGGTCGGCGCTCGTTCGAGAGGCGAGGACCTGGGAGCCCTCCTGTTTCAGTCCTTACTTCTTTTTATGGTCAACGTTTTTCTGTGGCCCTACAACGAGTGTTGGCTTCTATATTACTTCGATCGTCTATTGGTGTTATGGATCGCCGGCGTGTTCCGGAACTTCCTCCTCGTGCTCCTCCGGGATTCGGGGACTTACGTGGTTGCTTTCCGTAAATTCTTAGTTATGTTGGGTGTTTTTTGCTACGTGTTAGCTTTTTCCTTTGATGGTTTGTTTGTTAGGTTTTCCTTTTTTGGATGTTTTCGACTTCCCTGCCATCCTTTCGTATATTCGTAGTTTTTGCCTTGATTTTCCTTTCTGTTTATTCCCTTGTTATGTGTTTTTTTTAGTTTTAGCAATGCTACTTCTTTTTGTTTCTATGGACTCAGATGGTTTACCATCGCGCTTTTTAATAAAGTCGGCCACTCTCTCATATTATATAATATAATAATATATCTGTCCAAGTACTGTACCTGGATACGGACAAACCAATTTTTTATTTTATTTTTGCATGGGATCCTAATCACTAATAAATACTAATGATTACTAATAATTAGTAATAATTACTAATTGTTACTAATAATGATAATGTATTTATGACATTTTACAGTGACTTGTATTTCCTCCTTTTTACCGTCACTCTATTTTTAAACTTTAGACCCCTTTAGTCACTTAAACCACAGGCTTCCCTGTATGCAGAATGCTACCAACTATATTTAATTAACACATATTAATTTATATTAGTATTATTACAAAACAATAAGGAGGCCTTAGTAGAGCCTTGGAGGGCAATTCCAGCAATCACCATTTCATCATAACTTTTTATAAGTTTTTATGAGTTTATAGTTTTTATAAGTTTTATGATTTTTGAAAACACTTTCTCTCTCACAAACTATAGGCGCTATGAAACTATTTATAGAGTTGCCTAATGTTCATGTGTTTGCTCTTAAAATGGTGCCTAAGGTAAATAACATTTTTCTATTACATTTGTGAATGCGACAAAAATGGTTGCTTGATTCTCACACCATATATAGTTTTGACTTTTTTTACCTTTAACAGGTTACTCCAATTTTTATTGTTTAAGTTGCTACATTAATTAAATGTTGATTTAAGTAGTTCAAATTTGATTTCAAACATGTACCTTTTTCCACCAGCAAGACATACCAAAGAGGAGACTTCCCACTGGGTATATCATAGATATACCGCTGTCACGTCCGCAGGAAGGGGACGTGACAGCGGCCAATAAGATCGCAGCTTTCGATTTCGACGGTTGTCTTGTGGACACCAGTGTTAGGAGGTCTCTCTCCCTCTATCTCACTCCCCCTCTCTCTATCTCTTCCCCTCTCTCTCTGCTCCCCTCTCTATCTCTCTTGCTCTCTCTCCCCTCTCTCTCCGCCCCTTTCTCTCTTCTCTCTCTCATTCTCCTTCTCTCTCCCTCACTCTCTTCCTCTCCCTCTCCCTCCTAAAAAAACAATTCACCTGACAAGTTTTGGGACTTCGATTTTTTTTGCCCAAAGAGATATTAGAATACAAGAAATAGGTTATTTTAAATAGAATATGCGAACTGAAAAGTTAAGAAAATTAGAAACACAAAACACGAAGACCAAACAACCAACAACTATTTTTGTTTCTTAGAAAAAAAAATGTATTGTTTTTATTTGTTTATAGCTTTTAGAGCAGCATTTAGGAACGGTGAAATAATCGATGCACATGATCATTCCTTTTTGTACTTTTTTATCTTCGTTTTTGTGAATATAAAATCTGATTTTTTTTTGCTGTGAAATTTGTTCTATCCTGTTGGACCAATTCTTTTTATTTGAAAGACTCGATTTGACTTGAAAAAAAATTACAATTTTTTTAGGGTTTCTAAGGTACATTGCCGTACGTTCCTTTATATTTTAGTATGGCTGCCATATATATTATGTACTAAAGGTATTTTAGGTACACTTTCATTCAATTTCGTACATTTCTGATAAATTTCCGTACTTTTTAAGAATTTTTAGGATTTTTTGAGAATAACCTTTCCGTTTGTTTTTGTACATGGCCGTACAACGAAATTTACACGAATTATACAAAAAGTATGAAAAAGACGAATACTACGTAGTTTTCGTAAAAAAGATAAAACACGTATGAATTGGATATCGACATTTCAGTCTGTTCTGCTCGTCTGTTCGTTTTTTTTTTTTAGTTTGATTCTCGAATTTTAGGGTTTTTTTAATTTTTTTGTTTCGGTAGTATAGTTTTAGAACTATAAAGTATTATTTTAAAATTGTCTCCGTTGACGTGCTGTGCTGCCCGTAATAATTACCAGTCAAATTGTTGTACGTGGCATGCCACGCTATATAATGTAAATACTGTGATAGAGTATATTATAAAGTACTATAGTATGCATACTATATATATTCTTTAAGTTATCGCTGATATGGATTTTGTTGGTCTCGAACCGATATATCGGGACCTCTGACCGTTCGATAACCGATAACTACTGGTATCGGTGCTATCGCAATAAGTTTTTTACCAATACACAACACTACAAAAATAATAATAATAAAAAAAAAAATTGTACTTTTTTTTTCAACATTATTGTGCTTAGTACTTTTGGTATTGTGGAAGTACGTGACATCATGATTAGCGTTGCAAATCTGACATGGTACAGACACTATTCATTTCACGAATCTTACTAAAATTTAAAGGTTGCAGATCGTAATCTATTGTAAAGTGTTAATTATGCACTTTTTACGTGTTTTCGAAAACATGTCAAATTATTATGTCAATATCACGTGACAGATCGTAAATATTGGTTTACTCATATATCGTACATTATTGTAAAGTGCTAATTATGCGTTTTATACCGTGTTTCCACAAATATATCATATTATTATATCAATGTCATGCTACATGTGTTAATTATTGATTAATAAATCAACGGAAATCAAATTGTTACGTCAATTTCCCACGACAAATCCTAATTATTAGCTTACTCACATGTTTCAAACAATAAATTGATAAATTGAATTGTTATTTCAGTTAGAGAAACTTGACCACAATTCAAACAAAACCTAGTCATACACCAAAATAGAGAAAAGCATTCTCGCTTCTCTTAAAACTATAATCCAAAACAAACTTCAAAAATCAAAAAATGGTGAAATTGCTCAGTATTACATAGTGAAAGAAAGCAGGGCCACTTCAAGTTGTTGGAAAAAATTTGAACATGTCTATGAAACTAAAACATCAAACAAATATATAGTAAAGGGGGAGGTTTTGTGGCTTGTACTACATGTTTCATAGTTTATCAATACAAGTCAACAAACGATACTTCAATAATTAACACTCACACATGTTCAACTTTTGCCGACACGATAGTCTTAGAGGACTTCTTCGTAAGTTTCTTTCAAAAACGCAAACGAAAACGAGTGACAGAAAAAAATAGCAAAAATGGTGGCGTTGATGTGTTGCCAGGACCTTCCACCATTTTCGATGGTCGACGGTTCAATTATTATATATTTTGATTTCCATTTAGGATGGCTTTAATGACTATGTCATTATAACTTGTTTCGTTAATAAAATTATATTCTTGAGCTTCATCACTATTTTTTTATCTATAATTTATATTGGTACGCTTGTTTTTATTTTTTTACTATTATTTGGTTTGTCATGATATTGTTTTGGTATAAACCTTATTTATTGATCATGGTTAGTAATTGTATGATATTTTCTTATTGTTTTTTTTTTGTTCTCAAGTTTTCAAGCATTTTGTCAAGCATTATTTCATGTTGGTGTTTCGTCCAACAAAAGTGTTGACATCGACCAACTACTCCAGTCTGTCAATAGCGTTAAAACTACATTGTATCATTTGCCAAAGATATTCGTAGTTTGATCATCCCAAAACAAAAACAAAATATTGATAACAATATTTTCGTCGCATTTACGACCGATCTCTGGACCGCGACAATTAAAAGAACCTCATTATAATTAAAAGAACCTCATTCATGTCAATAACTGCTCATTTTATTGACAAAAAATTTAAACTTCATTCACGGACGCTTCAAGTCGACCATTTTCCGGAGGAGAAACATACGACGGAAAATGTTTTAATGACTTTCAAAAATTGTTTGACCAATTTTGAAATGTCCAATTTTGATGTTTTGGAAAATTGTTGGGTTGTTGTGAACGACGGTGGCTCTAACATGTGTGCGGCTGAAGGTCTACCAAATATGTTTACTTGGATACCTTGCACGGACCATAAAATTGCTACAATTGTGACAACGATTTTGAACAAGAGCGGAAATTCCAAAAAATACAACTACGAGGTGAAAGTTCTTGAATTGTTTGATCTAATAGACGCGTGTTAATCATTGGTCACGTTTTTGAAACATAGTAATTTACAAAATCTTTTGAAAAACACTTTAAAACAAGAAAACGCAACGCGGTGGAATTCTTTGCTCCGAATGCTTAAGAGTAGTTACGACGCATTCAATGAGATAAACAAAAAGTAAATTGATACTTTTTGCTTGTATCGATAAGACTCACCTTACCGAACTTATACGATTTTTGGAAAAGTTTCAAGAAGCGACCCTAATGTTGGAAAATTTCAAGGAACCAACTTCACATTTGGTTTTGTTTGAACTATCGTCTCTCCATAACCATTGTAGGATAAGAAAAACATCTTACAATGACGGTGAAAAAGAATGCCCGGCCGATTCCCCAAACTTACAAAAATTGAAAGAACTTTTTATGAAATTTGCGCTACCAAAGTGGAGCCATCATGAGTATCATATTATCGCGGCTCTATTAGATCCCCGACAAAACAAAAGCTTGAAATAATTGAGGTATCGAAAACCAAAATTGAAAGCGCGAGGGTCAAACTTTGAGAACACGCAAACGACCTATACGATGACGTTGATTTCGCTAGTCCTCAACGTATCACAAAAAAACAAAAAACATCGCAAAGTATGGACGGTTTCCACAATTTTTTTGGTGAGAGCAATGACGAAAATTAGGTTTTTATTACCACCGACAAAAAAACACTCGTTAGTGACGAATTGAAAAGTTATTTTGATTAAAAATTAACGAACGAGGAAAGATTGAACTTTAACATACTTGAATGGTGGAAAAAAATATCAAATGTACGTGCGAAAGAAAGAGGATTTCCTATTCTAGCCGGTGTTGCTAGATCTATTCTAGCTATTCCGGCTTCTAGTTCCATGTCTGAATGCAAATTTTCGGATGCCGGGAACACGTTAACAAAGAAGAGGAGATCACTAGCGGCTTCAATTATTAGTGATTTTTTGTGTGTTAGATCCAACTGAGATCTTTTAAATGCATGTTTTTTTGTTTTGTTTTATAATTATTGTTTTTTTTTTTTTAGTATTAGTTATATATATATATATATATATATATATTTATTTTCTTTGATTTTTTTTTTGTATTTTACAATTTTTCTAGTGTTTATCATTTTTTTTTCTTAAACCCGAATGCTTATTTTTACCAAATTGCCAAAGCGCATTATTTATACCACACTTAGATTTATAGATTTTGTGTAATTTTTAAGTTTGAGGTTGAGATTTTGTATAAAAGAGTCGAGAATAGGACGAGGTTGTGATTTGATTAATATAAATATTGATACTACAAAACATTTTTTGGAGTTTTTGCTCATCACAATTTGTTTTTTGCTAATTGATTTTTTATGTGAAAAACTAAGATTTTTTTTTTAAACATACATAATCAAAACTTTACTTTTTTTGCATAATTCATAATATAGTATTGTAGTCGAAAGAAAAACCATCCGAAAATTGTAGCAAAAAATTTAGATTTGTGGGAGAATGAACATTAATATAAGAGTTTAAGCATTAATCTAAGAGTTACATGCAAAATTAGGAACAAATCTCTTGAGGGAGGTGACTGTCGAGAAAAAAATATATTCGTAAAGGGAGATTGCAAAAAGACAAAATAGTAAAAAGAAGAGGTACACGAGATGTTTTTTTGCAAAGGGTCGTCTGTTTTTGTCTCTGTGTCTTTTGTCGGTTTATGTGTCCTTTGTCAATTCCTGTATGTGCGTCTTTTTGTCTCTTTATAAGTGCATTTTGTTCGTATATGTCCGTGTTTTTTGTCTGTACCTGTCTGCGTGCATTTTTGTCTGTTTGTGACTGCGTGTCACTTTTCTGTATCCGTTTCTTTGTCCTTTTGCCTTTTTCTGCCTGTCTTTTATGTCCTTTTGTTTGTTTCTGTATGAGTGTTGTTTTGTCCGTATCTGTCTGCGTTTGTGTAAAAGAGGCACGTTACACCACAACACGTTACAGTGCACAGCGGAAAACACCAAGGATCTTTCCGTACCAACAGCAGGAATACACAAAACTCACAGACAAGGTTGAGCTTTATTACTTGAGAGAGAGTACAAGGTTGCGCTAGCTGTGTAGGTCTACTTCAGGTCTCATTCACTAGGTCGACTCGCCAATTTAAACTAGCTAACTGCTAGTCAACCTAGTACTACTTTTGTTGTTTGCTGCTCCAACAGCAAACGACATTCCCAACATATAAAACATATCGAGAAGTACACCTCCTCATAGGAGAGTCCCCATAACTGGCTTCACTCCAAGAAGTGATGTCAGTGTTTCACCCCCCAAGATGCAACCAAAGATCTCTCGTCCCTATCAGATATCTCATCACCCATTTGGGTGCCTCCCAATCTTTTTTTCTAGGATCATTGAGACTCCTGCTAAGGACTCCAACTACTGCAGCTATGTCTGGTCCGGTACAGTTCATGAAATATATCAGACTTCCTACGACTTGTCTGTACAGTATTGACTTGATAAACTGTCTCTCTTGTGCACTCATGACTATCCATGAAAATTCCAAAATAATCCCACCTTCTTCCACACTCCCTTCACTTAATTTCTTCAACTCCATTGGAGTTGTACAACTGTTTGCTTTATCCATCAAGAACTTTTCCAACATATTTCCAACGACCTCTATCTAAGTTGATCTGATTATTATTTTCTCTCTATCTCTTTCCATCTGAATCCCTCGAATATATCTAGCCTCAACGAAGTCCTCCATGTCAAATCTGCTTTTCAAATCTTTCTTAAACTTATTAATCTTTTCCATAGATTTACTTAGTACCAGCAGATCATCTACATAGATAACAATAAAGATAATCTCATCCTTATCGTCAAACATTTAAGTAGAGTGGTCAAAACTAATTCTGACATATCCCAGATTGGTTAGAAACTCATCGAGTTTTTTATTCCATTACAGAGGAGCTTACTTCAATCCATACAAAGATTTAATCAGTATGCAAACTTTACTCTCCTCTCCTTTCTCCACAAAGCCTTCAGGATGCTTCATCAAAATCTCTTCTTCTAACTTACCATTGTAGAAGGCATTTAATACCCATTTGATGAATCTCAATGTCTTCCTCGCAGCTAAAGTGAGGAGAATCCTTACGGAAGGAAACCGTACATACGGTGCAAAGATTTCTTCATAGTCTATTCCATCCTTTTTAGTAAAACCCTTTGCTACCAATCTAGCTTTGTACCTCTCAATAGTATTATCTGGGTTCAACTTCAGCTTAAACACCCATTTACACCCAATTGCTTTTCTGTCTGGAAGGGCAGTCGACTTACTCCTATGTATTGGCTTCCATAATGGAAACCATCTCATCATTGATGGCCCTTACCCATCTGTCTTTTTCCGAAATGTTTATTGCCTTTGAGTAAGTCTGAAGTTCATGAAGATGTGACGGCTTTGTTACCTTGTGAGCTGCCTATTTTTTTTGCAGCTTTTTGATGCTCTTTCTTCCTCTTTCAAATTCAGAAGTTGGAATGGTGGGTAGTCGCGGGTTTCTCGGAATTGTTTCATCTCCTCCCCTGTCCCTTGGAGCAAGGTCCTCTTTCTCCATGTCATCAGACTCTATTGGAGATTGTAGATTCATTGGAATCTCCTCCTCGATGTGGATTTCTCTTGGATCTGCAACAATCTGATCACCGATATTTCTGTCCGAGAAATTTGACTCTTCCTCCCTTTCTCATCAAACTTGATTTTGATTGTCTTAGATTATTGAAGGGATCGATTGACTTCCCTTCCTCCATGACATCTAAATACTTGGCCATTATGATATCTTTTCTTTCAAGATCATAGACTCGATATCCCTTGACATCTTCATCATATCCCACTAGGTATCTTGGTTTTCCTTTAGCATCTAGTTTAAAACTCTTTCGGTCAAAATTCAGACTGTACACTTGACTTTTGAAGACTTTAAGATGAGATACATCTGGTTTCTTTCCAACCCAACTCTCATAATGTGTTTTATCTTTTATAGATGAGATACATCTGGTTTCCTTCCAACCCATCTCTCATAATGAGTTTTTTCTTTTATATTTGCAGTAAGTACTCTATTTTTACTGTAGTTTGGACAGTTTATAGCTTCAGCCCAGAAACGTTTTCCTATCTTCTTATCTATTAGCATACTTCGGGCGGTATCACCTAGAGTTCTATTAAGTCTTTCGGCTACTCCATTTTGTTCTTGATTATTGGGAACAATCTTTTGGTGTTGCACTCCCTCATCTCTCAAAAAGTCCTCAAACTGGTTAGAAGTATACTCTCCCCCATTATCATATTTAATTCTTTTAATGGGGGTTTCATGCAACTTTTCACTCCATGCTTTATATTCCTTATAATAAAGAGGTGTTTCAGACTTATTTTTAAGGAAGTAAACTCTAGGATATCTAGACCAGTGAATAGTTATGGTTAGCATACATCTTTTCCCACCTATCGGAGGTACTTTGGCAGGTCCCCAGATATCAGTGTGTACGAGATTTAGCACCCTTTCCCCTTTATATGTGGCAGATTTTGGGAAGGGTAGTCTGTGAGCCTTACCTTTTGCACACCCACCATAATTATCGATCACGTCAGTATCTCCAAAGTGAATCCCTAAAACAACACCCAGTTTTTTCATTTCCCTCAATCTGTCCAAATGCACATGTCTCAACCACTTATGCCATATCATTATCTCGGGAACACGAAAATAGTAAGCATTCCTCTTTTCATTACTCAGGTTATGCCTAAACATTCCTTCGCTACCCTTTTCAACAGTAAAATATATCTCATCATCATTTTTTGTTGTGAAAGTTCCCTTTCTAGTGTAAGTCTCAAAATATTTATCATCCAAGATAAAGGTACAAAAAAGATTCTTGCTTAGCTGAGGTATATAGAAAACATGTGAGAAAGTCCCTATGGATGTCTAACCCTCCACTAGTACCTTTAGATGAACCGATCCCACTAGATATGTAGGTACCACTCTTGCAACTCTTAGACCTCCATAGGTCCTCAGAGTAGGCAGCTCACAGAAAGCCTCTAGGATAACCCTGACCCTTTTTTGTTTCAGCAAGAATAACTACCACCCTGGTAGACACAAACTCTGACCACCTTCACCCTTGTGAAGGCAAAACTCCCTTGAGTCTATGGTAAAAACAATCTCTGAATTTGCTCCCTTGAGCAGTAAGTTATGGAGGGTCAAAATTGGCCTTTTGTATAGAAGCTCTCTGGGAGAGAGGGTCCAATCTATCAAATTTTTCTAGGTCCTATCTCTCTCTAAATCTCTATCTACTGAAGTACGGCACCAATCATGATAGTGTGTCGTATAGAAAGGTACAAGTGTCGGTGTACTTTCTGTAAGACCATTGTACGAACAAGTCGACACATGTCATTTTTGGATTCGTTCCTGTAATCCCCGGAGATGTCGTAATCCAATATGGTTGGGCCACGTGTTAATCGATGTGACGTCGACCGCAAATTGCCAAAAACCTATTCCGCGATTTCAACATGCTTTGTGGCCGTCCAATTAAACCAGATTTCAATCGTAGTCGTCATAAATACTTGCGCGATATTTGTTTCGCCTTCGAAATAAAGTGCGTGGTATTTGTTTCTAATGTTTCGTACGACGTAGAACACAAACTGTATCTATGCCCAAATATCCCGTTAAATGAAATAGCCTACGTGTCAATATTTATATAATTATCAAACCCTTTATCGTATAACTTTTACCTTAGACTAATTGGCCAAGGCTACCGGTTATCGACTATTCTGACAAACGGCAGGTACCAGGTTCAAATCTCGGGTTCGTCAATTACTATTTTGGTAAATCTACCAATCTAATGTTTGTCCCGTCTGGATAACATAGGCGGCCATGGCTCTATCTCCCTCTCCAACTTTTAGTGACTGCGACAAGTGTGGGAGCTGGAGAGAGGAGTTAGAGGCAGGCTGCCTCTGCTTCTTTTCTGTATTTTACAAAACCTAGAAAATACTAAAACAACCTTTAATGTCTACAATCCCATTATTTTCTAGTCATTTTTTATTTTAGGACCACTCTTCTCCCTGCAGAAAAATTAGTTAAGGGGAATGCACAGGTTTGGTCGTCATATCTGCTACCATTTCCCTATCTCGTTTATACTCCAAACTGATTATCTTGTTTTCTACTTTCTCCCTTACAAAGCTAAGTCTAATGTCCATGTGTTTGGCTTTAAAGTGATGTTTAGGATTGGTAGAAATAGCAATGGCTGCTTGATAATCGCAAAACACTTTTTGGACACCACTCTTAAGATGACCAAGCTCACCAAGATAAGACTTGACCCACATTAATTCTTTTATAGTAGAGCAAGAAGCCATGTACTCAGCCTCCATGGTGGACTCAACAATAACCTTTTGGTGCTTGCTGCTCAAGCAGCAAGCCCCGTCACCCACATACAATGCATATCCAGACGTGCATCTCCTCATAGGAGCATCCCCATAGCTGGCATCACTCCAAGTGGTGATGTCAATATTGTTCCCACCGAAATGCAAGCATAGATCTCTAGTCCCTATGAGATATCTAAAGACTCTCTTAGCTGCCTCCCAATCTTTCTTAGTGGGAGCATTCAGACTCATACTTAGTACTCCTGCATTTGCGGCTATGTCCGGACGAGTACAATTCATGAATAATATTAGGTTGCCCACTACTTGTCTATAAGGGATGGTCAACATAAATCTTTTCTTTTCCTAGCCTAACTCATTATCTAAGATTATAACTCTGTCTTCCAAACTCTCTTCACTTCCCTTCTTTAATTCTATAAGAGTGGTACAATTATTAGCCTTATCTATTTGGAATTTTTCTTGCATGTATCCAATGGCTTCCTTTTGAGTTAATCTTGTTATCTTTCTATCTCTGTCTCTCTCTACTTGAATTCTCAAAATATACCTTGTTTCTTCCATATCCTTTATCTCAAATCTTCCTTTTAGATCATTTTACAACTTATTTATTTTATCCATTGATTTACTTTAAACAAGCAAATCATCAACATAAATTGCAATAAAAATAATTCCTTCCTCATTTATAAACAAATAAATGGAGTGATCTGAGCTGATCCGAATACATCCCAAACGTATAAGAAACTCATCGAGCGTCTTATTCAATTACCGGGGCGCCTGTTCAGCCTATAAAAAGATTTGATCAATCGGCATACCATGCTTTCCTTCCCTTGCTTCGCAAATCCCTCAGGCTGTCTCATAAAAATTTCCTCTTCCAACTCTCTATGTAGGAAGGCCGTCTTGATGTCCATCTGATGCACTTCCATGTCTTCTGCTGCCGCCATACTGAGAAGTATCCGAATTGAAGGAAGCCTGACGACCGGAGCAAATGTCTCCTCGTAGTTAGTTCCCTTTTTCTAGGTAAATCCCTTTCGCCAATATCCGAGCCTTGTAGCGCTCAATGGTGTTATCCGGGTTGAGTTTTAGCTTAAATATCCACTTACACCCAATTAGCTTTCGGAGGACAATCCCCCAACTCCCATGTATCGGCCGCCATAATTGAGCCCATCTCCTCATTAATGTCTCTCTTCCACCTGTTTCTCTCAGGACAGGTCATTGCCTCATTATAAGTTTGAGGTTCAACTGGATGAGACTGTTTGGTTACCTTATTGTTAACTTTTCTCTCTTGCAGGCTTTTGTTGCTTCTTCCTCCCTCGAACTAGGTTGCCGAAATAGATGGCTTCCTTAGATTCTTCGGAACAGTTTCTACTTCTCCCCTATCCCTTGCTTTCGCGTAGATTTCCACCACGTCTTCCGCTTCGGTTGGAGTTGATACTAGGGGTTCCACATTTGGGTCCTCCTCCATATGATTTGTACCGGCAAGATCATCATCTTCTTGAAATCTTAGATAGTTAGGAAACTCAAAGTCATCAGAATTTTTTGACTCAAATCTGATTTTGACAGTCTTTGTATGCTTAAAGGGATCTATAGATTTCCCTTCATTCATAACCACTAGATGCTTCACTAGGATAATATCCTCTCTTTTGAGATTATAAACTATACATCTTCATCATATCCTAGTAGATATCATGGTTTTCCTTTTGGGTCTAACTTCAGTTTGACTGATCTGTGTCTAAACTAGACACTTGACTACCGAAAACCTTTAAGTGTGAAACATCAGGTTTTCGGCCTTTCCATCTCTCATAGGGTGTTTGGCCTTTAATTGCTGAAGCAAGAACTCTATTCTTGAGATAATTTGCACAGTTCATTGCTTTGGCCCAAAACTTCTTTCCTATCTTCTTATGTGACAGCATACTCCTAACACTATCACTCAGTGTTCTATTTAATCTTTCAGTTACACCATTCTGCTCAAGATTTTCAAGAACTGTCTTTTGGTGTCGCACTCTATCTTCTCTCAAAAATTCCACAAGTAGGTAAGAGGTATACTCTCCACCATTATCACTCTTTACTCTCTTGATTGAGGTTTCATGGAGTTTTTCACTCTATGCTTTATATTGTCTAAAACAATCATGAGCCTCTGACTTATCTTTCAAAAAATACACCCTGGAATACCGAGACCAATCATCGGTGATAGTCATAATAAATCTCTTCCCCCCGGGTGATGGCACTCTAGCCGACACCCAAATATATGTGTGTACTAAATCTAGAATCTTTTCTCCCTTATAGGTGGCAATTTTTAAGAAGGGTAACGTGTGTGCTTTACCTTGAGCACATCCACTACAATCACTTAGATTCTCACTTTCACCGAACTGAATCCCTTCCACTACTCCCTTCTTTTTCATCTCTCCTAACTTATCTAGATTCACATGCATAAGCCTCTTATGCTTCATCATAATATCATAAACACCAGTATAATAAAGTTTCTTTGTTTCATTACTTAAAATCAACCTAAACATCCCTTGGCTACCTTTCTCAGCAATGAAATAGTCATCCTCCTCAAAACTAGCAGTAAAGACTCCTTCCTTAGTGCTAGTTAAAAAAACCCTTATCATCTAATACAGATGTAGAGATGAGGTTTTTGTTCAGCTCCGGAATAAACAATACATCGGAGAATGTTACTATGGATGTCTCTCCTTCTACTAACACTTTCAGATCTACCGATCCTACAAGAGTAGTAGTGACTATCCTCCCATCCGCGTACTCTATCTCTACGGTGGGAATCTTTCTTATCTTAGTGAACAGGTGTTTATCCATATATATGTGTATGGAGGCACATAAATCTACAATCCAACCTGCTTCACCTTTCAATCCACCGAAAGCACATTTCTACTTTCATGGAATTTTGACCTCGTTTTTTGCTTCCAACTCCTCATCCAATAGGAGTTCATCGTCCTTGTCCTCGGATTCCGCCTCATATAACTGTGTCACAACGGCCTTTTGCTTTCCTCTCGGGGGTCCACCGGTCTGCCCCTCGTCTAACCGCGGCTCGGTTAACTTAGTGCACTCAGCCATTTACTGCCCTGGTTTCTTACAAAAATGGCACAAACCCTTGAGAGTCATTGGTCCGAACTCCTCGGTCTGATTTTTTTGCCTCTCCCCTCTATAATTTCCGACCGGTTTCCAGGAATCATTGCTCCTCCAATCGGTCCCAGCTGCCAAGGCTTGCCCACTCTTTCCTCCCCTTCGGATCTCAATCGTATTCTCCCGAACGAGAATCATCCCTACCACTGAATTCCAAATCCACCTTGAGTCCGACAAGTCTTGCACACGGTTGACTATGTTCTCAAACTCATCTGGTAACTTCATGAGCAAAAAGTTAACCTTCATCTTTTTAGTTTCAACCTGTCTCGCACTCTCTAGCTCCATGAAAAGTGTTGCAAGCTCATTACAAGAATCCAACATCTTCCCCCCCTTGTATACATATGCGTCTATTTTTTGATCAGTTAACTGCTCTTGCTGGATCGTACCACTTCGATACATCTCTAATGAGAGCCACCAAAAGATCGAATGCCCTCTCTCTTACTAATAAGGAGATGGTAAGCCCTTGAGTAAGATGGCCGAGGCTGAAGTGCTTAGCCGCCATATTGTTGTAGTCCTAAGTATCGATATCATTCTCCTCGTTCCTTGGAATAGGTGACATGAATGCTGAACCGGTTGCTATTGGTGTGACCGTCTCCTTCTCTTTTTCCTTTGTCCACCACCTCCCTTTCCTTTGTCTCTTCCGTTGAAGATGGATTGTAATCTAAAATGAACTGATTCTTGTAAACCATAGAGGGATCACAAGACTTGATGGACGCCTCACTTGTCCACTAACAATACCCCAGTATTGTTTCTCACACAATGCCCCTGTCATCATAACTTCCCAGTAAATGAACCCATATCCGCTGATTATGGGCACCCTACAGGGTGAGCCCATAACCTGCAATTCTGTGTCCCCCATTTGGACCAAAATTGAGGAAGCCTCTTGGTAGTTTTGAACTAACTCACTTTCAACTACAGCAACTGCCACCAAGGCAGACAAATAGATAATTTGACTGCACCCCTGTGTAGTATGGACTCCCTTGGGTCCAAAGCAAGAAGAATCACTGAAAACGCCCAACAAGGCGATTAGTCATAGAGTGGCTAAGATGCCAATATTTATACAAGCTTATTGGGAGAGAGGCGGCTACCTCCTCAATCTACTAAGTCCTAAACCCTCTCACAACTCCTATCTACTGAGGTACGGTACTAATCAAAAGACTGTACAGTAGAGAATGGTACTACGGCTGATGTACTTTCTGTACCGCCTGTGTACGACAAGGCCATGGAGTGGACGCTTGTCTCTTTCGGACATGTCTTCATGCTCTCCGGGATTTCCTCTTCTCAATGACATCGTGCCACGTGTCACAAGGTCATGTGACGACCGAAAACCGCCAAGGCGGCCATTACAGGATCTCGGCGATGGTGCGGGCCGTCGGATCAAAACCGGCTTTAAACGACAGCCGTACAAAAACAAAGTACAGTACATTTGTTTCCTACGAACTAAAACTCCAACTAGTTTTTATGTATTCTATTTGTAATTCTGTTATTCGGATTAGCCGCCTATGTATTGTTTAAATAGCTATCAAACCACATGTATCCTAACGGACTATGACGATAGACTAGTAAGGGTTGACGGCTACGCCTCGCCCTACCGGTCGGAGGTTCGAGTCATGTCGGACTCAACCTTTTTGGTTGAGAGTGACTTAGGTTACTCTTAAGCCCAACCTATGGAGCTAACGAAGCCATGGCTCCACCGCCCTCTCTCACCTTCAGTGACTACAACAAGTATTGCGGTTAGAGAGACAAGGTGGAGGCAGGTTGCCTGTGCTTTCTTTTTCCTTTTTTATTTTAAATAAGACCTAGAAAATATCTCCCCTAAATCTAGTGATTTCAACACACTATTTTGCTCAGGATTTTCAGGAACTGTCTTTTGGTGTTGCACTCTATGTTCTCTCAAAAAATCCACAAACTAGTTAGAGGTATACTCTCCACTATTGTCACTCGTTGCTCTCTTGATTGAGGTTTGATGGAATTTTTCACTCCATGCTTTATATTGTCTAAAACATTCATGAGCTTCTGACTAATTTTTCAAAAATACACCTTAGAATACCTAAACCAATCATCAGTGATAGTCATTATAATTATTTTCCCCCCTCGGAGAAAGCACTCTGGCTGGTCCCCAAATATCTGTGTTTACTAAATCTAGAATCATTTCTCCCTTTCAGGTGGCAGTTTTTGGGAAGGGTAACATGTGTGCTTTACTTTGAGCACATCCACTACAATCACTTAGATTCTCACTCTCACCGAACTCAATCCCTTCCACTACTCCCATCTGTTTTATCTCTCTTAACTTATCTAGATTCACATGCCTAAGCCTCTCATGCCATAACATTATATCATGAACCCAGCATAGTAAAGTTTCTTCTTTTCATTGCTTAAAATCAGCCTAAACATCCCTTGGCTACCTTTTTCAGTAGTAAAATAAACTTCCTCCTCAAAACTAGCACCAAAGACTCCTTTCCTAGTGCTAGTACCAAAACCCTTATCATCAAATACAAATGTAGAGATGAGGTTTTTTCAGATCCATAATAATCAAAACATCAAAAAATGTAACTATGGATGTCTTTCCTTCTACTAACACTTTCAGATCTATCGATCCTACGAGAGCAGTAGTGATTATCCTTCCATCCGCGTTCTCTATGTCTACGGTGGGATTCTTTTTTATCTTAGTGACCAGGTGTTTATCCTTATACATGTGCATGGAAGCACCTCTATCTACAATCTAGCCTGCTTCACCTTTCAATCCACTGAAAGCACATTTCCGCTTTCGTGGAATTTCGACCTCGTTTTTCGCCTCCAACTCATCATCCAATAGAAGCTCGTCGTCCTCGTCCTCGGACTTCGCCTCATGTACTTGTGTCACAAGGGCCTTTTTCTTTCCTCTCGAGGGTCCATTAGTTTGCCCCTCCTTTAGCTGAAGCTTCATTAGCTTGGTACACTCTATCATATAGTGTCCTGGTTTCTTACAAAAATGGCACAAACCCTTGGGATTCTTTGGTCGGAACTCCTCGGTCTGATTTTTCTACCTATCCCTTTGATAAATTCTGACCTGTTTCTGGGAAACAGTGTTCCTCTAATCGATCCCAGCTGCTAAGGCTTGCCCACTCTTTCCTCCTCTTCAGATCGCAATCGTATTCTCCCGAACGAGAATCATCCCTACCACTGAATTCCAAATCCACCTTGAGTCCGACAAGTCTTGCACACGGTTGACTATGTTCTCAAACTCATCTGGTAACTTCATGAGCAAAAAGTTAACCTTCATCTTTTTAGTTTCAACCTGTCTCGCACTCTCTAGCTCCATGAAAAGTGTTGCAAGCTCATTACAAGAATCCAACATCTTCCCCCCCTTGTATACATATGCGTCTATTTTTTGATCAGTTAACTGCTCTTGCTGGATCGTACCACTTCGATACATCTCTATGAGAGCCACCAAAAGATCGAATGCCCTCTCTTCTTACTAATAAGGAGATGTAAGCCCTTGAGTAAGATGGCCGAGGCTGAAGTGCTTAGCCGCCATATTGTTGTAGTCCTAAGTATCGATATCATTCTCCTCGTTCCTTGGAATAGGTGACATGAATGCTGAACCGGTTGCTATTGGTGTGACCGTCTCCTTCTCTTTTCCTTTGTCCACCACCTCCCTTTCCTTTGTCTCTTCCGTTGAAGATGGATTGTAATCTAAAATGAACCTGATTCTTGTAAACCATAGAGGGATCACAAGACTTGATGGACGCCTCACCGGTTCACTCACGATTCCCCAAAACCGTTTCTCACATAGAGGTCCTCTCATCATACTTTCCCAGTATATGAAGCCAATTCCATTGAAGATGGGCACCCTAGAGGGTGGGCCCATAACTTGCCACTCTAAGACCTCCATAGGTCCTCAAAGTAGGCAGCTCACATGAAGACTCTAGGATAACCGTAACCCCTTTGTGTTTCAGCAAAAATAACTGCCAGCCTAACAGACAAAAACTCTTACCACCTTCATCCTTGTGAAGGCAAAACTCCCTTGAGTCTATGGCAAAATGAATCTCTGAATTTGCTCCCTTGAGTAGTAAGTTATGAGAGTCAAAATTGACCTTTTGTACAGAAGCATTTTGGGAGAGAGGGTCCAATCTATCAAATTTTTCTAAGTCCCATCTCTCTCTCTAAAACTCTATCTTATGAAGTACGACACCAATCATAATACTGTGTTGCATAGAAAGGTACAGGTGTTGGTGTACTTTTTGTACGGCCATTGTACGACATGGCCAACAAGTCGACACATGTCATTTTTGGATTCGTTCCTGTAATCCTCGGAGATGTGGTAATCCAATATGGTTGTGCCACGTGTCAATCGATGTGACGTCGACTGCAAATCACCAAAAACCTATTCCGCGATCTCGGCATGCTTTGCGGCCGTCCGATTAAACCAGATTTCAATCGTAACTGTCATAAATACTTGCGCAATATTTGTTTCGCCTTTGAAAGAAAGTGCGTGGTATTTGTTTCTGATGTGTTATACGCCGTACAACACAAACTGTATCTATGCCCAAATATCCCGTTAAATGAATTAGCCTACGTGCCAATATTCATATAATTATCAAACCCTACATCGTTAACTTTGATCTTAGACTAATAGGCTAAGGCTAATGTTTATCGGCAATTCTGACATACGGCAAGTACCAGGTTCAAATTCTGGGGTCCGTCAATTACTAGTTTGGTAAATCTACCAATCTAATGTCTGTCCCCGTCTGGATAGCATAGGCGACCATGGCTCTATATCCCTCTCTAACTTTAGTGACTGCGACAGGTGTGGGAGATGGAGAGAGGAGTTAGAGGCAGACTGCCTCTTTTTCTTTTCTGTATTTTACAAAACGTAGAAAATACTAAAATAACCTTTAACTTTATACAACTCTCCCATCCCTATACTCTATCTCTACGGTGGGAATCTTTCTCAGCTTAGAAAACATTTGTTTCTCCCGGCACATAT
Organism: Zygnema cylindricum; assembly: GCA_037447655.1. Lineage (NCBI taxonomy): Eukaryota > Viridiplantae > Streptophyta > Zygnematophyceae > Zygnematales > Zygnemataceae > Zygnema > Zygnema cylindricum. Next base: position 29,091 of record JBBHKE010000407.1, on the reverse strand, counting down.
GCATTGAGGCACCCAAGTCAATGATCCAACCTTCCTCCGGAGCTTCTCGGACAGCTCCGATTGCACATTTTTGTCTTCGTAAGATCTCCTTCTCCTCCAAATTCTCATTTAGAAGAAGTAATCCATCCTCCTTTTTTGATGTCTCCTCTTCCCCTTGCTCGCGTTTCACTTGTGCTGTTACAAGTGCTTTTTTCTTGCCTCCTGAGAGATCACCAGATTAAATTTCTTTTAGGCGCATCTCCGTGAGCTTGGTACACTTTGCCATGTAGAGACTAGGTTTCTTTCAAAAATGACAAAGTCCTTTTGGGGTCCTCCGTCCTATGAACTAATTTCCCCCTTCGCTGAAACTTCAGTAAGGTTTCTTTGGGTCATTGTTCCACCGATCTGTCCTAGCAGCTAGATTATGGACACTCTTCCCTCCTCTTCGGATATCGATAATGTTCTCTCGAACAAGTATCATTTTTACAACTGAGTTCCAGATCCACAAGTGGTCGTCATGATCTTGCACTCGGTTGACCACATTCTCATATTCATCCGGTAGTTTTATGATCAGGGTGTTGACCTTGGCTTTTATGGTTCCCATCTAATCGGTACTTTCTTACTCCCTATACAAGGAGCCTAGATCATTACAGTAGTCTAGCATCTTTCCCCCTTTGTAAGAATATGCATTCAGTTTCTGCTCAACTAGTTGTTGCTCCTGAATAGTCCCACCCCAGAAAATATCTACCAAGGTTGCCCACAGATCCGCAAATGTAACTACGTTAAGATGAGATGTTGCCAAACCTTCAATGAGATGTCTCAAAATAAAGTGTCTCGCTGCTCTGTTATTGCATTTCCATGTGAGAGTATCATTCTCCTTAGTTTTGAGAACCGATGACTTTATCGCAAGGGCGATAGGAGTAAGGGGCTCCTTCCTTTTTTTCTTTCCTCCCTCCGAAACAATGTTTTCCCTTTCATCTGCTTCCTTGGTTGACCAGATGATGTCCCACTAAATCTGACTCCCCCAAACCCTGGTGGAGTTCTTGGAGATGGACGTCTCACTTGTCCACTTACTATTCCCCAATATCGCTTCTCACCCAATGCACCGGTTATCATCGTTTCCCAATAGATGAATCCTGTGTTGAAATTTCTAGATTTCTAGAGTATTTTCTAGGTCAAAATACATTAGTATAAAAAGGAAAGAAAAAGGCGGACAGGCTGCCTCCACCTCCTCTATCTAGCCCCCGTACTTGTTGCAATACTGAACGATAGAGAGGGTGGTTGAGAGGGTGGTTGAGCCATGGCTGACTTAGTTTACCAGGCAGGACTAAAGAGTGACTTATATCACTCTCAACAAAAGGTTGAGTCTGGCAAGAGTGGAACCTCCAACCAGTAGAGTACGGCGTAGCAGGCCGCTCTAACCAATTTGTCGTAGAAGTCCGATAAGTAGCATAAGGTGTGATTTGTACTTAAAGTGTGTTACATCCTCTAAACCAATTAACGAAAATATGAATATAAGGATATAGAACTAATATAATAAGGTGCGAACATGATTCCGCACGAATTGCACGGCAGTAGTACCTTTCTCTACTTTACAGTCAAGTGAATGGTTCGTAGGGATTGTGAAAGGAGTTTAGGACTTAGGAAAATCTTGTAGGTAGTCTTCTCTCTCTAAGAGATATTTTGTATAACATTAGCATTTCTGCCTGCTTATAACTTATCGGCTGGTTGGCCGTTTTAAGTGATTCTTTTTGCTACGGACTTCAGGGAGTCCAAGCTGCACAGGGGTACAGTTAGACTGTCATTTTGCCATATTGGGCAGTAGTGGTTGTGGCTTGAAGTGCGTTAGTTAAAATCTATTTAGAGGCTTCCTGATTTGCGTAGTCCAATGGAGGACACATAATTGCAGGTTATGGGCCCACCCCCATCATGAAGTTACCAGATGGGTATGAGAACATATTGTACCGCATACAGGAAATGACTGATAGTTCATGGAAGTGGAATACAGTGGTCCAGATGATACTTGTGCAGTAAAACACCAAAGAGATTAGGAGAGGAGGAAAGAGTATTCAAGCTCTAGCTGTAGGAGGGGACCGATGGGGAAAGGACCTAAAGAAACCGTACAAAGGGGAAAGAGATCAGCATGGAGGACCAAGGCCCCCAAATGGTCTTTGTCATTTTTGCAAAAAGTCGGCGGATTGTGTCAAGCTGTTGGAGCTGAGGCTCCAAGAGAACCGTGGAGGGAGTTCTTTCGAAGGGAAGAAAAATGCACTTGTGGTCACAAAAATGACAGGAGAAACCTAGGACAAGTCCTCTGAGGATGATGGGGAGCTTTTTCTTGACGAGAGTCTGGAGGAGAAGGAGATCCCTCATAGACTAAAGTGTGCCCTTGGAGCAATTCGGGAAGCTCCACAGGAAGGATGGATCATCGACTTCGGTGCATCCATGCATATGTGTCGTGATAAGCAACTCTTCACTAAGCTAAGGAAGATCCCCACTGTAGAGATAGAGTATGGGGATGGGAGAGTGGTTACTACAAATCTAGTGGGGTCAGTAGATATGAAAGTCTTAGTGGAGGGAAAGAAATCTATACTCACATTCTTAGATGTACTCTACATTCCTCATCTGAGTAAAAATCTTGTCTCTACGTCTGTGTTAGATGATAAAGAGTTTGATACATTCACTAGAAAGGGAGTCTTTACAGCTAAGTACGGGGATGAAGTTTACTTCACAGCAGATAAGGGTAGCCAAGGAATGTTTAGGCTTAACCTGAGTAATGAAAAGAAGAATGCTTACTATGTTGGTGTTCCTAAATTGATGATTTGGCATAAGCGATTAGGGCATGTGCATTTTGATAGGTTGAGGGAAATGAAAAAACTTGGGGTAATAGAAGGCATTCAGTTTGGGGATAATGAAATGATGGATGATTGTAGTTGATGTGCTCAAGTTAAGGCTCACAAACTTCCTTTTTCCCAAAGCCGCCACATATAAAGGTGAGAAAGTACTTGATCTGGTCCACACAGATATCTGGGGACCTGCAAAAGTACCTTCGGTTAGAGGAAAGAGGTTTATGTTGACAATAACCGATGACTGGTCTAGATAAGTCTGAAACATCAACTTACTTTAAAGAATATAAAGCCTGGAGTGAATAGTTACATGGAAACCCCAATAAGAGAATAACGATGATAATTTGAAAAAATATACCTCTACCAGTTTGAGGAATACTTGAGAGATGAGGAAGTTCAGCACGAGAAAACCGTAACATATAACCCAGAACAAAATGGGGTGCTGAGAAGTTGAATCAAACACTAAAAGATAGTGTTTGTAACATGTTGGCCGACAAGAGAATAGGAAAGAGATTTTGGGCAGAAGCCATGAACTATGCTAACTACATTAAGAATAGAGTCCTTACCTCAAGTATAAAGGGAATGGCACTTTATGGGAGATGGGTTCGAAGGAAACTAGATATCTCTCACCTCAAAGTATTTGATTGCCAGGTTTACAGTCTTGAAGCGGATAGGAAAAACTAGAAACTAGATGCTAAGGGAAAACCAGGATACTTTGTAGGATATGATGAGGATATCAAGGGATATAGAGTCTATGATTTAGCAAAGAGAGATATCATTCTGGTAAAACACGTAGTTGTCATGGATGAAGGGAAGTCATTTGACCCCTTTAAATATACGAAGAAGATAAGAATCAGATTTGAGGGTGAAGGTGAGGAGGACTCCGTCCTTCCCGTAAGGGACATGAGTGAAACACGGATTGCAGATTCTGGTGAGATCCAAGACACAGGAGATCCACCAAAAAACCTCACATATTCCTATGGACTTTGAGGAGATAGTTGAGGAGGAACAGGGACCGACTTCCAAGGATAGGGGAGCCGATGAGACAGTAAGGAGAAATCTAAGACTTCCCTCCATCCCAGCTTTGGAGTTTAAGGGGGGGAGAAGGAGCAGCAAAAGGATCCAAGAAAAACAAGCCGCTCACAAGGTAACTAAGCTATCTCCCCCATATGAGCCTCAGTCACACTCGGAGGTAGTAAAGAGTCTGGAGAAAGACAGATGGATTAGAGCCATAAATGATGCGATGGCCTCTATCTTGGAAACAAATACTTGGGAACTAGCGGACTATCCTCGGACAAAAAACCGATCAGTTGTAAATGGGTGTTCAAACTAAAACTAAACCCAGATAATACCATTAAGAGATATAAGGCTCGATTAGTAGGAAAGGGGTTCACCCAAAAGGAGGGGATTTACTATGAGGAGACCTTTGCTCAAGTTGTTTGGTTCGCATCAGTAAGGATTCTCCTCAGTCTAGCAGCAGCGGAAGACATGGAAATACACCAGATGAATATTAAGACTGCCTTTCTTAATGGTGAGTTAGAGGAAGTAAACTTCATGAGGCAACCAGAGGGATTTGTGGAGGAAGGAGAAGAGAGCAAAGTTTGCAGGCTCAAAAAGTCCTTCTATGGACTAAAGCAGGCTCCCCTACATTGGAATAAGAAACTAGATGAGTTTCTCACATGTCTGGGATACATCCGGATCAACTCTGACCATTCTATTTATATGTTTGAAGATAAGAATGGTGTCATTTTTGATGAAACTTATGTGGATGATCTGCTTGTGTTGTGTAAATCTTTGGAAAAAATCATTAAGTTAAAGAAAGATCTTAGAAGTAGATTTGATTTGAAATATTTAGGGGAGGCAAGATATATTTTGGGGATCCAAATGGAAAAAGATAGGGGGAAAATGATTATCAGACTTACTCAGAAAGAAGCAATAGGTAATATTCTTGAGAAATTCCAGATGGATAAGGCAATCAGGTGTACCACTCCCATGGACTTGAAGAAAGTAAGTGATGGGAGTGTTGAAGGAGGAGTGATATTCTTAGATGATCAGATGAGTCCAAAGGAGAGAGAGTTTATGAAGTCTGTTCCTTACAGAACGGTTGTAGGAAGTTTGTTCTACTTTATGAACTGTGCAAGGCCGGACATAGCTGCAGCAGTGGGAGTCCTCAATAGGAGTCTTAACGATCCTAAGAAGAGAGATTGGGAGGCAGTCAAGAGTGTCATGGGAAATCTGGTAGGAACCAGAGAGTTATGTTTGCATTTAGGAGTGGAGCACATTGATATAACTACTTGGAGTGATGCCAGTTATCTGGATGCACCTATGAGAAGATGCACTTCTGGGTATGTGTCGTATGTGGGAGAAAGTGTTTGCTGTTGGAGCAGCAAGCAACAAAAGGTGGTTGCGCAGTCTACTATCAAGGTTGAGTACATGGCGTCTTGATGTGCTGTGAAAGAGTTAATATGGATCAAATCCTTGTTGCAAAAATTGGGGCATTTGAAATAGGGAGTGCATGAGTGTTTTGTGATAATCAAGCTGCAATATCAATTGCAACTAATCCAAAACATCATTTCAAGGCAAAGCATATGGACATAAAATTGAGTTTTGTGAGGGAAAAAGTTGAGAATAAGATTGTGAATCTTGTATATATATCTGATGAGGAAATGCTGGCTGATATGATGACAAAACCAGTGCCCTCTCCCAAATTAAAATATTGCAGAGAAAAATGTGGACTTAAATTGAACAAAAAATTAGACTAGAAAATAAAGGGTGTGTCGAAATTAATAGATTTCTAGAGTATTTTCTAGGTATAAATATGTCAGTATAAAAAGGAAAAGAAAAGAGTGGACAGCCTTCCTCCACCTCCTCTCACTAGCCACCATACTTGTTGAAGTCACTAAAGGATACAGAGGGTGGTTGAGCCATGGCTGCTTTAGTTCAACAGGCAGGAATAAAGAGTAACTTATGTTACTCTCAACAAAAGGTTGAGTTTAGCAGGACTCGAACCTCCGACCGATAGAGTATGGCGTAGCCGTTAGCTCTAACGAGTCTGTCGTAGAAGTCCGTTAAGATACATAGGGTTTGAAACATATTTGAACTTGTGCAACCGACTAATTGAAATGTGAACAAAGGAACATAGAAGTAGTTACGGTTTCAGTGCGGACTTCATTTCGCACGAAACAAATGAATCCGACATTTGTTTCCACAATCGACATTTAATGTCGGATTTAATCTGACGCTATACATCACAGCCGAGATCACAAAACAATCACTTTGGTGTTTAAGGACGTGGCATGACCTGGCGCCACGTGGAAGGATAACATTTGGTTGCAGGAATTCCGAGGAACATACGGACGAGTGGAAGAGTGACACGCGTCCACTCACTGGCCTTGTCGTACACATGCCGTACAGAAAGGACATAGGCCGTAGTACCTTTCTCTACTTTACACTCATATGATTGGTTCGTACTTCAATAGATAAGGGTTGTGAGAGGAGTTTAGGACTTAGGAAAATCTAGTAGGCAGTCACCTCTCTCTAAGAGAGCTTTTGTATAAGATTGGCATTCTTGCAGGCTCATAACTTATCAGCAGATTAGCTGTTTTCAGTGGTTCTTTTTGCTACGGACTCAGAAGAGTCCAAGTTGCACATGGGTGCAATCAAACTATTATTTTGCCTTGTTTGGCAGTAGTGACTTTGGCTTGAAGTGGGTTAGTTAAAAACTATCTAGAGGCTTCTTGAATTCTTTAGTTCAATTGTTGATATTTGAATGTTTTCTAAGTCTTTATTAGGATAGAAAAAGAGCAAAGGTAGTCTGCCTCTGACTCCCTTCTCTAAGCCCCCACACTTGTTGTAGTCATTGAAGGCTAGAAAGGGAGCTAGAGCCATGGCTGCATAAGCCCTCCAAAGAGACAGGTGTAGATAAATGGTAGGTTTATTAAAATGGATATTGACGGACCCTGAATTTGATCGTGGTACCTGCCGTTTGTGAAGATTTTGATAGCCGGTAGCTTTGTCCGTTTAGTTTAGGGCTAGTACTACCACGTATGGTGTTTGATAAGTATTTAAAGAGTTACACGTAGACTAGTTCATTTAACGAGAAATATAAACGTAGTGCATAGATACAGTTAAAGATAGTACATAGTACGGTTTTATGTATTGTATGAAACGGATACCGCGCATTTGTTTCGACCGCGAAACAAATACCGCGCGTCTCTTTTCAACGGTTAGAAATATAGCCAGATTTGATCGGGCAGGCACGATAGGCGCCGCGGTCGCCGAATATGTACTTTTGGCGTTTTATGGTCATCGCTCCTCCTAATCCTGGTGGAGTTCCCAAAGGTGGACGTTTCACTTGTCTACTGACGATACCCAAATATCTTTATTCGCACAAATCCCCCATCATCATGGCTTCCCAATATATGAACCTTGATTTATTAAAGGTGGGCACCTTAGAGGGTGGGCCCATAACCTGCAATTGTGTGTCTTACATTGGACTACAAAATTTAGGTCTCTAGATAGTTTTTAACTAACCCACTTTCAACCACACCAACTACTCCCCATGTAGACAAATTGATAATTTTATTGCACCCTTTGCAGCTTGGACTCCCCTGAGTTCGTAGGAAAATAAATCATTGAAAAAGGCCAACCAGCTGATAGGTTATGAAGCAACAAAGATATCAATCCTTTATATAAGCTCTTTGGGAGAGAGGTGTTGTTCATAACCATTTTCAGCCATGAATGTACCCTCGAAAGCACCACAAACTACCCCAAAATAACCTCATTTGATTCCACTAAGAATTCTACAAAATAACCAAACCAAGCTGAAACTACTTAAAAGAAGAGTTCATAGGCCAGTAAGTATTCCGACCAATTTTCATATAACAATACCAAATTGAATAAACACAACACTCAGTCAAAGTTGTAGAAAAACAGTCTACCACAACTTTGATAAATATGACGAAATTCACAATGAAGCCCCAAGCATATCAGACACACAATAGGTCTGGAAATTTGCCACAATATTTTCAACACAAGGAGGAACACACATGCAAAATTTCAAATAATTTTGCTAATAAAAGTGAGAGCAATTCTCAGATGAAAATCCCAAAAAGGAGCAGAAACAGATTATGTCCAAAAAGTTCGTAAGTCTCAAAATAACTAAGTCCTACAAATATACACTACAGCCTTCTACTCACTGTACGGAGGCATACCAGCCGTACGTAATCAATCAACTACCCCTATTAATGTGAGTGTACCAACAGTCTACACTAATAATAAAAACACGGACAAAACATTGTTACATGTTTATAAGCCTTACGAATTCTGTCAAATGAGTCTAGACCGTCCAAATTAAGTATCATGTGATGGACTCGATTTCGCGTCCCTTACCAAAATGTCCAAACTGGTGCCGCCGCCGTGCGTAGCTCCGGTGGCATCCAATTCACCAAATATCGGCTGCCGCATTATGTTTCGTACGACCAATTAATATTTCGAACATTAATCATCAAATCGCTTCGCGATCCGCCGCACATTTCTTCGCGTCACTTGAGGTCCAATTTCGTACATTCTAACGGTCGTAGTACTTAGTACGCAAGCTGCTATGATTGCGATGTGACTAGCGCAGCATGGCAGCACAATATCTTTTCCATACATGTTGCTATGGTTGCGGTGTGACCAGCGCAACATGGAAGCATAGTAGCAGCATAGTAATGTGAAATAGAGAGGACTAAAGGTTTCCAAAAACCAACACTCTCCCAAACCTTTAGACTCTCTTAGCCACTGTGTCCACATTCCTCCCTTCTTCCCTTTTGTTTAACTGTCACTAAATTAATTCCGTACATCCCAAAGCAATTAGTATCATTGCTCCCCAAATTTGCAAGTCCATTCGAACCTCCACTGTAAATCTCAATAGCATAACAAATCTAAACCACGTACTTCACTCACGAAACATTCTGTTCGCACGATATGTCGCGTACGCACGAAACTCATTTTAAAAAACTGACACTCCCCCGAAAATCTAGTTTTGTGCATCCGGAGTAAATTTAAAAACATGATAGTTGCTATAATTGCGGTGTCAGGTTTAGGCATTATATGCTGCTATGCATTATAGCAGCATAGCAGCATAGTAGCATAGTAACATAGCAGCATAGCAACATTGCAGCATAGCAACATAGCAACATAGCAGCATAGCAACATAGCAGAATAGCAGCATAGCAGTGCCACATAGCAGCATAGCAGCATAGCAATGCCACATAGCAACATAGCAACATAGTAGCATAGCAGGATGTGTTCAACGTCTCCATTGCTCCAGGTTCCTACGGCCATCTCTTCCAATATTTGTCGTTCCTAGACACACCATCGCTTCCGCTGCCTCTTTCAAGGTCCTCAAACTAAAACTCTATTTTTCAATCAATTTTTAGACCAATCAAAAACCAAAAATCAAAATTCCACGAATATTACCGACTGTTAATGGTAGTTACTTCTGTAGAGTTTTTTTTCACGCCGTCTTTTTTTGACCACATTCGAAATACGTTTTCTTCTACGATTCATCCTTTGAATTCTACTTCTTTTCTTCATTTTCTTACTGAATTTTGATATTTTCCCTATTTTCGCAATATTATTTTCTTCTTCAGTATTATGAACTTCTTCACGTACTCCAATTTTTTGAACACTTTTCCTCTCTCCTTCTTCTTCCGTGTTATAAACTTCTTCACTTACTCCGCTTTCCTGAACCCTTTTCCTCTCTCCCTCTCTAATAAATTAATCTCCTCTTGCAATTTTTTTTCAGTTTCAACTTCCAAATCCCCTTCACTTCCTCCTAGTATTCTTACTTCAACAACCTCTTCCTCTTGCACATTTTCATCACTCACCAATCTGTCGTTTGTAAAAGTGACAAAAACTGACTCTTTTTCTGTCACCCCTTTCTCCACTCCATTTCCGGTGACAACAAATTTTTCTTTTCCTCCCTCATGTTCCATATCTCGAAGAGTAACAATCGCCAAGTAAACAAATTCGTTCACGGGAAGTGTGGCCCTTCTTTTAGGAGGTCGAACTCGATTATCATCCCATCCATTCTTGAAGGTTTCTGCGACACATGCACTTTTATATAGCGGACATACCCTAAAAGTATGCCCTACATCATTACAATAAAAACAGTTTTCTGCCTGACAACTTTTCTTATTTCTCTGAAACTGTGATCTGACACCTTGACAATTCCCCTTAATCTGTAGAGCCTTGTTATTAGCCTCTTCCTCTAAAACACACCTGATTGCTAAAGGTACGTTCCAATCCCTTTTATCAACTTGTCTTAATCTATCTACAGCACACCTATATTCCTTAGGTAATCCTTTCATTAACATGTAAGCCTTTTGAGTATTTGTAAAGTTTCCTCCTGCAATATCATTTTTCGCAAACAATATTTGTATGCCAATACAATAATCCAACATACTATCTCCATCATACTTTTACTCAACTATTTTTGTAACATTACTCATTCAGTGATACACAGAAGTCATTTGATATACACGTTCTAAGCTCTTCCATAATTTAGTTGCACTTTCCAGACCAAGGTAAGTCATTACAAGTTCCTCGTTCAACGATAGCTTGATAATCAACAAACACTCATTGTTCTTCTCCTCCCATCCAACCGATGATTTGGCACAAGTCCCATCTACCACATTCATTAGTTTCCTCGACTTGAAATAGCTCTCCATCATACTCCTCCTATAGTAATATTTAGATCCATCAAATATGGGTAAGGTTGATTCATCCAATATGGGTAGCCATGGGCGTGGGCCCATAACTTGTTGTTCATAGCCATTTTCAGCCATGAATGGTACCCTCGAAAGCACCACAGACTACCCCAAAACAGCCTCCTTTGATTCCACTCAGAATTCTACAGAAGAACCAAACCAATCTGAACTTACCCTAAAACAGCCTCCTTTGATTCCACTCAGAATTCTACAGAAGAACCAAACCAAGCTGAACCTACTCAACCAGAGAGTTCATAGGCCACCAATTTTCACCAATTTTCATCTAACAATACCAAATTGAATAAACACAACACTCAGTCAAATTTGCAGAAAAACAGCTTGCCAGAACTTTGATAAATATGACCAACTTCAGAATGAAGCCCCAAGCAAATCAGACACACAATAGTTCTGCAAATATTCCACAATATTCCCAACACAAGGAGGAACACACATGCAAAATTTGAGATAATTCTGCCTATAAAATTGAGAGCAATTCTTAGATGAAAATCCCAAAAAGGAGCAGAAACAGATTATGTCCAAAAAGTTTGTAAGTCTCAAAATGACTAAATCCTACAAATATACACTACAGCCTTTACTCACTGTACGGTGGCATACCTGCTATACGTAATCAATCAACTACCTCTATTAATGTGAGTGTACCAACAGTCTACACTAAACACAGGACAAAACATTGTTACATGTTTATAAGCCTTACGAATTCTGTCAAATGAGTCTAGACCGTCCAAATTAAGTATCATGTGATGGACTCGATTTCGCGTCCCTTACCAAAATGTCCAAACTGATGTCACCGCCGTCCGTAGCTCCGGTGGCATCTAATTCACCAAATATCGGCGGCCGCATTATGTTTCATACGGCCAATTAATATTTCGAACATTAATCATCGGATCGCTTCTCGATCCGGCGCACATTTCTTCGCGTCACTTGAAGTCCAATTCCGTACGTTCCAATAGTCTTAGTACTTAGTACGCAAGCTGCTATGATTGCGATGTGACCAGCGTAGCATGGCAGCACAATATCTTTTCCATACATGTTGCTATGGTTGTGGTGTGACCAGTGCAGCATGGCAGCATAGTAGCAGCATAGAAATGTGAAATAGAGAGGACTAAAGGTTTCCAAAAACCAACAAGAGGTGCTACCTACCCAAATACCCTAAGTCCCGAAACCGCCCCTCACAACCCCTCTCTATTGAGGTACGCTCCAATTAGGAGACTGTAAAGTACAAAAAGTACAGTGGTCGATGTACTTTCTGTACGGCCTGTGTACGACAAGGTAATGGAGTGGATGCGGGTCGCCTTCGGACGCGTCCTCATGTCGTTTGGGCTTCTTGCTGCTCAATTCTATCGTGCCACGTATCACCAGTTCTTGCCACGTCCGAAAACCGCCAAAGTAACCATTCTTGGACCTTGGCGATGTTTAGCGCCGTCGGATGAAGATCGGCTTTTGTTATACGTTGTCGAAATAAATGTCCGATTCATTTGTTTTGTGCGGCGGATTTGATGAACGCACTGAATCTAATATGTCTCTATATTCAGTATTCGTAGTTCCGTTCTGGACTAATGTTCATATTAATGTTTAAATAAATATCTTACCCCATGTACTGTAGCGAATTTCAATGACAGACCGGTTAGAGCTGACGGCTACCCCTCTCTTTGCTTGTCGGAGGTTTGAGTCTTGCCAAACTCAACCTTTTGTTGAGAGTGACTTATGTCACTCTTTAGTCCTGTTTGTGGAGCTAAGGCAGCCATGGCTCAACCACGCTCTTTAACCTTCAGTAACTACAACAAGTATGGGGGCTAGAGAGAGGAGGTGGAGGCAGGCTGTCCGCCCTTTTTCTTTTCCTTTTTTTGCTGATAAATTTAGACCTAGAAAATACACTATAAATCTAGTACTTTGAACACGATTAGTCGCGAGAAATCGAGTTTCGGTTAAGTTTTATTTTCGTAAGCGTCGGTCGGCTAACGGGTAACAATTTTGGAGCGTGACACAACACGGTCTGGCGTCGGTTACTTAGATTTTGAAAAAAAAAACAGTTTGTTTTGGTTATGTAAAATTTTGACTTTTGCGACCTTTAACACCTGTCACCGGGTAAATGTTTAAAACTCGAAATCTTCAAATGCACCGGTTATTGATTCGCATCGGCAGATCAGATTTTGGGTCACCTCATACTCTCCACTGAGGGTACGACCCCATGTACTTGTAACTTAGCGGTCTTACTTTGTTTTTAGCGCGGATCCGGCGGACCCGGATTTTAGGTGTTTCTATGTGTTTTCTTGTAATTGTTTCTTAACTTTGTGACGATTGTATACGTCAACAATGCTCATGACGGTTGTCACCGTGTACAACCGTATTTTTTGAATCTTTTTGAAGCGTCTTAAGACACATCGTAAGTTTTGAAACGATTTGGCATGTCGCATGTCATTGCGTCACATCGTAAATGTACAGCCTTGCAGCCGTGGTTGTACGACATGCCTTTGCTTAAGCCTCTCCCGTCTGGCCGCCATGACTTCGCAGATTTTTCACCTTTATGTGAATTGACTTTGCACCATCGAGACCCCTTCAAAAAAAAACCGTACAAGGTGCATGCGGACAAAAACGAGCAGCCCTGTACTTTTTTACGTCGTCAAAAATTATGAAATGTTTTCACACGTGAGAATACGTTTTCCTATTTGTGAAAATGGTTCTACTTTATTTAAAGCGCATCAGCGATGTGTTTTATTAGTTCTGGGTATCGAGGACCCATTGCCGATATTCGATATATATCGAATTTCAGGTACCCGATATTCGATATATCGCTTCGATATATCGAATTTCAAATTATCGCGATATATCGCCGATATATCGTATCGACGATATATCGAGGCTTTTTAAAAAAAAAAAAAAAAATTCCCAGTCAATTTTATGAAGAAGAGAAGGACAGGTGTGAAATTGGTGGAGGATATTTTTTTTTTTTTTTTCACGGAGACTCTGAACCGAAAACTGCGAATCGGAAATTGTTAATTGATTAATTAAGAACCAGAATTTGAGAAACGAAAACAAAGTAGTTCCAGAAACAAAAAAATGATTGAAAACTGAAAATTGAGAGGAATTATTTTCATGTCCATAGCTGTACCGTAAGTATTTGTGCTTTTGCTGCTGCCGGCTAGTAGTATTATTGATGCAACAGTAGTATTAGTGCAGCAACTACTGCAGCTGCCAGTAGTATTAGTGCTGCCAGTAGTACTAGCTGTTGGCAGTAGTAGTAGTACTAGCTGCTGGTAGTAGTACTAGCTGCTGGCAGTAGTAGTAGTACTAGCTGCTGGCAGTAGTACTAGCTGCTGGTTGTATTACTAGCTGCTGGCAGTAGTACTAGTGCTGCTAGTAGTACTAGCTGTTGGCAGTAGTAGTAGTACTAGCTGTAGTAGTAGTACTAGCTGCTGGCAGTAGTACTAGCTGCTGGCAATTGTACTAGCTGCTGGTTGTAGTACTAGCTGCTGGCAGTAGTACTAGTGCTGCTAGCAGTAGTACTAGCTGCTGGTTGTAGTACTAGCTGCTGGCAGTAGTACTAGTGCTGCTACCAGTAGTACTAGCTGCTGGCAGTAGTACTAGCTGCTGGTTGTAGTACTAGCTGCTGGCAGTAGTACTAGTGCTGCTAGTAGTACTAGCTGTTGGCAGTAGTAGTAGTACTAGCTGCTGGCAGTAGTACTAGTGCTGCTAGTAGTACTAGCTGCTGACAGTAGTACTAGTGCTGCTAGTAGTACTAGCTGGCAGTAGTACTAGTGCTGCTAGTAGTACTAGCTGGCAGTAGTACTAGTGCTGCTAGTAGTACTAGGTGGCAGTAATACTAGTGCTGCTAGTAGTACTAGCTGCTGGCAGTAGTACTAGTGCTGCTAGTAGTACTAGCTGGCAGTAGTACTAGTGCTGCTAGTAGTACTAGGTGGCAGTAATACTAGTGCTGCTAGTAGTACTAGCTGCTGGCAGTAGTACTAGCTGTTGGCAGTAGTACTAGTGCTGCCAGTAGTACTAACTGCTGGCAGTGCTGTATGCTGGCAGTGCTAATGCTGCTGCCAGCTGTTGGCAGTAGTACTAGTGCTGGCAGTGCTACTACTGCTGCCAGTAGTACTAGTTGAGGACACTAGTTACTCCAATTAATAAAAATAAAAATAAGATTTTACAACTTGTACACTTCAAAAAATAATTAATAATAATAAGAATAAAAGTTCACATTTGATACACGTTAAAAAATAAAAATAATAATACAAACTCACATTTAGTACACTTCATTTAATGATTAATAAAAAATAAGAATAAAAACTCACATTTTATACACTTCATAAAATAATGAATAAAAATAATAATAATAATTCTCATTTTGTACACTTCATAAATTATTGAATAAGAATAATTATAAAAGATCACATTTTATACACTTCAAAAATTAATAAATAAAAATAATAATCATAATTCTCATTTTGTACACCATTAAAACATTTAATAAAAATAATAGTAAAAGATCACATTTTATACACTTCAAAAATTAATAAATAAAAATAATAATCATAATTCTCATTTTGAACACCATAAAAATAATAGTAAAATATCACATTTTATACACTTCAAAAATTAATAAATAAAAATAATAATAAAAATTCTCATTTTGTACAATTCCAAAAATAATTAATAAAAATTATCATTTTGTACACTTCATAAAATAATTCATAAAATTATAATTCAAAATCACAATTCAAACACTTCAAAATATAACCCCTAAAAACAAGAATTAAAATTCACATTTTATACACTTCAAATAGTATTTAATAAAAATAGAAATAAAAATTAAAAAAATAAAAATGCAATTATTCAAATTAAAAATCAAATTCCTTGAGGTTTTAAACTTCGGCATGTCCATGTTTTGAGAATAATCCAACATTTCCAACATTCAAACACGTAATTATCCCATAATCCCAAAATCCCGAATTTTATAATTTTCCAATTTCCCAATATTTGAAATCCAAATCAAAATTATCTAATGTTTCTCAAACTAATAAACTGAAAATCAAACATTCATAGCCGTGCACCCTACAAATCTTCCCTAAAAAACATAATTTTGTAAAATCATTTTTTGTTGGATAAATTATTCCACCAATCTCCCATTTCCTTTCCCGTTTCTTTCCGACGTTTCTTAGCAACAACTTTATTGTTCTCGTTGTCGTCAATGTTTTCCTCTATTTCAATATTCATTCCTTTATCATCGCGAATATTGATGACCGATTCCGTTGCTTTCCAAGAACCTTTGAGGAAAACAAGTCTTTCAACCGATTCCGGAGACAACCGGTTTCGCTTGACCGTGTTGACTTGACCGGCAATGGAAGGAGCCGAAGTGGCCGGTATAGCTAGAATTATACGAGCCAAAGAGCTCAATGTCGGAAACAATTTTTTCTTTTCGTCCCACCACTTTAATGGGTTTCCCTGATTGTGTTCCGAATGTTCCAAAACACTTCTTCCTTTGTAAAGTTGAACTTCGTGAAGCAAATTAACCTTAAACTCATCTCGAGTTAGTTCCGTGTTCGAAGGTTTTAGAACGGATTCCTTTACCGAAGACATGGAAATGGGATGATCTTTTTGTAATGCTTTGAAGATGTCATCCTCATCATCGTCATCAAGTTCATCCACACCTTTTTCATTTGAGTTGTTTCCGATTTCCATCAACAACCCTTCACTACCACCCTCACAATCTTCAATCAATTCCGCATCAATGTCAAATTTACCCAACATCATGTTCACAATCTCTTGCCATACCCTATCTACCTCTAGAGGTGTTAAAAATCCTAGGGTTTTCGTCCTTGGATCTAGTGCACAAGCAATAAACATTTTCATCGGTAAAGTTTTTAGCTCAAAGGTGCCTAATCGTGTCTCAAAATCGGTTAGCATCGTCTCCGCAATTGCATTAATCGCCAAATCATCACATGAACCACTTGATGTGTCTTCCACTACTTTTTTGAGTCCCTTTAATAGTGAGTGGACAATTACCGGCACCCAACTCAAAGTCACATACTTTTCCCCTTTTGTAATAGGATTACAGGATTCGGGCACTATTCGGGTACTTAGTGGCTGGAGCTAGGCTGCTATAGTTGCGATTCCAGAGCAGTGCAGCTGCGATTCCAGAGCAGCGCAGTTGCGATTCCAGACCAGCGCAGCATAGCAACGTAGCAATGTAACAATGTGACAGCGCCGCAATATAGCAGCGCAGCATAGCAACGCCGCAAAATGTAGAGTGAGCGGTACAGTTCTAGAAGAATGTTCGGATAAGCCTAGGTTGACCGAGTAGGTCCACGTGTACTGTTGTACAGTTGTGTAGTACTAGGGTGACTAGCAGCTAGCTAGTTTAAATAGTGAAGTAGGTAGTTGTGTAGTACTAGGGTGACTAGCAGCTAGCTAGTTTAAATAGTGAAGTAGGTCTAGTGAGTGGGACACTCTTCTTGGAGTAGAACTTCTCAGTGAGCGCAACCTTGTATTCTCTTCCCCAAGTAATAAAGCGCAACCTTGTCTGTCATTGCTGTGTGACCCTACTATTGCTACGGGAAGATCTTTGGTGTGTTTCCGCTGTGCATTGTGGTGTGCTGAGTGCATTACTACCTCTTTTACACCTTCTAACACACGTTGTGCAACCATAAAAGGTTCTAAAATTACAACACCTCTCTCGATGACCATCCAAGACTCTTCACTCAACCTCGCATTTAGTGGTACAATTGTTGTCATAAGTGCCTTTAACGGAATTTTCAATTGCAAAATCGAAGTGAGCATGGAGTATGTGGACCACCACCTAGTGGCTACATCCGGTATTAAGACCTTCCACTTTATTTCACTAGCAACATTTTTAAGGATATTAGTTGCTCTCGATGAGCTTCGAAAAAATCCAACAAGATTGCGTGCACTTTTCAAATGTTGTGCAACACTAGGACCATTAAAAAACTTTCCCGTAACTAGCTCCAACAAATGGTCCATACAACCATGCCAATCACAAGACATGGATCTCCCTGCTTTTCTCATAGCAGCTGCTGTATCCGTAACACAAACGGCCACCGATTTCTCGGAAATACTATATCCTCTTAACATTTCCTTAAACTTTTCACCAATTGCTTCTCCTGTATGGCTACCAGGAAATGGAGAGGAACATAAGGAAACATTTTGAAGCTCCCATTCTGAGTTGATAAAGTGAGCCGTCATAGAACAATAGGATTCATTTGATAAAGAAGTCCATGTGTCCATGGTAATGCTCAAAGTTTCACCTTCCAAGAGTTTCCCTAATCTTAGACGAACCTTTATTTCGATTTCCTCCATTCTCGATATTATTCCACGTCGATCTGGTATCGCCACCTTTGGCTCCAAGCCCTTGATCATCTCTCGAAATTTAGGGCTCTCCACCACACTTAGTGGCTGGTAGTCTAACACTATCCACCGAATGAGCCTATCTTTGAAAGATGTTGCCGATCCTCGCTCTACGAAATCCTCCAAAACTCCTCGTTTTTCTTCAATTTCTTTTAACCTATCACCTACAAATAACTTCTTATGGTGAACCTTTAAATGGGATAGTAAATTGGTAGGACTCATTGACTTCCCCCTCGCAACAGACATAAAACAATGATTACAAAAAGCTTTGTCTGGATGCTTTTCATCATGTAGGACTTTGAAATGATGCCAAACTTTTGAATTTACTCCTTTCGGAACAACCTTTTTTGCTTCCCTAAACTGATCTGCAATTTCGGATACATTTTCTAATTCTACTGTTTCCATATCCAGAAGCAGTTCAGTGTCATTATCCTCTTCACCTCCCATGTTGCCTCCCATCTCTTGGGAATCCATGGAGAAAACAAAAAATGTAACCTTTGCACAATATTAATTGTTGGAAATGGATTAGTACTAATGTACTAATTGCTACCAATTTGTTTGCAAATTGCAGATTGCAAATTGGTAGGTATTCCTGCCTTCCTGCCCGAAACGAACAGTCTGCAATTTTTTTTTTCATATCATACTTTGACTAAATTAGTGTGGGTTTCAAGTTTTCATATGTGAAGTTATGTACCGTAGTATGTACTAAACAAGTAACTATATGTATTACAGTATTAGTCCTTTTGCGTCCGTTACATTTTGCGGCGTTACCTTTTTAAGTAACGAAACGAAAATCACGGCGTACGTCGCGTTTCATAAAAATTTTCATTATCGCTAAAACAACATATAAAAAAAAAAAAAATTATTCAATATATCGCGATAATTTATGTTGGTCGCGGTACGATATATCGAGGACTTTCCTCGATCGATATTCGATATATCGAATATCGAGAATATCGCGATATGAAACTACTCGATACCCAACACTACTAACAACGATTCACGGTGTAGTTTATGTGATAGAGCTTTTTCAACTATGAAGTTTACCATAATCTATTTAAGTACTCTATTTTGGCACGCTAATATCCTCTACTGTAAATAAGGTTTTCGTACAGAATTTGGCAAAACGTACAGTTTATCGTCACTATGACGTCTGCACTACGCGGTTTGTTAAAACGCAGCTACATAAAAACGGCCTGTATTAAATCATTATTTGTACTTTTTTACTTAATAAAGTACAATTTTGCACGGTCTGCCACCCTCCGTACTCCACACTATTTAAAATGAACCTATAATAGAATTAAAAACGCTAATTAAACTTTACCTTAAATAGAATAATGAAAAAATTAGAATCGTTTACTCTATTTCATGTGATAGAGTCAAAATTTCTAGCGACCCAATTAGGGTGAACTTCCATTAGCGAAAAAGTGGGGTTTTTTACTGACGGCCGTACCGTTTCGTGCAGGTTCGTATAGGTTTGTACAGAAAATCTGTTTTTTCAACGATAACAACATTAATGAAAATTGTCCAAGGTTGTAGGCGTAAATTAGGACCGTCGGATTTCAATTACACTTTTTATCCGTGACGCCACGTCACTAACCTACAGTTTTCTAAGACCGTACACAGTGAGGACAATTCTCGACTATAGAACGTGTAAAAATAGGCCGCGTGGAAAAGGTAAACAGAATCCACGATGAGCGCGCGCGTATGTGCGTACACGTCGCAAGGGCCATGTGCCTTCCGCCCAGGGTGGCTGCGAATCCGCCGAAATTACTACGTCACGCTCCCACCATCAAAGTTTGCCGCCGCCTTTTTGTCGTTGCGTCTTGAACATTTAATGCCCTCTGTACGAGTCATTAATTACCTCCGCTGGTACAGATATTATCTCCGTTGGTACAGATATTACCTCCGCTTTTACAAATATTGCGTTTTGACATTGCATTCGAAGATTCTTTCTAGATTTTAGGCGTCGAATATTAACCTACGTGTTACCAACCAGAATGAGCCACGCATGTTTACAGACGCGACCTAATGGAAGGCACGCCCTTCAGGAAATTTTTCCGTACAATTACTGGGACGCCTAATGAAAGTCCACCCTTAGAGTAATTTACTCTAATTACGATTCGCGGTGTACACCGCCAATCGTTATTAGCGTTGTGTACGCTAATTCCGTCCCGCTTTTCCTTTTTTTAATTCCCAAATAGAATTATCCACACTATTTAAAAATGACCCTAATTCCTAATTAGAATAGACGATTTCTTCGAAAATTTTCAAATTCCCAATTAGCGTAAACCACGCTACTTATTCGTATACGCTAAAAAAACTTACACGCTAATAACGATTGGCGGTGTAGTGTACTGTAGGCTCAAATCGACGGCGGAAAATGACCGGATCAAATTCTCATTCTCAAAGATTTTTACATTTGAATTATAGAACAAATCTTGTAACCGTAACGAGATGGACGGAGTGACGGACGGCATCGAACCGCCCAATATACGAAATCGACGGCTGAACACGATCGAAAGTGTATCTAAAGTACCATATATTTTCATGGAAAAGTGATTCCAAAACAAAACAATGTCTACCGGGTTTTGCTATTGGCGTTTATCGGTTTATGTTTAATTTTTTTTGGCTACTTTCCAGTGAAATGAAAAGTTTTGTGACACGTGTTTCATAAAGTTCCCACTATCGTACAAATTCTCAATTCTCGCAGTTACGTACTTTATGTTCGTATTTTTAGGTTTTTGCAACTGTAGACTTTAATGGTGGCGAACAATTTTCCAATTCAATCAAGTTTTCTACTTGGATGGGGTTAAGCATCGCGGTTTTGATAACAAAATCTTCTGGATTTTTCGTACTTATCATAATTGTACATGCTACACCGCCAATCGTTATTAGCGTTGTGTACACTAATTCCGTCTCGCTTTTTTGTTTTATTCTCAAATAGCGTAGTTTATTCTATTTTTTTATTTATTCTATTTAGGGTTATTTTCAGTACGATGTCTCTTAAATAGAGTGGTGTACGGTCAGTTTCATACCGTACATAAGTGTACCTTTTAAGTTAAAAAGTACAATAAATTCGTTTTAGTAACCGCGGACGCATGAGAATGTGCGTTCTAAAAAGGAAAAAAAACTAGGTGGTAAAAAATCCCGCTCGCACATATTCGTCCGACAGCCGCGTTTCGACCGTGTGAATGTACGATTTATGTACGATTTGTCAAATTTTGTACGGAGACCTATATTAGTGTAAGCATGTTTGCGACCGACATTTTTTTTTTCAAAGATCCACATTACCATAATCAAACAATTAGAATGTATGATTTTTTCCAAAATTTTCAAATTCTTAAATAGCGTACACCACTGTAATTATTTTTATACGCTAAAAAAACTTACACGTTAATACCGATTGGCGGTGTAGTGCAACACCAGTTTTGTGCGCACTATTAAATGGACAGCAGTATTATAGGTATGGGGTTTTAGCTTTTTTCGCCGCTTAAACCGTTTTTTCTTCGTGCACACTTGTCGGATTGTCAAACCCCCAATAGGAAGATGAGAATCTCGCCTTCCAATAGGAACCATCAGATTGATAGTCCGACAAGTGCGAAAGAAGGAAAGATAAAACATATATTCTCCGTACATGCTTGTCAGAATGTGGATCTGACGGTTTGAATTGAAAGCCAATATTCTCACCTTCCAATTGGCGGTCTCTATGTGAAAATCGTACAAGTGTGTTCGAAGAAAATATATTTTACGTAGAGAAAAAATTATTAACCCTAATTGCGATACACGCTGTACACCGCGAATCGCTATTAGCGTACATGACGCTAATTGGGGTACCCCTTTTTTTGGGGCAAATTCTCAAATAGAATAAAGTACGCTAAATGTTTTTGCACGTTATTTAGGTACCCCGCTCAATGCGGTTCATAATCAATTTAGTTCCTTTAAATAGTGTGGTGTACGGACAACCAGTCGTAATATTCGTACATTTTGGCTTAAAAGTACATAATATAATAAATATAATTGCGTAAATATTTTCCGGCATGCAGATGTCAAAAAGCCTTTGGTGTACGATTTGAACAGTTCGTACATATTCATGTTTTAGTGTGACATATATTGCTGAAAAATTTACAAATTAAATTAGATAAATAAATTAGTATCATATGTACCAACAATTTACCGTAAAGTACGCTAATTGATTCATTACGCTATCTATTTCATTACGCTAATAGCGATTCACGGTGTACTGCACTGTAGCTCCCTTAACTCTCTTGTAAACCCGCGAACTGTTTATTGCAATATCGCTCAGCTGAGAAAGATGTCGCCAGTAATATCGAGCAGCTGGCGTTAACTAGCCGACAAATGTACGGCTTTGAAGGGTAAACGGCAAAACATATCTCGCCAAATCTTGACGGAACCCTTAGGTGGCTGCGATTTTCGTGAACAAAATCTGAACCAAAAAGACGCAAAGTACACAAAGTCAAAAACCGGTATTGTAGCTTTCTGTACTCATAGCTTTACGTTTTTTTGTCTTTTTCGTTGTCAGGAGAGAGTGCATCACACGACAGCCTTCTTGCGCCGTCCGTATCAAATCTTTTCGGGCCGGCTAGAAAGAACGAGTGTACGGATGCACGCTGCTATTCACAGCAACAGTGGCAGAAGGCCACAGTCCAGTTATCGCGATACTTATGTTAAATAGATCCGATTTGGTTTCCTTATTCTGCCAATCAGAACCTCCCTGGACATATCTGTCACGCCGACGTGTTTGCAAATGCGACGCTACGCATCGACGGTCAAAATGAGTCGTTTGCCCATGGGCGCCGCACCGGGTTTGCCGGTCTAAAAACAGGAGCGCGAAGGTCAAAGGAGATTGTGAGAAGTCGAGATTTAGCCGTATTGGTACATTACAGTACTGTACACCGTGAATCGCTATTAGCGTAATGAAATAGATAGCGTAATGAAACAATTAGCGTTATTGACGCTATTTGGGAATTTGGGGGTTTTGAAGGAAATCATTTACTCTAATATGTTTTTTCAAGGGTTTTTATTTATTCTATTTGAGAATTTGGGTAAAAAAACGGGGCACCGCAATTAGAGTCATTGACGCTAATAGCGATTTACGGTGTACTGTACTATAATGTACTGTACTGTACTGTACTAGACTGTAGTGTTGAGTTTATTATCGAGAATCTTTCAAATCGATGTGTACTTCCTTGCAGAGGTCGCAAATAGTCAACCGAAACCGTGACTGACCGTTAACCGACCGCCCGCGCCGGATCCGGAACGGATTCGGTTGCCAAATTTTGGGGGTCGGGCGGTTGCGGTCGGTTGATTCACCCGGAAAAAAAAACGATAGGTTACGGTCGGTCAACCAAAAAACCAAAAAAAATGAAATTTTTGTACTTTCTTTATAATCCAACATTCTTGTACTTTGTACTCTTTGGTATCGTGGAAGTACGTGACATCATGATTAGCGTCACAAATTTGACACGGTACTGTAGTAAGCTATTTATTTCGCAAATCAAAGGGAACGCGACAAAGCGTCGCAAATCTGACACGGTGGTACACTATACATTTCGCAAATCTTAGGGAACGCGACAAAGCGTCGCAAATCTGACACGATTCACCGTCAATCGCTATTAGAGTAAAGGAATAAATAGCGTAAAAAAAGAATTAGTGTTATTAACACTAATCGGGAATTATTTTTTTTTGAAAAAAAATGTACATACTAATTAATCACTAACTGTAATTTGGGTTGTCCAGAATAACAAATACTCGCCCTTAAAATGTCTACAGTAATATGTGTATCCGTACAAATTTTGACAATTCGTACGCCGTCGCGTTGTTCACATGGTCGACGGACGAACATATGAGAACAAGATTTATTTCGACGAGTTTGCGTCTCTTTCTTCCAGTGCACATTCACATGTGTGTGCAATAATGTTAAGTGTCTTTTTATGCCTTTGTAATTCAAAAAGTACCATTTCGTACAGAGATATCCTTTCCGTACGCCACACTATTTCCATTGAGGTGTTCTTCCATTATTAACGCTAATTGAAATAAAACCCTAATTAGAATAATGCAAAAAATAGAATTATGCATTGTATTTAAAGTTTTTTTTTTTTTTTTAAAGGGCATCGAATTGGCGTTATATACTCTAATAGTGATTGACGGTGTAGTACACTATTCATTTCGCAAATCTTAGGCAACGCGACAAATCGTAATTATTGGATTATTCCGTCATACATTGATTAATTTTTTACTTTTTCGGTTACGAGCGGGCACGGTCAGTCACTAAAAATCAAGATTCGGTTAATTTTTATTTTCGTAAACGCGGTCGGTTAACGGTTAACCATCTGAGTAACCGACGCCCGACCGAGTTTTGTCACGCTCCAAAATTGTTAATCGTTAACCAACCGTCATTTACGAATAAAAATATTAACCGAATCTTGATTTTTCGCGACTAACCGTGCCCGCCCGTAACCGAAAAAGTACAAAACTAATCAATGTACGACGGAATAAGCCAATAATTACGATATGTCGCGTTCCCTAACATTTGCGAAATGAATTGTATACTACTGTGTCAGATTTGCGACGCTTTGTCGCTTTGCCTAAGATTTGCGAAATGAATATTGTACTACACCCCCAATCGCTATTAGAGTATATAACGCCAATTCGGTGCCCTTTTTTCAAAAAAAAAAACTTGAAATACAATTAATATCGCTATTTAAGTAGGTGTACCATAATCTGCCACGTCTCAGGTACTAAATTAGAATCAATAACGATAATTTTTTTTTGACGCTATTTAATCCTTGACTCTAATAGCGATTGGCGGTGTACCGTGTCAATTTGAGACGCTTTGTCGCGTTCTCTAAGATTTTCGAAATAAATAGTGTACTACCGTGTCAGATTTGCAACGCTTTATCGCGTTCCCTTTGATTTGCGAAATAAATAGCTTTCTACAGTACCGTGTCAGATTTGCGACGCTAATCATGATGCCACGTACTTCCACGATACCAAAAGTACAAAGTACAAGAATGTTGGAAAAAAAAAGTACAAAATTTTCTGTTTTTTTGGTTTTTTGTTTGACCGACCGTAACTGACCGTTTTTTTTTTCTTGGTGAGTCAACCGACCGTAACCGCCCGACCCCCAAAATTTGGCAACCGACTCCGTTCCGGATCCGGCGCGGGCGGTCGGTTAATGGTCGGTCACGGTTTCGGTTGACCGTTTGCGACCTCTGACCTCTGCTTCCTTGGGAAGTTCGAAAATCGATGCAGCGTAGCGTACAATGTACGCTACGCTGCATGGACGTACATATACGATATTAAAATACGATATCTATATATGGATAATGCCGATATTCAAACCAGTAAGTCCGTGCGCTTCAATTTTGTCCACGCCGTCGAGGCTGGACAATTTAATTATCAGCATCATACGCTTCTTTGTAACGCACCGTAATGATGATGTTGTTTTGCCTTTGTACCCGAAATTGCAGGCCAATCAATTGTTCGGTAAAGATTTGGTCAAATATTATTTTGCCTGGTACGTTTTGCGTACAATGAATGTACGGCTATGGGCAGTAATCGATCGATCAACATTTGTTGGCAATCTTGGACACATATCGGTTTTTCAAGGTACAGTACCGTACTGTTGTAGTGATATCAAAATATATTGACACTCAATTTGCTCGATGTATGGCAAATCCGATTGGCCACTAACGTCTCGTTCCATCCCTAGAACCTAAAATAGTAAACTGAATGATAGATTAATAACAGCCCTAATTGTTTTTTAAGTCAATTTTACTTCAACATAGCGATGCCAACACATCTAGGTACAAATAGAAAAACATTGAAGACCCTTTAGCTTGTAAAGGTTGAAAAAAAAAGTTTCAGGGACCAAAAACACAACAAACGCTAAGCAACACTATGTCATTGAAACTAAAACATAACGAAACCAAACCTAAAATAACATTAGCCTAACACTAAACACTCCCACATGCCCTCTCGACCATTGAATATCTGGGCCCTCGGTCTAAAAATACACCACGCTAAATGTAGCAATTGAGATCGTTTATATAAAATAGCAATTTGTAAGGGTGTTTGTTTCTCCAAATCCATAGCCATTATCCGCCAAACTGATTTGTTGAGTGACGATCGAAGCTTGGAAAGGTCGTTAATTCAATGTTTGGGAGTAGAAAAGAGAGGTGGGGAAGGGCTTCCTGTTCCACTTAACCTCTAAAAAAATTGTAGAATGTTGTTTGTGAATATTATGTCAATGGAGATTAATGTCGTATATCATTGGGAATGATATAAACACAAATGAAATTAAGTTATTAATATCTACTTAATACAGTGAAAACAAAAATGGCTGACTTTCTTAAAAAGCGCAATGGTAAACCATATGAGTCCATGGGAACAAAAGGAAGTATCACGGCAAAAGTTGAAAAAATACATGTCGGGGGAAGAAACATAAACGATAAGCAAGGAAAAAAAAAGACGAATATACGAAAAGATGGCTAATAAACGGAAAACACCCAAAGAAACAAAAAACAGCAAACGAAGCATAAAAGGAAAGAGCTGACACCTATCAACAAAACCCCAACATAACTAAAAATCTACGCAAAGCAACCACGTAAGTCCCCGAACCCCGGAGGAGCACGAGGAGGGGAGTTCCAGGACACGTCGACGATCCATAGCCGCAATAGAAGATCCAAGGAGGATAGAAACCTGCACTCGTTGTAGAGCCACCGATAAACGTTGAAGGTAAAAAGAAGTAAGTATTGAAACAGAAGGGCTCCCAGGTCCTCGCCGCTCGATTGAACGCCGACCACAAGCACCGAGGAACTTGTCCAAAGCCACACCCAAACAACCAAATATCTCGACCGCCATCGAAATGAAACCATTCATAGCATCGCGATGGGCATAATCACACTCCTTCCTCCTAGCAGCGTCACGTGCGGCCACACCCACATGTGGAGCTGCTTGACTGACAACTGTATCAAAGGTAGGGTTCGCCAAAACAACGTCACCAAATGTACGACGCGCACCATTAAGTAATACAATGTCAATCCGATGGGAAGGAACAATGTGGGAAACTTCCCGACGGATAGAGTATCCCCCCTCGGAAGCGATAGCAACAATGTTGTCTCGAATCGTGTCGTGCGCATGAATCAACTCGCCCCGGTGGGAGCAAGGAAGCAAATGAACACTGTCGGGCTCAAAAGCGTGGTCATATGAGCAAACAAAAGAGCCAAGCAAAGGTGGGTGACGGAGGCCAAGCCGAAACCTAAAGGCCGTGGTGAATTGAGTCGGGGTGAATCGGAGAGTAGATAAGATAGGGATAGCTAATAGCTAAGCTCCGGAACCTAGTCCGCCACAAAAAAGAAAGCGTGCACGGGAAAAATTAAATGGAAGCGCCTCGAGAAGCTCAGACTTAATATCGGCGACAACCTTATCAAAAATAGATTCATGAACACGTGCAACTTATGTCGAAACAAGAGTGGAAAGAACCGGCATATCCGCGATAGTAGCAGGAGTAAAAGAACGAGATGCATCGAGAGGGACCACTGGAAGGCGAGCACACCGTCCGAAACTCGGGGTACAACGGTAGCAAGAATAGGAGTGTCCCCAACCAAAGAACGAGAGACAATAGTGGAGGCAACAAGGCGCCAACTTCCCAAATAGGCAGCAGGAGCAACACGGGACGTCGATAGTAAACCCAAACCGCATGTAGAGAATGGAAGAGAGGCCTAGATGCGGGTTGCAGGCCCAGACTTGCGATCAAAAGCCACATGACCTAACAAAGTATGAAGGACGTCCATGAGGCGATCGTACGAGTAAAGTAGGAGGGGCAATGGGTGAAATACCAGGTCAAAAGTGCAAAAGCCACTTGAGGATCAGAAAGGTTACGAAGGTTATCCACATGGGACAAATTTGTCTGAATAGCAAAATCAAAAAATTGCTTGATGTATAGATCCGAAGTAAGCGGGCAACCTAACACACGAATGCTTTTTAGTTTGAAAACCCATAGGGGGAGTGAAAGATGGAGGAAAAGCACCAAGAGACCAAACAACACACTTAGTGGGTTGGACAGAAAGAATGAGTTCAGCCAAATGA
The DNA here is from genome assembly GCA_037447655.1 of Zygnema cylindricum. Classification (NCBI taxonomy): domain Eukaryota; kingdom Viridiplantae; phylum Streptophyta; class Zygnematophyceae; order Zygnematales; family Zygnemataceae; genus Zygnema; species Zygnema cylindricum. The sequence goes on along the minus strand of JBBHKE010000407.1, from coordinate 1,013 downwards.
TCCTTGAAAAAGTTATTGGTCGGTATAACTTGGTCCCAAAGGACCAATAATGTGTGTGCCTTCAACAACTGAAGGGAAGAGGCAAGATGGAAAAGCGGTCGCGGAAGCTTGGAGGGTTGATAATGAGCAAAGGCAAACAAAGCCCCCCCAAGAGGATCGCCTTGACGAGTGCCTGTCGTGGAAGAAAGTGGGACCAAATCACTATCAGTGGAAAAAGAGAGGCTGTTGCTCAAAGAATAAAAGGCCTTCACAAAAGGAAATATCTCAACAATTGGAGAAGGTGCAGCCATAAGCTATGAAAAAATGGCATTACGATCCACTGAATTGAAAGCATCAGAAACATCAACTTGAAGGACTAAATAATCATAATGGGCAAGAAACAACGCTTGAATCTCGTGGGCCACAGCTTCGCAACCTCCACGGATTGTACTCTAAAGTGATGAGGAGAGAAATAATCGTGGAAGGCGGGGTGGAACTGGATGCAGATGGCACCGGCCACCAATCGGTACAACACCTCGCCCACGACAATAGGACGGATTCCCCCATTAGGTTTGGTGACAGCTACAAGGCGGGAGGCCGTGAGGAGATCACAAATACGAGAGGGGACAGTTGCCATTGGCAATAAGAGAGCAAACTTGAAAAAACATATAAAAACCCCGGGCACCTGATTCCGGAGGCAAAACGTCGCGAAATAACTCATAAACTGTGCAAGATGGGACCTCTGTTTAAAGACGTGGAGAAGTTGTAAGGGCTTTAATGAAAGCGTCTCGATCTAGGATAAAACACTTTGATGGCTCAAAGGTGTGAATAGAGGGGGATTGAGGGGTGGGAGCCGGTGGATGGAGAGATCGAAGAATCTCGATAGTCTCAGTAGACCGAGGAGCAGGATTAAACGGTTGGAGGGCGCGAACCGCTCGAGAGAGCTCACCAACTCGGCCCAAATGAACCGCACGACGATAAGAGGATGGTACATCTGAAGTCCTAGATCTACCACGTGGTGTGAAGGAAGCACT